>CM018693.1:106405721-106993219 GCA_009363875.1 Mikania micrantha | reverse complement strand
GTAAACCAGTCTAGGAAGCTAAGAGCCACACGCTTATCAGGTGAGTTCTATATGCCCTTCTTTACATGTTATGTGTAATTATGTTTGGGATGACATACATGCTACGATGATGCTCTCTAAGATGTGGTATGATTCCATGATAATGAATGCTATGATAATATCAAAGGTGATGAATGCTATGACGATGATGATTTATGATAATGTTTAAGGATGATGAATGCACGATAATGTGTGCATGACGATATGCTATGACGACGAATGCATGATAATGTATGCATAATGATATGTTAAGATGACGAATGCATGATATGTGTGCATGATGATATGTTATGATGACGAATGCATGCTAATATGCCATGATGATGAGTACTACGAGATGATGTTATATGATGCTATGTTATGATCAGATCCTACGATGTTAGGATATAGTTATAATGATTATTGAGAACGGTATCAAGATACGATAAAATGATGACATTAAGATATGAATGTTAAATGTGATACTACGAGTGTATGGGACGTAATGAAGTACATGATGAAAGCCGATTGGGCTATAAACACTGAATCGACCGGACTATAAAGATGGAGTCGATCGGACTATAAACATGGAGCCAATCGGGATATAAACACAGTAAAGTCGATCAGACTATAAACATGGATCCGATCGGGCTATAAACACGGTAAGAGCCGATCGGACTATAAACATGGAGCCTTGGCCCGACACAAGCCCGCTGGTCGTGGTTGCATGATGATTATTATGATTATGATGACTATGATGGTTATGATGAGTTAATATGAACGTAATGATGTTTTATGATTACAAGGTTTTTACCCAAATAAAGTTTAATTAAACTAGAACTCACCAGTGAAAAATGACTTTTTAGTATGTATGTCAGGATAAAGTATAGCAAAAGGAAAGGAAGGAACTATGGGCTGCATTATGTCCGAGATCTAGCTGTTATAGAAGGATACAATGATGCGAACTTGATATCCGATATGAGAGATTCCAAATCCACAAGTGGTTATATGTTCACCCTGGAGGAGCAACTATAGCCTGGAAATCGTCCAAGCAAACTCTTATAGCTAGATCTTTGATGGAATCTGAGTTTATTGCGTTAGATAAAGCTGGAGAAGAAGCAAAATGGCTATGTCAATTTGTGGAAAACGTTCCAGGATGGCCAAAGCCTAAGTTGGCAACTCAAAGTGTAATGTATAATGGCAAGTTAAGGCACATTCGACGTAAAATCAATACGATATGAAACTACTCTCAAAGGGAGTTATCTCAATTGACAATGTGAGATCAATAGATAACATAACGGATCTGTTTACAAAAGGCTTAAGTAGAGAGTTAGTGCACAAGTCATCAAAAATAATGAGACTAAAGCCCTTTGAGCAAGTTTGTACATTGGAAAACCTATCCTTGAAGATTGGAGATCCCATGACCTAGGGTCATTGTGGGGGATTACCTCAAATATAAAAATGGAGTTGAATACTTTCTTGTTCATTCCTTTATCAACCAGTGATAGTATTGGAGGATAAGCATACGACTTTTAATGATTTGTGTGAAATCACTTATGTAAGAGAGAAGTGGGATCGCTTGGAATGGATTTGTGGGGGCACAAATCCTAGAGCTCTTGCAGAACCAGACTAGTGTTCTATGACCATAACAAACATGACAATGAGGGGTTAACCATACGAGGAAGAGTATTGTGTGACATGTATAACATATACGTAAATTAACAAGGATTGGTTCAAGGACATCACGTCTTCAAATCGCTAGGAGACAAAGTACATATCACAAAGGAAGGTTCAAAGGTAACACCTACTTCTCCGGAAACACTCAACCGCTGAAATTTTATCGTGACACTTGAGTGTCAGGATCGATTTCTATTCATGTGGGGGATTGTTGGAATTTTAATCATAAATATGTTTTATTGTTAATTGTGGACCATGAAAGTTATTCGTATATGTTACGAATATGATTATTACGTATTACGTTTTTGTTCTATGACATGAGAAAATTGCAAGAACATATGTCACACCCCCCAATTTTCAACTAACGGAATCATACCGTTTGGAACGTGACAAACCAGGATCTCAGATCATTAGACATAACGAAGACCTCTATATGAATTTCAAAACACACTTTGGTCTAAAACTGTAACATCAAAGCTTTAAAGTTTGCGGAAGCGTTTTAAAACCATAATAATTGTAAAATATAAATTACAATGCAAAGTTGTCAAATGTTCAAATTCAAAGAAATGAAATGTGAAGACATGCATGCGACTCAATCTCCTAGTCCATGCCTGCTTTCTGATATACCTTAGCGTCCTGAGAAAAACATGTAAATCAAGTCAACACAAAGGTTGGTGCATAACACAGGTTTAAGCATTCACAAATGTTGAAACCACAGTTTGAATATAAAGTTTGCAGATAACATAATCACACATTGCATAGTCATGATAGCTAGTCATATATACTATTTACATAAGTGGTCGACACCGAAGCTGACTAGTGCATGCTATCGCATGTTTTGCCTTGCCACTATTGTCTAGCACAAACAATAGTAATGTGTGTTTGGTCAGTCAAACACCTTCGTAGATCCCATCTACCAAGTGAGGTTTGTCAAACCTAATTGATCTATTTCCAACTACCACGCTTTGCGCTACGGCAAACTAAACGGTTCGAAGTGTAAGGACTTTTAAATGCTATGTTGTCACATAATGTAAACAGCTAACTCATGCAAGTGATATGTATCTAAAATGTTTGTTGCACATGTTTTCTCCCCCAAAACAGTTTAAAATAAGAAAGGGGTCGTGTACGCACCTTTGATTGTTGCAGAATGATCAACACACTTAGACTCGTATAGAAAGTCCTCTTACGAAGAACCTGTGTTTTAAACAATATGTTGTGTTATTCGGGACATCGTTTTGTGCTTGAAATTACATACGTGTCAACACACGTATGTTAGAGTGTTAGGAATAGGCATACGTATGTACGCGTGCCTTTGAAATCGTTTAATAAAATCATATCATCGTTAATGATTTTATTTAAACAAGCGTAATTATACGCGATTTCGTTTTCGGATTAAAATATAACTTTTATTATTCTAATACATTCGGAACTGAATTCTGGTTCTAATGCAACTGAAACGAATCGAATCGGAGTTACAACGAAGAAGATATGATCAAAATACTAAAACAAATGTCAAAACCTAAAAACTGTTGGGGGCGGGTTCGAACCCGCGACCTCCAACTTCAAACACAACCACTCTACCAATCCAGCCATTTCAAACATTTGCAATAGAGCATCAGAATTAAATCTTTTAATCTTTGTTTACCCAGTTCCCCTATGTGGTATTAGCCGAACCAATTGATTCCAATTGATCCCTATATCGAATCCGATCCATTCCTAATCCATGGGGCTTTTGTCCTATGGATCTAATCACATCCATAGGCTGTTTTAATTCGTCCATTGATCGAGATAAACACCTCAATTTGATCCCAACTAAATCCGGTTCGAACAACTCCAATTCTCCAATCCATTGAACCAAATTCGAATATACCAGAACTCAAATCCATGGGGCTTTTCATCTTACTACCTAAACGAACTCCTCTGTGTAATCTAATCGAACTCTTAATCACAATTATTTAGAAAATCCAAATCTTTTTAACTAACAAACCCTAGAATCTGAAATCTATCAATTCGATATCTTATCATAAAATTGACACTTGATTTTCATTCTAAGATGAATTTCGAACATGTCTGTGCTGATTAATTGGATTCTATAACTCATTTAAATCAAAACCCCCAAACCATCTTTATTCAAGAACTCTAGCAATCGAACTTAATCAATTCGTCAAAATGTGATGAATTGATTTATGAACTTTGTTAATCGGCACACTATGAAAGTGTTGATAATATTTGATTTCATTTTTAACCCCATCATAACCAAAACCCCCCAACTCTTCTTTCCCTATGAACCCTAGAATCAAATCGAATCAACTGATATCAGAACTAGAAATTGAGGTTGGTTTGTCCTTAATCGGACCTTTTAGGTTTCCTAGGAGTTGAACATTACCTGATTTGATGCCCGATCGAAGGAGATCGAATATTAGTTCAAGCTCGACCACTCCACGATCCAATTCGTCTCTCCGAATCTATAAAGATTGAATTGTTGTATGCAAAAGCTCCTACTAATGCCGATCAAAGTGTTTGAGTGTCCAATTTGAGATATGGCAATCGATTTATACGAGTATAGTAACCAATACCTACGGTTACAATTTTTGAAGTCGTTTTGGGTTCCATTCGACGAATTAATGAGCCCTTAACGTATGGAAATTGATAACAATCATTAATAGAATGATTAAGGTTAATCAATTTCGGTTTTTACTTAGATTTAATAAGAAGTTCGAACTCAATTAACAATTTGGCCGACTTTTGACTTGTAAAAGTCAAAATTGATACTAAAAATCAATTACAAGTTTGATCTTCACAAATTTAACACTTTGGAACTGATTTTGCTTGATTCTAGTCCCTTGGGTTTGATTTTTCTCGATTACATAACATCTCGGTTTAATCTAGAGTTACCGTAGTTAATCCGAATTGCCGAATTGTCACTAATCGAGTCAATTGAACTATTATTGGCCTAGGTTAACCCAATTGGGCCTCATAAATACCATTAGGCCTACCATGGGCTTCATTGGGCCTACCTTGGCCTCATTGGGCCTACCTTGGTCTCATTGGGCCTTCTTTGATCTCATTGGGCCTTCCTTGACCTTATTGGGCCTTCCTTGGCCTTATTGGGCCTACCTTGGCCTCATTGGGCCTACCTTGGCCTCATTGGGCCTACCTTGGCCTCATTTTTGTGATTTCGATATTTTCAGTTAACGAGGTTAATTCGAAAAGTCGGATTGTCACATCATCTCCTTGTTGAAGGAATTTTCGTCCCGAAAATTAGGAAATGTTAGGAGTAGTTAGGAAACTACTTACGAGTTTAAATCGTACGTGTTAGTGTGGTTTGATCATTCCGTGTGTTTGTGTGTACTCACACACAAAATCTAATGCTTGCAACATCACAACTAAGTGTGATCGTTCAATGTGACTGTTTGTGTGTACACTAGTTAGTTCACCTAACTGTGACTGTTTGATGATCGTTCAATGTGACTGTTTGTGTGTACACTAGTTAGTTCACCTAACTGTGACTGTTTGTGTTTGATCATACTGTGATGTGTAACCTCACACATAGTGAGTGTCTGTAACTGTTTGTACTATGCAACCCCGCACATAGCAAATTGTGTGTAACCAATCATGCATGTACTACCATAACATGTAACCTATGAAATGTAGCACATCAAATGTATATAAAAAAAATGTAATGTAGCACAAATGTTTGTAACAAAATCAATTGAATAAAGTGTTTGTGCTTACAGTTCAAAATTTGCAGTGTTGATGTGTGAAACATCACGTCATCCCCTTGTTGAAGGAAATTTCGTCCCGAAATTTAACGTGCTCTCTCAGTGTTTGTAGTTGCTGTTTTGAACAGATGAGGATACTTCTTCATCATTTGGTCTTCCCATTCCCATGTGAATTCAGGACCACGTCTTGAATTCCACCGAACTTTGACTATCGGAATCTTGCTTTGCTTAAGTTGTTTGACCTCTCGGTCCATAATTTCAGCTGGTTCTTCAATGAATCGTAACTGCTCATCCACTTGTATTTCTTCCAATGGTACAATCAATATCTCATCAGAAAGACATTTCTTTAAGTTCGATACATGAAAGACATCATGAACTCCACTGAGTTCATCTGGTAGTTTTAGTTGATACGCAACCAGACCAATCCTTTTCAGGATCTCAAAAGGTCCTACGTAACGTGGACTAAGCTTCCCGCGCTTGCCGAATCGTATCACACCTTTCCAAGGTGATACCTTTAGAAGAACTCGGTCTCCTACTTGAAATTCCAATGGTTTACGATGTTTGTCTGCATAACTCTTCTGTCGATCCCGGGCCGCTGCCATACGGTTCCGGATTTGAACTATCTTCTCTGTCGTTTCATGCACTAGTTCAGGACCTGTAATCTGACTGTCACCAATTTCAGCCCAGCAAACTGGTGAACGACATTTGCGACCATACAAGGCTTCAAACGGTGCTGCCTGAATGCTTGTATGAAAACTGTTGTTGTAAGAGAATTCCACTAACGGTAAGTGGTTTTCCCAGCTATCACCAAAGTCAATTACACAAGCTCGTAACATATCCTCGAGCGTTTGAATCGTACGTTCACTTTGACCGTCGGTCTGTGGATGATAGGCGGTACTCATATCCAAGCGAGTTCCCAATGACTTATGAAGTGATTTCCAAAAGTTGGAAGTAAATCGGGCATCCCGATCTGATATGATAGAGATTGGCACGCCATGCCGTGCTACCACTTCCTTGATGTAAATGCGAGTCAGTTTTTCCATCTTATCGGTTTCCTTGATTGCTAAGAAGTGTGCAGATTTCGTTAATCGATCAACAATTACCCATATCGTATCACAACCGCTCGGTGTACGGGGTAACTTAGTAATGAAGTCCATCGAAATCTGTTCCCATTTCCACATCGGTATTTCTGGTTGTTGCAACAAACCAGATGGTTTCTGATATTCAACTTTGACTTTAGAACAAGTCAAACATTTGCTAACATATCTAGCAATATCAGCTTTCATGTGAGGCCACCAATACAGTGCCTTTAAATCATGATACATCTTATCTGATCCCGGATGGACTGAATATCTGGACTTGTGCGCTTCATCCATCACGAGTTTCCTTAAACCTCCATACAAAGGTATCCACAGTCGATTAATGAAATAACGAATTCCATCAGGTTTAACATCGAATTGTCCTTCCATTCCCCGTAAGGATTCCTGTACCAAGTTTTCCTTTTTCAAGGCCTCGAGCTGAGCACTGCGTACCTTGTCAGGTAAGTCAGTATGTATCGTCATCATAAGTGCGCGAACCCGTCTTGTTGAAGTGTCTTTTCTGCTTAAAGCATCAGCTACCACATTAGCTTTTCCCGGGTGATACTTAATCGCGCATTCGTAGTCGTTCAACAACTCAACCCATCGTCGCTGTCTCATATTAAGCTCCTTCTGATCAAAGATTTGTTGCAAACTCTTATGATCAGTGTAAATGGTACACTTAGTCCCATACAAGTAATGCCGCCAAATCTTCAAAGCAAACACCACTGCTCCTAACTCCAAGTCATGAGTAGTGTAATTCTTTTCGTGTGGTCGTAGCTGCCTTGAAGCATAAGCAATCACTTTATCACGTTGCATCAACACACATCCCAAACCCTGTGCAGATGCATCACAATACACCACAAAGTCTTCCGTCCCTTCCGGTAAGGACAGAATCGGTGCACTGCAGAGTTTCTGTTTCAATAATTGGAATGCAGCTTCCTGTTTATCTGTCCAGTTATACTTCGTTCCCTTATGCGTAAGAGCTGTAAGTGGTTGAGCGATCTTTGAGAATCCCTCAATGAATCGTCGGTAATAACCCCCCAAACCAAGGAATTGTCGTACCTTGGTAGGGGTCTTTGGCGCTTCCCAATTCTTAATCGCTTCAATCTTTGTTGGATCAACATGTATGCCCTTTTCGTTGACTATATGACCCAGGAATTGTACTTCTCGCATCCAGAAATCACATTTCGAGAACTTAGCGTACAATTGTTCCTGTTTCAGTAATTCCAACAGTAATCGAAGATGTTCAGCATGCTCCTCCTCAGTTTGAGAATAGATGAGAATGTCATCAATGAAAACAATGACAAACTTATCAAGATAAGGTTTACAAACACGATTCATGAGATCCATGAATACAGCTGGAGCGTTTGTCAACCCAAATGGCATGACCAAGAACTCATAATGGCCATAGCGCGTCCTGAATGCTGTCTTCGGAATATCTTCTTCTTGAACTCTTAGTTGATGATAACCCGATCTGAGATCAATCTTCGAGTAGTAACTCGAACCTTGCAACTGATCGAACAGATCGTCAATTCTGGGTAACGGATATCGGTTTTTGATAGTAACCTTGTTAAGTTCCCGGTAATCGATACATACGAAAAGTCCCGTCCTTTTTCTTAACAAACAAAACTGGAGCTCCCCACAGTGAAAAACTAGGTCGTGTAAAACCCTTATCCAACAACTCTTGCAATTGTGTAGATAATTCTTGCATCTCTGACGGTGCAAGTCGATAAGGCGCCCTGGCTATCGGTGCTGCATCTGGTGTAAGGTCGATTCGGAATTCCACCTGTCTGATAGGCGGTAATCCCGGCAAGTCTTCTGGAAATACCTCCGGAAATTCACAAACTATTGGAATATCTTCAATCTTCTTCTCAGCTACCGGCTTTTCAGTTATAAGTGCTATAACTGCCGTATGACCTTTACGCAGACATTTTTGTGCTTTCATACAAGATATGAGACGCAGTGGCGTACTGCTCTTCTCACCTTGTACATACAATGTCTCTCCATGCGGAAGAGGTATACGAACGATCTTTTCATGGCATACTATTTCAGCCTGGTGTTTGGACAACCAGTCCATGCCAATGACTACATCAAAACTACCTAAAGTGATAGGCATAAGATCAATTTCCAATGTCTGACCCATCAAATCAAGTATACATCCCTTAAGAATTTGTTCACTTACAATTAACTTACCATCAGCTAATTCTATAGTGTATGGACTATCTAAGGCAATGGGACTAACATTTAGCAACTTAGCAAGTGAACTAGATACAAAACTCCGATCGGCACCAGTGTCAAATAACATAGAGGCATAGTGATTATTTAAGAGGAACGTACCCGTAACAATGTTGGGATCCTCCCGTGCTTGACGTCCTCCAATCACAAACGCCCTGCCCCTAGCACCATTGTTGTTGTTATTGTTGTTGTTATTGGTGCCATTGCCGTTACCGTTTCCGTTGCTATTGCCATTTGCATTGTTATCCCCGCCTTTCTTGAGTTGTGGGCAATCCTTTTTAAAGTGCCCCATTTTGCCACACTCAAAACAACCCTTCTGTGCGTTGTTCAGGTTGTTATTCTGATTGTTGTGATTGTTTTGCAGCTCTCCACGACAATCCTTAGCTGCATGCCCAACCTTACCACACCGTTGGCACTTAACTTTACCACACTGGTTTCCTGCATGATGAAATCCACATCTGTTGCACTTTGGATGTTTACCGATATAACCCCCTGACGATGATGATTGCTGACCACTATTTGAGTTGTGATAAGACTTGTTTGAGTCTTGTTTCCGGTTCTGCTGAAACGGCTGTTGGTTGAAGTTCCTGGAGTTGCTTTCCCACTTCCTCTTGTGGTCACCTACTTTAGTAGCTGATGTTCGTTTAGGCAGAGTTCCCTGTAACACTGCCTGATCAGTCAATTGGTGCGCCAGTCGCACAGCTTGTTGGATTGTTGTGGGATTTGCAGAAGTGACCAATCCCTGGATCTGAGGCACCAATCCCCCGATGTACCTCTCTATCCACTTGCTTGCGGGAGTAGCCATGTGAGGTAGAAGTCTGGCTAATTCATGAGATCGAGTCGTGTACTCCTCAATGTTGGACCCCTCCATCTTGAGGTGCCAATATTCCTCCTCTAATTTCTGCATCTCACTGTGAGGACAGTACTCCTCCTGCAGCAAGGTCTTGAACCCATTCCAGGTTAAGGCATTGGCCTCACCCAATCCCAAAGTTTGGACATTGGAGTTCCACCAGGTCAATGCTGGACCCTCCAACGTACCCGTAGCATACTTTACCTTGCTCTCATCGGGACAGTTACACATCTCAAACACAGATTCGGCCTTCTCAATCCATCGTAGGAGTCCAATGGCTCCTTCCGATCCTTTGAAGTTGTGTGGCTTACAGTCCAAGAACATCTTGAACGTGCATACCCGTGGGTTAACCAGTCCCCCTGCCGGACCCTGTGGCCCTGTAGTGTGAGTCTGAACATAGTTCGCGATTGCCTCCACGACCCTGTTATTAATCAGCTCATTGAGCTCAGCAACTGTCATGTGAATGTTCTCCTCAGCCATTATCTTCCTAGTTAAAAGAAGCGTTAGAGTGTTATCAAAATCCAGTGTGACATGTGTAATAATACAACAAACACAACATGTAATGTATAAATCAACACAACTGTTGGCAATAAGTAGAAATTTTCAATAGATAGAAATCTGATTGAGTACAATACTTTTGAAATCAAAACATAAATTTTCCAAACATCTAATGTAGGGACACAACCCACCCCTAATAAGTTTAAACAAAATAAAGAAAATCAATCATCCTCAACAGTGGATTCAGGATCAGAATCAACAGCTGGTGCTGGTTCTTCCCCTTCCTCCTCTTCATTCTCTTCATCCTCCTCCTCATTATCCGAGACCACCAAATCTTCCAAGGCTTCAAGTCTGCCTTCCAAAATCTCAGCTCGGTTCTCAGAAGCTTCAAGACGACCAATCAAATGGATGATCTCATCTCGCATGTCATTAACCAGATGGGCAAGGTTATCCTGTCTTTCGTTTGCATCCCAGAGTTCCCGAACATTATACTCGATCCTATCATTCGCCCAGTACAAGTCCTCACGCAGTTTGGCAATCTCCTCAGCATCAGTCCGTTGCCTCTTAGGCTCCGGAACATCCAATGTAGGTGGTGGATGGGTAGAAGGTCCCTCAGCAGGAATCTCCTGAGTAGCCTCCGCTGGCTCCTCCTCCGGATCCTCATCCGGGTCCTCCTCCGGATCCTCCTCCGGGTCCTCATCTGGATCCTCCTCCGGATCCTCCTCCGGGTCTGAATCATCTCTCTCAGATGGTGGAGGAGATGGAATAGGTGGTGCTGGTGCTGGTGATGATGGTGGTGCTGGGACTATCGGCTCCTCATCCTCAGAATCATCAATGTAGATGTATGGTGCTGATGATGAAGATGCCATGCCTGTTACATAATACCATATGTAAGTGCAGTGCCATGGAATGTGTAAGCAGGTCTATTACATAATGCCATATGTAATTTCTAAGTAATATGTGTAAGCATACGTGTCTAATGTCTAACAGTCATAGTCTAAGTCTACAAATGCAAACCTAGTTCGCTATAACCAATGGCTCTGATACCAATCTGTCACACCCCCAATTTTCAACTAACGGAATCATACCGTTTGGGAACGTGACAAACCAGGATCTCAGATCATTAGACATAACGAAGACCTCTATATGAATTTCAAAACACACTTTGGTCTAAAACTGTAACATCAAAGCTTTTAAAGTTTGCGGAAGCGTTTTAAAACCATAATAATTGTAAAATATAAATTACAATGCAAAGTTGTCAAATGTTCAAATTCAAAGAAATGAAATGTGAAGACATGCATGCGACTCAATCTCCTAGTCCATGCCTGCTTTCTGATATACCTTAGCGTCCTGAGAAAACATGTAAATCAAGTCAACACAAAGGTTGGTGCATAACACAGGTTTAAGCATTCACAAATGTTGAAACCACAGTTTGAATATAAAGTTTGCAGATAACATAATCACACATTGCATAGTCATGATAGCTAGTCATATATACTATTTACATAAGTGTTCGACACCGAAGCTGACTAGTGCATGCTATCGCATGTTTTGCCTTGCCACTATTGTCTAGCACAAACAATAGTAATGTGTGTTTGGTCAGTCAAACACCTGCGTAGATCCCGTCTACCAAGTGAGGTTTGTCAAACCTAATTGATCTATTTCCAACTACCACGCTTTGCGCTACGGCAAACTAAACGGTTCGAAGTGTAAGGACTTTTAAATGCTATGTTGTCACATAATGTAAACAGCTAACTCATGCAAGTGATATGTATCTAAATGTTTGTTGCACATGTTTTCTCCCCCAAAACAGTTTAAAATAAGAAAGGGGCCGTGTACGCACCTTTGATTGTTGCAGAATGATCAACACACTTAGACTCGTATAGAAAGTCCTCTTACGAAGAACCTGTGTTTTAAACAATATGTTGTGTTATTCGGGACATCGTTTTGTGCTTGAAATTACATACGTGTCAACACACGTATGTTAGAGTGTTAGGAATAGGCATACGTATGTACGCGTGCCTTTGAAATCGTTTAATAAAATCATATCATCGTTAATGATTTTATTTAAACAAGCGTAATTATACGCGATTTCTTTTTTGGATTAAAATATAACTTTTATTATTCTAATACATTCGGAACTGAATTCTGGTTCTAATGCAACTGAAACAAATCGAATCGGAGTTACAACGAAGAAGATATGATCAAAATACTAAAACAAATGTCAAAACCTAAAAACTGTTGGGGGCCGGGTTCGAACCCGCGACCTCCAACTTCAAACACAACCACTCTACCAATCCAGCCATTTCAACATTTGCAATAGAGCATCAGAATTAAATCTTTTAATCTTTGTTTACCCAGTTCCCCTATGTGGTATTAGCCGAACCAATTGATTCCAATTGATCCCTATATCGAATCCGATCCATTCCTAATCCATGGGGCTTTTGTCCTATGGATCTAATCACATCCATAGGCTGTTTTAATTCGTCCATTGATCGAGATAAACACCTCAATTCGATCCCAACTAAATCCGGTTCGAACAACTCCAATTCTCCAATCCATTGAACCAAATTCGAATATACCAGAACTCGAATCCATGGGGCTTTTCATCTTACTACCTAAACGAACTCCTCTGTGTAATCTAATCGAACTCTTAATCACAATTATTTAGAAAATCCCAAATCTTTTTAACTAACAAACCCTAGAATCTGAAATCTATCAATTCGATATCTTATCATAAAATTGACACTTGATTTTCATTCTAAAATGAATTTCGAACATGTCTGTGCTGATTAATTGGATTCTATAACTCATTTAAATCAAAAGCCCCAAACCATCTTTATTCAAGAACTCTAGCAATCGAACTTAATCAATTCGTCAAAATGTGATGAAATTGATTTATGAACTTTGTTAATCGGCACACTATGAAAGTGTTGATAATATTTGATTTCATTTTTAACCCCATCATAACCAAAACCCCCAACTCGTTCTTTCCCTATGAACCCTAGAATCAAAATCGAATCAACTGATATCAGAACTAGAAATTGAGGTTGGTTTGTCCTTAATCGGACCTTTTAGGTTTCCTAGGAGTTGAACATTACCTGATTTGATGCCCGATCGAAGGAGATCGAATATTAGTTCAAGCTCGACCACTCCACGATCCAATTCGTCTCTCCAAATATATAAAGATTGAATTGTTGTATGCAAAAGCTCCTACTAATGCCGATCAAAGTGTTTGAGTGTCCAATTTGAGATATGGCAATCGATTTATACGAGTATAGTAACCAATACCTACGGTTACAATTTTTGAAGTCGTTTTGGGTTCCATTCGACGAATTAATGAGCCCTTAACGTATGGAAATTGATAACAATCATTAATAGAATGATTAAGGTTAATCAATTTCGGTTTTTACTTAGATTTAATAAGAAGTTCGAACTCAATTAACAATTTGGCCGACTTTTGACTTGTAAAAGTCAAAATTGATACTAAAAATCAATTACAAGTTTGATCTTCACAAATTTAACACTTTGGAACTGATTTTGCTTGATTCTAGTCCCTTGGGTTTGATTTTTCTCGATTACATAACATCTCGGTTTAATCTAGAGTTACCGTAGTTAATCCGAATTGCCGAATTGTCACTAATCGAGTCAATTGAACTATTATTGGCCTAGGTTAACCCAATTGGGCCTCATAAATACCATTAGGCCTACCTTGGGCTTCATTGGGCCTACCTTGGCCTCATTGGGCCTACCTTAGTCTCATTGGGCCTTCCTTGATCTCATTGGGCCTTCCTTGACCTTATTGGGCCTTCCTTGGCCTTATTGGGCCTACCTTGGCCTCATTGGGCCTACCTTGGCCTCATTTTTGTGATTTCGATATTTTTAGTTAACGAGGTTAATTCGAAAAGTCGGATTGTCACAACATAATTAGGTTGAAAACGGAGCTAAGATGAATGAGATATCGATGCTGGAAAATGTGTTGTGTAATGTGATAAAAGAAAAAGGAAAGGGAAAATAAAAAAATACTTTTCATCTACCTAATTAAATTGACATGACATAGTTTTAATTAAGTCATGAATATGTTTATTGTTCATAATGGCAACCTTTGGAATGCCATGTGTTGCATGTATAAATAGAGACAGTTGGTCTTGTTTTAGTTGCTTGAATTTTGAGAAATCTCTACACATTAGAAACACACACAAAAGCTTCAAAGGTTCACAATACAATCATATACTTTGTAGAATCTCAACAATCTACAACGATCGATTTTCTTGTGCTACATTGCAAAACACTCTTGCTTCCGGCAATGTTTTAGGTTTTTGATTAACTCCGGCAGTACATACAGCCTTGGCTGTTGTACGTTGGAAAATAGTCGGGTTCACTTGGATGGCCCGAAAACTGGTATTAAGGGACTTCTATTGAACAAAAATCATCAGCCACCGAACTCATTTCAATTCATTTCATCTTACTTTGCACTTCTTCTTGTAATTTAAATTCAGCATTTTTATATTTCTTATATTACATTATTTTATATTTTATATTTCTGTTAATTGTAATTCGAATATTTGAATAATAAGAGTATTTGTTTATTTTGTTAACGATGTTCCTACATGTTTTTATCTTTCTTATTATCATATCATATTACCTTTTGTTAACCATTATCTTGATCCCTTATTGTTGTTCACTTTGTAATGCATTCTTAATAATCATCATTAGCTCAAGGCATGTTTACTTTAGGTTAGTCCCCAAAACCTGTAGCAGGTGAGTTAGTTTTATACTAATTATCTTTACATGTCTTAATGTCTTGACCAAAATTGATGATTTGGCATGTTGATAGCATGATGAACTAATCTTTATCATATGTATAGTTAATGACTACTTGTGTATTAGATATGATTTTATATTTAATAATTCATATCATATTATACATATTTTTAGCAATATAGAAATTAAGGTTTGTTGAATGAACTGTAATCATTTTATTCCACCACATTATATCAATGTTTTCATATATTAATTGTGATTCAAGTTTTTGGTTTCCTCTAATAATCAATTTCGTTTATCCTTGTAATTTTCTATCAAATCACTTAAAGTTCTTTACAAATTTATTTTTTGAATTTTTAGATTTTTTAAATTTACATACATATAAGGTAATTATATATATATGGTAAGATTATTTTAAAAAGATTTAACTTTGTAAAAAGGGCGATAAAGTTTTTTAATCACTCATAGACCGGCTCAAACAAAATCAGATTGAGCTTATTCTTACAACATTGGAACTCGGCCATCAAAACTTAAACTCTGGACCATAAAGTCAAACTCGAAAGAAAAATCCTAAAAAAATAATGAACAAGAAAGACACGGTAACAAGTAGAAATACACAATGAGTTGAAAATCATAAATTTATAAACTTGAAATCTAAATCCAAAGACCTAAACAATATAGTTAAATCCTTATGATAGACCTAAATCATAAACTCTAAAGCTACACCATAAAATAAAACATTAAAGCATAATGACGAGCATAAAAACATATTGGCGATTAAAAAGACATAATAAACTGAAAAATGTAAATTCTAAAACTTAAAAGCCATCGCTTAAGATACAAAACCTAAAATCTAAACCTTGGAATGAAAACATGAAGTTAAACCTTAACGCATAGTGATGAGTATGGAGACACAATTATTACAAATATGAAAGATATAATAATGAACAAAAAGAAAATAAATTGCAAAACGTAAGTTACATAAAAGTTAATCCAAAAATCTAGCATGAATGTGAGATTAAAAATAGATTTGGTTTTAAAGTTTAATGAAAATGAAATTGGTGAAGAGACAACCCATTCAAGAAACTAACATCTCTTTATTTGGGATCATACATTCACCTTATTAGTTCATTTAAGCTAGCTATGGAAGTGTTAAATGTGATGATGAAAAAACCGGCTACCTAGCATGAACATTTTTCGTGTTATGTAAACTCCGTATAATAGTCTTATTTTATATCATTTATTTATTTATTTATCGTTACCAAACACTAAAAATCTAGGAAGACTATTACAATGGTTGTACGTCGCATCCGACCTAAAAATGAGTTGTGAAAAAAATTGTCGTTTTGGAATTGGTGTGGATTTGCGTAAATTTACGAGAAATAGTTTGGCAAAATATTCTTTCTTTATTTGAGATTACTTGTTTGAAAATGGAAGCCATTTATTAAAGTGGGAGATTTGACAAGAAAAATACTTTGAATTAAGCTGAATTAGGTACATAAAGACACATTTCAGCATGAAAAGAAACGTTAGTGGAAGAAGATACGTGCAATTAGATTCACGTATCATTTACAAATAACATTAGATATGGACAGATGTCACACCTCTAGCCGACGGGTTGAATCGACTTTCCTGTTGGACGGAATGGTCCCGGGGCGTGATATCGTGTGATAATCGGAATGATCAGATTGTAAACATAGCACAACATTTGAGAATAACTAGAGCATAATAAGATTAAACTATGATTACAAAGTTAAATTACACTGCCATATTTGATAATTTAACAATGTAAACATATTCAAAAGAATCATGAGTTTGCTATCTTGTAACTATACAAGATATCAAAATGATTTACATGTAATAAACAAAAGTATGCACTTCCAAAAGCTATTAGGTCCTCTATCTGGGCATGCTAGTATGCATCCTGAACTCCTAGTTTTAAACATGTCCGTCACATGAGACAAACATGCAAGAAAACAAAGTCAACACATGGTTGGTGAATTCATAAGGTTTAGTAATGAAAACATTGAAAAGTTTTTGTAAGTTTAACCTTCTCCAAAATCCCTCAGAGTCTCCATCTTAAACCTCATTACCGACAACATCTCATTATGCCAAGACTGGTTATATATAGAGCACACGTAGGGTCAATCCCAGCCACAAACCCACCACATGCTTGACATTACACGACTTTGCCTTTAGTGGAAATTAAGAGCTTCACCCTGATCATTCACCACATTCTGCATTGTTTGAGTAACTAAGTTTTGTTTGAGATGTATTTCCATTTCAAACATCTTTGATAGTTTTTGAAAGTATTTTGGTTAACCAATTCCAATTCATTATTGTTCGAAAACCAAGTTTGTGATCACAACTGAAGGCAACTGAAATCTGAAGGGGTGACTCCTAGAGCCACACACGATGATTAACAGTACCAACCCACAGAAGTAACTCGGGTGTAACTTTCAGCATCGGTGCGTAGTTAGAGGATAATCATCAAAGGACATATAGTCAACTGAGGAAATCATAATCATCCTAGCCACTCGTTACAAAACATTGAGTTGACAACGAAGGTCACTGAATGACTAGTAGGGGTTGACACCAGGTCAACGCGCAGAGGCCAATCATTCTGTCTTACGAGGTCCTTGTGAGTATTGAGTATTTAGTCTTCCCGTACCATGTACACATGTAACATTAGTGTCCAATCGTAGTCAGAACAATAATGTGTACCGTAGATCAGGTACGAACTATGTGTATTACATGTATGCTATTAGCATTTGATGTTTAATACGAAACTATTACAGATCTATTTCAGAATCATATCATGAATCCATGGTTTAACAGTTAGAATCATATCTGACAATGCAGAACTATTATGTGAATGTTAGTTAGGATGTTATTATGTATAAACGTATGTGAGATTGTACAGAACAAAACAATAATGGATGTCATTATGTGAATATTAAACCGATGGAGCATTCGTGTAGGTGATGATTCGCACGAATATATTTGTAAGTTTACCGTTTTGAACGACATCTAATAATTAGAAAACCTTATTGGAAAGTAACGTTGTCGTAGTGTTCGAACAAGTGAGCATTCGTACGAATACGCGCGAAAACGATACGATCTGATGAAACAATAAAAATAAACGTTTCTGAAATTTTAAAAATAAATAAAATATAATTATTTAATTTATTAGGAATTACAACCTAAAGTAACTTAGAAAATTCCATTTTTATTATAAAGCAATGTTACGTTACGCGAAATCCGGAAACGACGTGTTTACGCGAAAACGAGTGAAACCGAACAAACCCGAAGACACCCAAACGTTAAAAAGGTTAAAAATGACATTAAATGTCATTTACTCACATTCACCAACCCCACTCTCTCTCTAAACCGTCCATTTCTCTCTCTACTCTCTCTAGAATTTCAAAACCCAAAATTCTTCGATTCTTCACCAAATCAGGTGATTTTGGTGTTAAAGCAACCACAAAAACGTGTAGATCGTGAAAGTACAAAGAAATCGAGCTTGGAACTGTCGAAAATGAGGTAAAATCGAGCTCAAACCCACTGTTTTTAGGGTTTTCTTCAAGTACGGAAATCGGCACTTCCCAGCCGGTTTGGACCCATTAAAACCCTTAGAGATTCACGAAATCATTCTAGGAGGGTGTAGGAACTCGTGGAACACCTTAATCTGCCCACGATTTCGAAAAAGGCAGCTAGAACACCACGACCACAGAACGTGCGAATGACACCATCTGATGTAGTTCAGGCGAATGTAGCCACATGAATGGCTCCATGAGCGAATGAACAATCTAATTCTTATGAATTGGGAAACCGAGGGAATCACCAGGCTAATGGAACCGCACGACTGACTTTTGTGACGAATGAACTCCTCATTCGTATAGTCTTTTATGAACGAATGAATGGTTAGACGACTTATCCGTTCGTGAAGTCCCATTCGTACGACTCAGTGAGAAAATGATACTCATTCGTGCCACAAGTTCAGTCTCCCATTAACTTGAGGCTTCATTCATATGAATGACACTCATTCGTACCACAACCTTATTCGCTCGGAAATTTCAAAGAACAACCCTAGACTATGATTGTTGGATCGTTCATATTGGGTTAATGACATGATAACTAACTATGAATTACTAAGAACTAGAAGCACTAAGTGAGATCAATGGGGATTCAAATAACCAACTAAGTATGGGGTGTGTTGGCCTTACGTGCCTACGCCCAACACTTAGCAAATCAGTTCAGGGTTGATTAACTAAGGATATTCAAATTGAATAACTTTAGTTGGTAACCAACTCAAGAGTGAACAAGAATCAATGTGCGTAACAAAGAACTATCGAAGGATTTGAAGTTAATCTGATTAGATTAGCTCAAGTTTTAACATGTTCAATGTATATTTTCATAAAATAAATACACTTTTATTAAAGTACAATGATTTATAACAAATAACCATAGTTTTATAAAGAGCATCATAACTTGTTTTATTAAAGTATTATAAGGCAATTTAAAGAACATTATCAAAATAAATATAACTTTTGTACTTTAATTAAGGTTTTAGTAAATGATGATTTATTTAAATAATCATGTCTTTGAATGTCTTAAACCTTATGTAAATAAGGCTAAATCTAAAGCAGTTAAGGGATAAAGGTATGCTAACTTAGAATACTTAGAGAAAATCATAGTAACACACTAGCAAAGTTATAGGACACATAATTGCCCACCGAGACTGAAACCTTATATACGTCAACTATAAATACTTATAGTATTTGAATCATAATAAATCAACTCAGGTACTGAAGATACATATTCTACAATCAACGAGCGCGCGTATCTTTCTTGCAACACAGGTGAGTTCATTGCTCCTTTTCTAAACATTTTTGTTTTATAAACGCGGAGCTGAGAAGCATGCATAAATTATTCTCCTTGGATTATATTTACTTAAATGCTATTACTTCATATATGTTTTGTATGTATAATTGTTATCCTAGATTATGTCTAGGTAAACCATTTACAGGTTTCAAAAAGGATTATTTACTCAACATAAGTAAATAATTGTTTCATTTAAAATAACTAATCTCAAAGATCTATTTTCAAATAACTATTTTCAACGGTCTATTTTCTAAGAACTAAATATCTAATTCAAAGAACTGTTTGCAACGGTCTATTTTCATAGAACTAAAGAACTAATTCAAAGAGTTGTGTTCAACGATCTATTTTCAAAGAACTAAAGAGCTATTTCGAAGAACTGTTTTCAACGATCTATTTTCATAGGAATATCTGAGAAATATTCAAAGATAGCATGTGCTAAACAACTAACGATCTATACGAACGAGAATGAACAAGGACGATCTAGAACGAACTATAAAATCCTATACTTCATGAAGTCCTAGCTAGACTAACTGATTATAGGTCGCATGTTTGATGATATTTACAGATTTCCTCAACTACTAAGAACCTTGATTGCTAGACTAGTCTACCCGAGTTTGACCAAGACCCAATCATTAGGTCTTAGATTTTTGATTAAATGTTTACTTATTCACTTATTTAAGCATTTTAATTAAATGTTTCTACATTTGTCATGGTTGTTCATGTGTGTGATGAGCGTAAATAATCAAGAGAACTTCCACATTTTGTTGAAACTAACAAGAACTAGTGTGTTGATGATGAGAAATGAAACGCTTAAATATCATTAACAACAATATCTTATGCGGTTTGGTATATGGTAATTGAGTGTCATGTATCTACTCTCTTGTAACAACAGTGTCTGAACAGTAGGCTTGAACAATAATATTGTACATTAGCTTGTTGTACGAAACTTACTTGTAAATTATTTTAGGATACTACAATGCGAATAGTTCAGAAAACAAAGTTAGAAACTCAGTACAGAGCAATACTGACATACAACACACACAAACACAATACTGATGTGCTGATAAATACTAAACTATGGAATGCTAACACACATGAATGTTGTTAAACACTTTAAAGGGTTAAGTTTAATTTTGAAGAGAAGCTCAACTCAGAAGATAAAGAGCAAGAGCAAGATATAAATTCCAAGTAGAGTATATTATAATAAAACATTAGAGCAAAATAAATGAAAATGAGATATGATGGTAGTAAAAAATAATAAGAGATAAATGGTTTGTATCATGCATCTAATACGAAAAAGAGACGATATATTTATATTAAAAATACATTATACAATTTAAATCATTTATAAACAAGTATAAGTAAGTTCAACTCAAAAGGGCTATAAGTACAAAACTAAAACTTTATTCTACTATTACAAGTTTATAGTCTTACTTTTTTGATAAACAAAAATTATTAAATAATATTTAACAAAAAATAGATTATTAAACACTTTTTTTAAAGCATACTTACTTACCATTTACTTATTTAAATAAATAAATTAAATAAATATCATGATACTCTTTTACATTATCTCATCACCATAATAGTATATGTGTGCTCAATTTTGGAGGATTGTATCAATCGATCATACTCGTTATACCCGTCCCGTCAAACAAGGAGATCTAGATACTTTTTTTTTTTTTTGTTTCGTTATATTAACAATGAAGGTAGTGATGGGTCAACATCAACGAAAACTTTTTTTCTAGGAAGTAAATCATTTTATGTTCGTAATTTATTAAACATAAACAATAACAATAAAAATAACAACAACAATAATAATAATTATAATTATAAACAATAACCACAATAATAATAACAAGAGTATGAATACTAGAAGCAACTGGATAACTAACAACAATTAGAATTGCATAAACTGATTAACCGGTCAAAAACCGGTTTCAGTATAACTGAATCGGTTAATTAATCCGCCAAGGTCGGTTTGCTATTTTTTCAAAAACCAGTTTAGTTAAGAAATTAAATGTATTAAACTATATTTTGTAATGGAATGACCTAACTGGCTAACTTGAAAACCCGATTGAGAAAACTTTTTTTAATCCTTTTGTTTTTTAATACTAATAAACAATGAATAAATTACAAGTCAATACTTATTTTATTTAATTTCACAAATAATAAATACAAAATATAAATGTTTAGTTTTCATCTAATTGGTTCAAATTTAAAATGTATTTAGATTAGATTTTATGACTATTATTTCATATCTATTCACCAATAGCCTTTTCTTTATCAAAAAGAGGTAATATCATTAATTTCTTCAACTTCTGTGTTGTATATTGCTTCTTTCACTTCGAGCTCACCTTCAAGATTTGCAGTGTGTTGCGTTCATTCTATTGCATGCAAGTGGTCTTTCAAACAAATATACATTTAGGTTGATATAGCAAGTCTTGTTGTTCTATGGATAAAACTCTGTCAGTAAGAGAAAAATCATATTCAAAGCTATCATAAAAGTTTGAATGCTTAGTAAATCACGGGCCATGACAAGCTAAAAACGGAAATTAAGATATCTTTGCTTTCAACTAGGACAAAATATCAAAGTTTTCAAATTTCTCTAGATATATACCGAAAATTACATATGTTCCCATGTACTTTCCATGTTCGCAACTTGCACTAGTATTCGAGCCTGTTTAGTAACATCTTTTCTAAAGTATTAAACAAAACTCAAACTACTAGAAGCCACACACATGTTATATGTTTGATTATGAACCATATTTTTTTAAAAATGTTCAATCATGTTTAGAAAATGTATGATAAAATTATTTTTTTTGTTATTTTAACAAAATTTATGTCATCTAAACCCAAAGAAACAACTATTTCAACAACTAAGGTTTTAACAATACCATTGAAACAATGATTCAATGTTGTGACACAACTAAAAAATGTTGACATTTCTTGAAAATATTTAGATGTTTTGTGTTCAATGAAAGTAACATTATTGTGTGTGTGTATTGGAACAACCGATTTTCCATATTATTGTAATAAATTTAAATATAATGAAGTGTTTCAATTTTCCTATGAAGAGTGTTTTGATAATGACATGATAAATTCGCTATGTGGTTACCTTACTATAGAGAGTGATCACATGACATGAGCAAGTGGTTTATGGATTAACAATACCAAATTATCAAGACAACAAAGTAATAATCATAATGAAGAAAAGCGAAATTGGCAAACGATGTTCCGAATGAAGTTATGATAAAACGAGTTTAGAACGATAATCATAAAATTTCCCACAAAATCAGTACATTCCTAGGAGGAGTGCTTGATATATTTAGAAAAGTATTTAAAACTCGTGAACGTAGGCGAAAACGGTGCGCAAAACGGAGTTCGTATGAAGCCAGAATCGCGAAAACAAGTTCATGACACTACACGCTTTCACGGACAAGTGTCCTAGGTGGCATCACGTGTTTTGAAGCTTTGCCACGTGTAATAGGTGGCTGCCACGTGTCCTACATTATAGCCACATGGTCGGTGAGGTGTCGTGACCTGGTTTTCTCGATTCGCGTGGTAGTTACTATAAATAGTTTGTACCTCGTCATTTTCGCAAAAAGTTTCGAGTTCCAACGCTATTATCATGACATAAATATCTTCATAACCTCCTTTGAGGTCAGTTGAGTTTGTGGAAGCACGTAACGGGTGATCGGGATTAGCCAGTCGGTTAAACAAGTTGTTGTCAGGATATAACGAGTAAGTTAGGCTTAAGTTTTAAATGTTAAGGTTGTCTCCATGAGTATGTATGGGGTTGTATTGACTAAATAAATCATTTGATATGATGTGGTTATTCCCGAGTGATACGGAGAACACCTCGGATAAAATAACGAGTTAAAAACTCGTATTGGAGATATCTTAACATAGTTGTTATGATGTCCTCTTGGAAACCCGAATTATGGTTTATTGGATATGTGAATATTGTTATGATATTGCTAGAATATCCAGGTTGTTAGTACTCCTTGGGGAAACGTGAGATTAGTATGTGAGATTAAGTTTACCGTGCAGGATCAATCAGGTGAGTTCTATGATACCCATTTTATGTTTTAAAATGTTTTGGGCTAATAAACATACTGTTAATTGTTTATATTTGAAAATGTTATATTTAAATTAAGTTTTAGACCATTTGTTTGTATAATTGAGTGTTCGTAAAACAATGATTTTTGCCCGTGGGCTTGAACATGGTTTTGGGATGTCGTACTCGGGATAGTACGAGTGGAATGATTTTCAAAGATACATAAAAGTGAAGTGTTTTATGGGCATAGGGAAAATGTTTTGACACGTATTCTGGTTGTATGCCACTGGTTGAGACTAGTTAGATGATTTAAATGTTTTATGAGTGTAATTTGGACACAGGTCCTATAACATGTTTTGAAAACATTTTGCGCACTGCGAAGCTGGGTTAAACAAGGAAAAATGTTTTATAAAAAAGTGATTGTGCAGTCTGAGTCAAAATTGTGTTTTTGACAAATGTGTCGATCGTGGTTGACGGTGTCCTTGCTATATATGTAAAAACATGAGTCAACCCAATATTTGGTTCCTGTTTATTGTGGGAAACAAACCTTGCATATGTGTCGGTATAGGGGGTAATTGATCAATTAACTGTATTTGGCTGGTGATGACCGGTCCTCAGAGGGTGAACGTGACCCTATACAGTGGCTTGGTATTATTATAAATGCATTATAAGGACTACCATACTGTGGATTTGGTAGGTGGTAATAATACTGTGAACTTGGTATTTGGGTTCTGGTAACCCGAAGGTTTTGGGTTCTGATAACCCTGTTGTTGTTTTAAAACTTATCTGCACAAAGTTGCATGTTTTATGTTTGTGAATTCCCTATTAAACGTGTCATTTAAATCTTTACAGTTGGGTTATCGTAATTTTTTCGTAATTTAAACCTAGAACTCACAAGTGAAAACTGATCCCACTGAGTATGCATATCAGGTAAAGATAAGACTCCATGTAGCCATGGCAAGGGCAATGTGTGATGGCAAGAATAGCAAGCTTTTGATAAATTTTGTCATATGTATATTGATGTAAATTTATATTATGTTGGCATCCTGTATTGGAACTTGTGTTATATTTATAAAAGTTCCGATGCTTATCTTTATTATACCATGTTTTATGTTGTAATTCTGATTTAGTGATGGGTCTGGGAGACGGGCATAACATGTTGGTTTCAGATCCTTGGTTTAAGAGATTTAGAGTACTTCAGTAGTACTTAAACTTAAACTAAGACTCAAAACACAAGTACGAGATGTTAGTGAAAAAGCCAATGTAGCTAAATACCTATTACGCTTGCTTAGTGCCCTATTTGGTGTTGCATTAAGCATACGGTGGTAAAACCCTTAGATTCATGAATATAGATAAGTTACTAGATGCAATTAGCTGCTGCAAATAATAGCTTAACTATACAAATGAGGATCGGTATTCAACCATGGTGTGGATTTGATGTGGAACTCATAAGAATTGTTTATAAAATGGTAAAAACACCCTAAGTTGCAAGTTTAGCAATTAAATGTCCTGATAGGACAACAAATGATCAGTAAGGGCTAGACTCACTGGCAACAGTTTGAAATTAAGACGTGGATTACGTGAGACCATGATGGAATATAAGTATACCAGTAGCATTATAAAGTAATAATTGCAAAGGGCCATGTACTTATTTATTTATCGTCCTACTATCATCTAATTGTCCATCATACTAACACTGATATGCCCGACATCTTGATTACGGAATGGTAGGAAGAGGTCGTGGTCATAATATGGGTGGTGGGCGAAGGCCAATTACTAAGAGTAATACCAATGGCCCTCCCATCCACGGAAACGAAATTCCTCATCAAGTGGAAAATACTCAAGCTGCTCAGAATGAACAAAGACAATAGAAAAATACCACTGAAGTGGCAAAATCTATACGTGACGCTCTGCCGTCAGGTGTTGGCCTGACTGCAGAATCTGGAAGTGCAGGAACTGGTGGTGGCGGGAATGTTACAAAAAATGGTAATGTAATCACATTGGTCAATGGCACGGATGCTGACAAACGTAATAAATGATGTGATTACAAAGCCTTCAAAGATTGAAGTCCTCCATCTGAAGAAAATGGTTTTGGAAGGTTCTATCCAAAGGGCAAAGTTGATCGAATGGGAATGGAGTTCCTAAATATGGAAGCAGGAACAATGACTCATCGGGAATACACGACCAAGCACTACATCCAAGGTTTTACAGCTGAGATTAGGAAAGTTGTCAGAACGGCTACATCGGGTACATATTAGTCAGCCATGGAACTTAGTGTAGAAATCTATGATGATGAGTATGGTGTGGGTGATAGGCTTGGCGAAAGCAAAAAAAAAATAAATGGTATGAGTTTGACTCAAAGTCAGAAGGCGGATAGCCAACAAAGAAATTCAAATGTAAAAATGTTGGAAGGTGTCGTAAATGCAACAAATGTCATAAGGAAGATGTCTCGCAAAATTTTCAAATGTTGCAAGAACTCCAAACCCTCCTACATGCTATAGTTGTGGAAAGTTGGGACATATTTCCCATTGTCCAGATGTAAGAGATCTTGGTTGTTTTGAATGCGGGGAACTTGGGCATCGGAAGATTGATTGCACAAGATTTAAGAAAAGGATAGAATCGGGAAGAACAACTTATTGGAATAAAAATTATGGGGGAAAGGCTAAGGCACATGCCTTCACGATGACCACAGAGGAAGCCAAAATTGAGTCAGATGTCGTCTCTAGTACTTTTTTTATTAATAATGTACCTGCCAATGTTTTATTTGATTCTGGTGCTAGTAAAAGTTGTATTTCTGTTAGATTTAGTAAATTACTCGATAAGCCCCTAAAAAATCTAGAGAAAACCTTTGAAGTTGAAACTGCCATAGGTAAAACTGTTAAGATATCCAAAATGCTCAATGATTGCTACATAGATTTAGATGGATACCAACTTCTTGTTAAATTATTCTCGTTAACGCTTGGAGGCTTCAACGTTGTCTTGAGAATGGATTGGTTTGCCGAAAACAACGCTCAGATTGTTTGCATTAAGAATTTAATTCAAATACAAGCGCCAAATGGGAAGCAAATATGTGTATATGGCGATTTTAATGGTTCGGCTGCAAAGTTAATTTCCATGATAAAAGCTTAGAAGTGTATATGGTGCAAGGTTGTGGAGCATACTTAGCCTATGCGGTGGATACTACAATAAAGATAAAGGAATTAAAAGAATGTGCTGGTAGTATGTCAATTCCAGATGTCTTTCCTTAGGACTTGACAAATATTCCACCTGATAAAGAGGTCGGGTTTCATATTTATTTGGTACCAGGAGCAAAGCCAGTTGCTAAAGCTCCGTATCGATTAGCTCCAACAGAAATGAAGGATCTAATGACACAATTACAAGATTTCCTCAATAAGGGGTTTATAAGACCAAGCATCTCAGCTTTGGGTGCTCCAATATTATTTGTTAAAAAGAAAGATGGGAGCATGATGATGCGTATCGATTATCGTGAGCTAAACAAGCTTACAGTAAAGAACAAGTATCATCTCACTAGAATTGATGACCTTTTTATTAACTACAAGGGGCGAGCTGGTTTTCAATGATTGATCTAACATCGGGGTACCATGAGCTAAAAGTTCGGGAAGAAGATATTCCAAAGACGGCTTTTCGTACACGCTATGGTCACTGTAAGTTCTTTGTTATGTCGTTCGGATTAACCAATGCACCAGCAACTTTCGTGGACTTGATGAATCGAGTGTTCCAACCTATGTTGGACCGGTCTATGACTGTGTTTATTGACGAAATCTTAATTTATTCCAAGAACAAATGTGACCATGCATGAGAAGTTTTGGATACTTTACGCTAGGAGAAACTATTTTCTAAGTTCTCCAAGTGTGCATTTTGTCTACAGCAAGCCACGTGAGCAATACCAATGATATAGTGGTCGATCCATCAAAGGTGGAAGCTGTAATGAAATGGAGTCCTCCTAAGACTCCAACAGAGATTCGAAGCTTCTTGGGATTAGCCGGTTATTACCGACATTTTATCCAAGACTTTGCTAAAATTGCTTCACCATTGACTAATTTTACTAAGAAAGAAGTTAAGTTTGATTGGAGTACACGACAACAACAAGCATTTGAAGAGTTAATGTCAAGATTTACTCAAGCACCTATACTATCCTTACCTGATGGTACAGAAGACATGGCTATTTATTCCAATGCTTCATATTAAGGATTTGGTTGTGTGCTCATGCAACGAGGAAAAGTCATTGCGTATGCTTCTCGAAAGCTAAAGCCTAATGAAGTAAATTATCCAACTCATGATTTGGAACTGGCTGCAGTTGTATTTTCTTTGAAAAAATTGTGTCCCTATTTGAATGGTGTCAAATGTATCGTCTACACCGATAAAAAGAGTCTCAAGTATTTCTTTGAACAAAAGGATTTGAATATGAGGCAACATAGATGGTTGGAGTTAATTAAATATTATGATTGTGACATCTTATATCACCCTTGAAAAGTCAATGTGGTGGCTGACGCTTTAAATCGAAAGTGAGACAATTCTCCAATTAAGGTGAGGGCATGTCACGTGGTAATAACTCCAAATTTCCTAGATCAACTCAAGGAAGCTCAAGCTAATGTGTTAAAAGAAGAAAATGTATGTAGTGAGAGCATATTTGGTCAAGTGCAAAGTTCGGAATAAAATGATTATGGGGTAAAATCTAGGTTTTGTCTAATGTGGGTACCATGTGATGATGATATATGAAAGAAAATTTTGGGTGAAGCCCACAAGACTCGTTACTCTATTCACCCATGTGCAACTAAAATGTATCAAGATTTAAAGAAGCAATACTGGTGACCTGGTATGAAGTTTAACGTTATGCAATATGTGAATAGATGTCTAACTTGTGCTCAAGTTAAAGCTGAACACCAAAATCCATATAGGAGGCTTCAACCACTAGAAATAACCAAGTGGAAATGGGAATATATTACTATGGATTTCATAACAAAGCTTCAATGAACAGCTCAAGGTTATGATACCATTTAGGTAGTGGTGGACATATTGACTAAAAGTGCCCACTTTCCGCCTATTCGTGAATTGTATTCTTCAGAATTGTTGGCAGAAATATTTGTGAATGAAATTGTGGCATGACATGGTGTGCAGATCTCGATCGTGTTAGATAGAGACACTCGTTTCACCTCCAGATTTTGGAAAAGGTTCCATGATGCTATGGATCTAAGCTACTTATTAGCACGGCATATCATCCACAAATGGATGGTCAAAGTGAAAGGACCATCCAAACTCTTGAAGATATGCTTCGAGCATGTGCTGTAAATTATGAAGGTAATTGGAATAAGCATTTACCTCTAGAAGAATTCTCCTACAACAACAATTACCATTCATCGATTGATATGGTGCCATTTGATTAGTGCTACGACTGAAAGACTGAAACAAATTAAATCAAGAATGAAAGCGGCACAAGACCGACAAAAGTCGTATGTTGATAAGAGAAGGTGGCCAGTTGAATTCCAAGTCGGAGATATGGTGTTACTAAATATATCTCTGTGGAAAGTCCTTATTCGTTTTCGAAAGCGCGAAAAATTAAGTCCAATGAACATTGGACCTTTCAAAATTGTAGACCACGTAAGTTAGGTTGCTTATAGACTGGGATTGCCAGATGAATTAAGTAAGATTCACCCGACATTCCATGTCTCATATTTACGAAAGTGCTGGACGGATGAAGCCACACACATACTATATGATGAAATTGAGATCTATAATAAGCTCAATTGTGACAATCCGACTTTTTGGATTAACTCACTAACTGAAAAACAGTGAGATCACAGGCCCAACAAGACCAATTAGGCCCAATGAAGTCTATGTAGGCCCAATAGCGCCAAAGTAGGCCCAATAAGCCCAAGGGTGGCCCAGTAAGGCCAAAGAAGGCCCAGTAAGGCCAAAGGGAAGGCCCAATAAGGCCAAGGAAGGCCCAATGAGGCCCAATTGTATTTGAGAAGCCCAATTGGGTTAATTTAGCCCAACACTGAGTTAAAGGAACCGATTAGTGACAATTCGGGGTTTTTGATTTAACTTTGTTAATCAAAATGTTATATTATTGATCCAGAATAGTCTATAAGGATTTAGAAGTATTAAAAATCAGGTTCTAAGTGTTTAAATTCAAGGATTAGCCTATAAGTAATGATAAGAGTGATTTTGACTTATAAAAGTCAAAATTCGTGTAGGTAAGTGTGAGAAAAATTCGAATTTGGGTTGTTACATTGAAATTGATTGAATAAACTTTTCAATCGACTCATATTATGGATCATTAACAGTAATTATACGTTACTAAGTGGGTTTATGATCGAATTAAACTCCCATTATTGATTTAAAGTCGAAACCGTTACTAGTGGATATAAAAATCAGCAATTGGATCATAATTACCGAAACTAATCATTCAGAAGCTCAAATCGGCAACATCAGGAGCTTTTTCATACAACAATTCAATCTCAGGAGTTGAGGAGACGAATCCGATTCTTAGAGTTGGCCGAAGATCAAGATTCAGTCGAACTACATCAATTGGATAGCAAAACAGGTAAGAATCCACTGCTAAACATTCTAAAACAACCGATTAAGAAAATCCCTAACACAATTTCAAGTAAGGATTTCGAATTGTTTAAGATCAAGTTCCTAGGGTTCACATATAATCGAGTTTGGGGATTTTCATACAATCGAGTTTAAGAATCAAATTAATGTTCATGGTTAGTTCCAGAAGGTCTCGATTAAGCTAAAACATGTACCAATTTTAGTTAGTTATAACGAATTGATGGAGTTCGATTCTAGGGTTCATGATGCAAAGAGATTTTGGGGGTTTCGGTTCAATTAAGTTTGTTAACCAAATTACTTTACATGGTCGGTTTCAGAAGACTCCGATTATGCTAATTGTCATGCTAATTTTATTATAGAATAGCGAATTGATCGAATTGGGTATTAGGGTTCTTGAGGTGAAAATGTTTTGGCGTTTCTGATACAAACCAGATTGATGGTTAAATTAAATCACACTGGTGATTTCGAAATAACCCGTGTAATAGAAACCCTATGAGTTTATTGTGTAACATTAGCAAAAATTGAAGGATTTGAATCAAAAGGGTACATGATTAGTGTTCGAACAAGAATGTTTTCGATTAAACGAGTTATGATCGAATTGAAATCGTAATTAGAATCGACTGGACCATAGGAATGAAAGCCCTAAGGTTTCAGCCTAGATTGGATTTGAATTGGACTTCGATTAGAATCAATTGGGAAGTTTGGGCTTGAGTGTATAAGAAAAGGGGAACCGGCCCATTAGTGTTTAAAACGATTTGGAATTGAGTCTGATAACAAATGTGGTGGTAGATCAACCGGTTGTGGCTTGAGTATGTGGGCTGGCAGGTCACGGGTTCGAACCCTGACCTGGCCGGTTTTTGAAAATTAAAACTATTTTGGTTTTTATATTGTAACTCACCCGTTATAACTCCGATTTAACCCGTTCAAGTTGCGTTGGAACCGTAACGAAATCCCGAATATTTTAGAGTAATAAAAATTATATTTTAACTCGAAAACGAAATCGCGTATAATTACGTTGGTTTAAATAAATAATGATGTGATTTATTTAAACGATTTCTAAGTCACGTGTACATACGTATGCATATCTTTAACACTCTAACATACGTATGTTGACACGTATGTGATGTCGAGCACAAAACGACATTTCGAATAACTTTAAGTTATTGTTTAAACACAGATTCTTCGTAGGAGGATTTCTTACACGAGCTTTTAGTGTGTGATCATTCTGCTAAAAACAAAGGTGCGTACACGGCCCCTTTCTTATTTTAAACTGTTTTGGGGGAGAAAACATGTGCAACAAACTATTTTTAGATACATATCACTTGCATGAGTTAGCTGTTTACATTATGTGACAACATATCAACTTGAAAGTCCTTACACACCTCGAACCGTTTAGTTTGCTGTAATGCAAAGCGTGGTAGTTGGAAATAGATCTATTAGGTTTGACAAACCTCACCTGGTAGATGGGATCTACGCAGGTGTTTGACTGACCAAACACAATTTTACTATTGTTGTGATAGACAATAGTGGCAAGGCGAAAACATGCTATAGCATGGCAATCCGTCAGCTTCGGTGTCGAACACTTATGTAAATGGTTTATATGACTAGCTATCATGACTGTGCATGTGTGATTATGTTATCTACAATCTTGTTATTCAAACTGTTGTTTTGAACATTGTGAATACTTAAAACCTGTGTTATGCACCAACCTTTGTGTTGACTTGATTTACATGTTTTCTCAGGACGCTAAGGCGCGCGTTAAAGCTGGCATGGACTAGGAGATAGAGTCGCATGCATTTTAAACACTTTAGATATTTGGATTATTAAACATTTGGAACATTGTATTGTATTTTACATTTTACAACTGTTATTGGTTTTATAACGCTTCCGCAACTTTTGAAAACTCTGATGTATTGTTTTAAAGACCACAGTATGTTTTGAAAATTCATATAGAGGTCTTCGCTATGTCTAATGATCTGAGATCCTGGTTTGTCATGCTCCCAAATGGTGTGATTCCGTTAGTTGAAATTTGGGGGTGTGACAGATTGGTATCAGAGCCATTGGTTATAGCGAACTAGGTTTGCATTTGTAAGCTTAGACTATGACTGTTAGACATTAGACACCTCTGTTTACACACATTGCTTAGAAATTACATATGACATTATGTAATTGACTTGTTTACACATTCCATGGCACTGCACTTACATATGGTATTATGTAACAGGCATGGCATCATCATCGGTACCCTACATCTATATTGATGACTCTGAGGACGAGGAACCGATAGTTCCAGCACCACCGTCATCACCACCACCACCTATTCCATCACCTCCACCATATGAGATGGATGACTCAGATCCGGAGGAGGATCCGGAGGAGGATCCAGACGAGGATCCCGAGGAGGATCCAGATGAGGACCCGGATGAGGATCCGGAAGAGGAGCCAGTGGAGGGCACTCAGCAGATCCCTGCTGAGGGACCTTCTACACACTCACCACCAGTACTAGATGCTCCTGAGCCTAAGAGGAAAAGGACGGAAGCTGAGGAGATCGCCAAACTGCGCGAGGATCTGGAGGAAGCAGAAGACAAGATCGCACAAAGATCTCAGGAACTATGGGATGCTATTGAGAGGCAGGATAATCTTGTCCATCTGGTTCATGATATGCGGGATGAGATGATCAATTTGATTGGTCGTCTAGAAGAGTCAGAGAACCGAGAGGAGATTTTGGCGGGCAGGGTTGAAGCCTTGGAGGATTTAGTGGCCTCTGAGAATGAGGAACAGGATGAGGATGAGGAGGAGGAACCAGCACCAGTTGTTGAGTCCGATCCTGAATCCACTGTTGAGGACGATTGATTGTTTTTCTTTTCTTTCTTGTTTTGTTTAAACTTATTAGGAACGGGTTGTGTTCCTACATTAGTAGTTTGAAAAGTTGTGTTTTATTTCAAAAGTATTGTACTCAAAGAAAGTTTCTATCTATGGAAGAATTATTATTTATTTTCAACAATTGTGTTGATTTATATTACATGTTGTGTTTGTTGTTTTACTTACACATGTCACATTAGATTTTGACTTCGTGCTAACACTTCTTGTAAATAGGAAACTAATGGCTGAGGGAAACGTACATATGACTGTTGCTGAGCTCAATGAGCTAATTAACAACAGAGTTGCAGAGGCAATCGCACAGTATGCGCAGACACATAACACAGGACCCCATGGTCCAGCTGGGGGATTGGTTAACCCACAAGTCTGCACGTTCAAGATGTTCTTGGACTGCAAACCTCACAATTTCAAAGGGTCGGAGGGGGCCATTGGACTCCTTAGGTGGATTGAAAAGGCTGAGTCGGTGTTTGAAATGTGCAACTGCCCTAACGAAAGCAAGGTGAAATTTGCTACGGGAACTTTGGAGGGTCCAGCACTAACTTGGTGGAACTCAAATGTTCAGACTCTGGGGTTGGGAGAGGCAAATGCCTTAACATGGAATGACTTCAAAATTTTACTGCAAGAGGAGTATTGTCCTCGCAGTGAAATGCAGAAGTTGGAGGAGGAATACTGGCACCTCAAGATGGAGGGGTCAAACATTGAAGAGTACACAACCAGGTCACACGAGTTGGCCAGACTGCTACCACACATGGCTACTCCAGCCAGTAAGTGGATTGAAAGGTACATTGGAGGACTAGTGCCTCAGATTCAGGGGTTGGTTACTTCAGCAAATCCTACCACCATCCAACAAGCTGTTCGTTTAGCGCATCAGCTTACTGACCAGGCAGTGTTACAGGGGACTCTGCCCAAACGAACATCTGCTACCAAGGTAGGAGATCATAAGAGAAAGTGGGAAGGTAACAACTTCAAGGGTAACAACCAACAATCATATCAGCAAAACCGGAAACAAGACTCAAACAAGTCTTATCATGGTTCAAGAAGTGGTCAGCAATCATCATCGTCGGGGGGTTATATTGGTAAACACCCCAAGTGCAACAGGTGTGGTTACCATCATGCAGGTAATCAGTGTGAGAGAGCTAAGTGCCAGAGGTGTGGCAAGATTGGACATGCGGCTAAGGATTGTCGCGGGGAGCTACAGAACAACAACAACCAGAACAATAACCAGAACAACGCTCAGAAGGGTTGTTTTGAGTGTGGCAAAATGGGGCATTTTAAGAAAGATTGCCCACAGCTCAAGAAGGGCGGGGACAATAATGTCAATAACAATGGTAATGGCAATGGTAATGGCAACGGTAATGGTAATGGCACCAACAACAACAATAACAACAACAACAACAACAATGGTGCTAGAGGCAGGGCGTTTGTGATTGGAGGACGTCAAGCGCGGGAGGATCCCAACATTGTTACGGGTACGTTCCTCTTAAATAATCACTATGCCTCTATGTTATTTGACACCGGTGCCGACCGGAGTTTTGTATCTAGTTCACTTGCTAAGTTGCTAAATGTTAGTCCCACTGCCTTAGATAGTCCATACACTGTGGAATTAGCTGATGGTAAGTTGATTGTAGTGGAAAATATTTTTAAGGGATGTATCCTTGATTTGATGGGTCAAACATTAGAGATTGATCTTATGCCTATTGCCTTAGGCAGTTTTGATGTAGTTATTGGCATGGACTGGTTGTCCAAAAACCAGGCTGAAATAGTATGCCATGAAAAGCTTGTTCGTATACCTCTTACAAACGGAGAGACACTGTATGTACAAGGTGAAAAGATCAGTACGCCACTGCGTCTCATATCTTGTATGAAAGCACACAAGTGTCTACGTAAAGGTCATACGGCAGTTATAGCACTTATAACTGAAAAGCCGGTAGCTGAGAAGAAGATTGAAGATATACCTGTAGTTTGTGAATTTCCGGAGGTGTTTCCAGAAGACTTGCCGGGATTACCGCCTATCAGACAGGTGGAATTCCGAATCGACCTTACGCCAGATGCAGCACCGATAGCTAGGGCGCCTTATCGACTTGCACCGTCTGAGATGCAAGAGTTATCCACACAATTGCAAGAGTTGTTGGATAAGGGTTTCATACGACCTAGTTTTTCACCGTGGGGAGCTCCAGTTTTGTTTGTTAAGAAGAAGGACGGAACCTTCCGTATGTGTATCGATTACCGGGAATTGAACAAGGTTACTATCAAGAACCGGTATCCGTTACCCAGAATTGATGATCTGTTCGATCAATTGCAAGGTTCGAGTTACTACTCGAAGATTGATCTCAGGTCTGGTTATCATCAACTAAGAGTCCAGGAGGAGGATATTCCGAAGACAGCATTCAGGACACGCTATGGCCATTATGAGTTCTTGGTCATGCCATTTGGGTTGACAAACGCTCCAGCTGTATTCATGGATCTCATGAATCGTGTTTGTAAACCTTATCTTGATAAGTTTGTCATTGTTTTCATTGATGACATTCTCATCTATTCACAATCTGAGGAGGAACACGCTGAACATCTTCGACTACTATTGGAATTATTGAAACAGGAACAACTGTACGCTAAGTTCTCGAAATGTGATTTCTGGATGCGGGAAGTACAATTCTTGGGTCATATAGTCAATGAAAAGGGTATACATGTTGATCCAGCGAAGATTGAAGCGATTAAGAATTGGGAAGCACCAAAGACCCCTACCGAGGTACGACAATTCCTTGGTTTGGCGGGTTACTACCGACGATTTATTGAAGGTTTCTCGAAGATCGCTCAACCACTCACAGCTCTTACGCACAAGGGAACGAAGTATAACTGGACGGATAAACAGGAAACTGCGTTCCAGTTATTGAAACAGAAGCTTTGCAGTGCACCGATTCTGTCCCTACCGGAAGGAACAGAAGACTTTGTGGTGTATTGTGATGCATCTGCACAAGGTTTGGGATGTGTGTTGATGCAACGGGATAAAGTGATTGCTTATGCTTCCAGACAACTACGAACACACGAAAAGAATTACACTACTCATGACTTGGAGTTAGGAGCAGTGGTTTTTGCTTTGAAGATTTGGAGGCATTACTTGTATGGAACTAAGTGTACTATTTATACTGATCATAAGAGTTTGCAACATATCTTTGATCAGAAGGAGCTTAATATGAGACAACGACGATGGGTTGAGTTGTTGAACGATTATGAGTGTGCGATTAAGTATCACCCGGGAAAAGCTAATGTGGTAGCTGACGCTTTGAGCAGAAAAGATACAACGGGAACAAGACGGGTTCGCGCACTTATGATGACAATACATACTGACTTACCTGACAAGGTGCACAGTGCTCAGATTGAGGCCTTGAAAAAGGAAAACTTAGTACCAGAATCCTTACGAGGAATGGAAGAACAATTGGATGTTAAACCTGATGGGATTCGTTATTTCATTAATCGAATGTGGATACCTTTGTATGGAGGTTTAAGGGAACTCGTGATGGATGAAGCACACAAGTCCAGATATTCAGTCCATCCGGGATCAGACAAGATGTATCATGATTTGAAGGCACTGTATTGGTGGCCTCACATGAAAGCTGATATTGCTAAGTACGTTAGCAAATGTTTGACTTGTTCGAAAGTCAAAGTTGAATATCAGAAGCCATCTGGTTTACTGCAACAACCAGAGATACCGATGTGGAAATGGGAACAGATTTCGATGGATTTCATTACTAAGTTACCCCGTACACCGAGCGGTTGTGATACGATATGGGTAATTGTCGATCGATTAACGAAATCTGCACATTTCTTAGCAATCAAGGAAACTGATAAGATGGAGAAACTGACTCGAATTTACATCAAGGAAGTAGTAGCACGGCATGGCGTGCCAATCTCTATCATATCAGACCGGGATGCTCGATTTACTTCCAACTTTTGGAAATCACTTCATAAGTCATTGGGGACTCGCTTGGATATGAGTACCGCCTATCATCCACAGACCGATGGTCAAAGTGAACGAACGATTCAAACGCTCGAGGATATGTTACGAGCTTGTGTAATTGACTTTGGTGATAGCTGGGAGAATCATTTACCGTTAGTGGAATTCTCGTACAATAATAGTTATCATACAAGTATTCAAGCAGCACCGTTTGAAGCTTTGTATGGTCGCAAATGTCGTTCACCAGTTTGCTGGGCTGAAATTGGTGACAGTCAGATAACAGGTCCTGAACTGGTGCACGAAACGACAGAGAAGATAGTTCAAATCCGGAACCGTATGGCAGCGGCTCGGGATCGACAGAAGAGTTATGCTGACAAACGTCGTAAGCCGTTGGAATTCCAAGTAGGAGACCGAGTTCTTCTAAAAGTATCACCTTGGAAAGGTGTGATACGATTCGGCAAGCGCGGGAAACTTAGTCCACGTTACGTAGGACCTTTTGAAATCCTGAAAAGGATTGGTCCGGTGGCGTATCAACTCAAGTTACCGGATGAACTCAGTGGAGTTCATGATGTTTTTCACGTATCGAACTTAAAGAAATGTCTTTCTGACGAGACATTGATTGTACCGTTGGAAGAAATACAAGTAGATGAACAGTTACGATTCATTGAAGAACCGGCAGAAATCATGGACCGAGAGGTCAAACAACTGAAGCAAAGCAAGATTCCGATAGTCAAAGTCCGATGGAATTCAAGACGTGGTCGTGAATTCACATGGGAACGGGAAGATCAAATGATGAAGAAGTATCCTCATCTATTCAAAACAGCTACTTCCAACACTGAGAGCGCACGTTAAATTTCGGGACGAAATTTCCTTCAACAAGGGGATGACGTGATGTTTCACACATCAACACTGCAAAATTTCAAACTGTAAGCACAAACGTTTTATTTATTCAATTGATTTTGTTACAAACATTTGTGCTACATCATTCTATATATTTTATGTGCTACATTTCATATGTTACATGTTATGGTAGTACATACATGATTAGTTACACACATTTTGCTATGTGCGGGGGTTACATAGTACATTACACACATTTTGCTATGTGCGGGGGTTACATAGTACAAACAGTTTCAGACAGTCACAGTTGTGAGGTTACACAACATAGTATGATCAAACACAAACAGTCACAGTTAGGTGAACTAACTAGTGTATACGCAAACAATCACATTGAACGATCATAATTGAGTTGTGATGTTGCAAGCATTAGACTTTGTGTGTGAGTACACACAAGCACACAGAATGATCAAATCACACTAACACGTACAATCTGAACTTGTAAGTAGTTTCCTAACTACTCCTAACACTTGCTAATTTTCGGGACGAAAATTCCTTCAACAAGGGGATGATGTGACAATCCGACTTTTTGGATTAACTCACTAACTGAAAAACAGTGAGATCACAGGCCCAACAAGACCAATTAGGCCCAATGAAGTCTATGTAGGCCCAATAGTGCCAAAGTAGGCCCAATAAGCCCAAGGGTGGCCCAGTAAGGCCAAAGAAGGCCCAGTAAGGCCAAAGGGAAGGCCCAATAAGGCCAAGGAAGGCCCAATGAGGCCCAATTGTATTTGAGAAGCCCAATTGGGTTAATTTAGCCCAACACTGAGTTAAAGGAACCGATTAGTGACAATTCGGGGTTTTTGATTTAACTTTGTTAATCAAAATGTTATATTATTGATCCAGAATAGTCTATAAGGATTTAGAAGTATTAAAAATCAGGTTCTAAGTGTTTAAATTCAAGGATTAGCCTATAAGTAATGATAAGAGTGATTTTGACTTATAAAAGTCAAAATTCGTGTAGGTAAGTGTGAGAAAAATTCGAATTTGGGTTGTTACATTGAAATTGATTGAATAAACTTTTCAATCGACTCATATTATGGATCATTAACAGTAATTATACGTTACTAAGTGGGTTTATGATCGAATTAAACTCCCATTATTGATTTAAAGTCGAAACCGTTACTAGTGGATATAAAAATCAGCAATTGGATCATAATTACCGAAACTAATCATTCAGAAGCTCAAATCGGCAACATCAGGAGCTTTTTCATACAACAATTCAATCTCAGGAGTTGAGGAGACGAATCCGATTCTTAGAGTTGGCCGAAGATCAAGATTCAGTCGAACTACATCAATTGGATAGCAAAACAGGTAAGAATCCACTGCTAAACATTCTAAAACAACCGATTAAGAAAATCCCTAACACAATTTCAAGTAAGGATTTCGAATTGTTTAAGATCAAGTTCCTAGGGTTCACATATAATCGAGTTTGGGGATTTTCATACAATCGAGTTTAAGAATCAAATTAATGTTCATGGTTAGTTCCAAAAGGTCTCGATTAAGCTAAAACATGTACCAATTTTAGTTAGTTATAACAAATTGATGGAGTTCGATTCTAGGGTTCATGATGCAAAGAGATTTTGGGGGTTTCGGTTCAATTAAGTTTGTTAACCAAATTACTTTACATGGTCAGTTTCAGAAGACTCCGATTATGCTAATTGTCATGCTAATTTTATTATAGAATAGCGAATTGATCGAATTGGGTATTAGGGTTCTTGAGGTGAAAATGTTTTGGCGTTTCTGATACAAACCAGATTGATGGTTAAATTAAATCACACTGGTGATTTCGAAATAACCCGTGTAATAGAAACCCTATGAGTTTATTGTGTAACATTAGCAAAAATTGAAGGATTTGAATCAAAAGGGTACATGATTAGTGTTCGAACAAGAATGTTTTCGATTAAACGAGTTATGATCGAATTGAAATCGTAATTAGAATCGACTGGACCATAGGAATGAAAGCCCTAAGGTTTCAGCCTAGATTGGATTTGAATTGGACTTCGATTAGAATCAATTGGGAAGTTTGGGCTTGAGTGTATAAGAAAAGGGGGAACCGGCCCATTAGTGTTTAAAACGATTTGGAATTGAGTCTGATAACAAATGTGGTGGTAGATCAACCGGTTGTGGCTTGAGTATGTGGGCTGGCAGGTCACGGGTTCGAACCCTGACCTGGCCGGTTTTTGAAAATTAAAACTATTTTGGTTTTTATATTGTAACTCACCCGTTATAACTCCGATTTAACCCGTTCAAGTTGCGTTGGAACCGTAACGAAATCCCGAATATTTTAGAGTAATAAAAATTATATTTTAACTCGAAAACGAAATCGCGTATAATTACGTTGGTTTAAATAAATAATGATGTGATTTATTTAAACGATTTCTAAGTCACGTGTACATACGTATGCATATCTTTAACACTCTAACATACGTATGTTGACACGTATGTGATGTCGAGCACAAAACGACATTTCGAATAACTTTAAGTTATTGTTTAAACACAGATTCTTCGTAGGAGGATTTCTTACACGAGCTTTTAGTGTGTGATCATTCTGCTAAAAACAAAGGTGCGTACACGGCCCCTTTCTTATTTTAAACTGTTTTGGGGGAGAAAACATGTGCAACAAACTATTTTTAGATACATATCACTTGCATGAGTTAGCTGTTTACATTATGTGACAACATATCAACTTGAAAGTCCTTACACACCTCGAACCGTTTAGTTTGCTGTAATGCAAAGCGTGGTAGTTGGAAATAGATCTATTAGGTTTGACAAACCTCACCTGGTAGATGGGATCTACGCAGGTGTTTGACTGACCAAACACAATTTTACTATTGTTGTGATAGACAATAGTGGCAAGGCGAAAACATGCTATAGCATGGCAATCCGTCAGCTTCGGTGTCGAACACTTATGTAAATGGTTTATATGACTAGCTATCATGACTGTGCATGTGTGATTATGTTATCTACAATCTTGTTATTCAAACTGTTGTTTTGAACATTGTGAATACTTAAAACCTGTGTTATGCACCAACCTTTGTGTTGACTTGATTTACATGTTTTCTCAGGACGCTAAGGCGCGCGTTAAAGCTGGCATGGACTAGGAGATAGAGTCGCATGCATTTTAAACACTTTAGATATTTGGATTATTAAACATTTGGAACATTGTATTGTATTTTACATTTTACAACTGTTATTGGTTTTATAACGCTTCCGCAACTTTTGAAAACTCTGATGTATTGTTTTAAAGACCACAGTATGTTTTGAAAATTCATATAGAGGTCTTCGCTATGTCTAATGATCTGAGATCCTGGTTTGTCATGCTCCCAAACGGTGTGATTCCGTTAGTTGAAATTTGGGGGGTGTGACATCAATTATGTGGAACATCCGGTAGCTATTGTAGATTATGATGAGAAGTAGTTACGAAATAAAAATGTCAAGCTTCTAAAAGTTCAATGGAAGCATCATAAGGGGCCTGATGCTACATGGGAAACTGAGGAAGAAATGCATAAATTCTAGGTTTCGAGGATGAAACCTAATGTAGGGGTAGATTTGTAACAACCGGTTTTCCATAGTATTTTAATAAATTTAAATATAATGAAATGTTTCAATTTTCCTATTAAGAATGTTTTGATAATGACATGATAAAGTCGCTATATGGCTACTTTACTATTAAGAGTGATCGCATGACATAATCAAGTGGTTTATGGATTAATAATATCATATTATCAAGACAACAAAATAATTATCATAATGAAGAAAAACGAAATTGGCAAACGATGCCGAATGAAAGTTATGATAAAACGAGGTACGCTTATGCTTAAGTTTTAAATGATAGAGTTGTCTCCATGAGTATGTATGGGGTTGTATTGACTAAATAAGGCATTTGATATAACGTGGTTATGCCCTTGTTATACGGCGAACACCCCGGATAAAAGTAACGAGTTAAAAACTCGTAATGAAGATATCTTAACATAGTCGTTATGCTGTCTGTTTGGAAACCCGAATTACGGTTTATGGGATATGTGAATATTGTTATGATCTTGCTAGGATATCAGGTTGTTAGGATTCCTTGGGGAAACGTGAGATCAGTGTGTGAGATTAAGTTTACCGTGCCGGAACAATCAGGTGAGTTCTGTGATACCCGTTTTATGTTTTAAAATGTTTTGGGCTAATAAACATATTGGTTAATTGTTTATATTTGAAAATGTTATATTTGAATTATGTTTGAGACCCTTTGTTTGTATAATTGAGTGTTTCTAAAACAATGATTGTTGCCTGTGGGTTTGAACATGTCAAATGATTTTTAGTCTAAACATGGTTTTGGGATGTCATACTCGAGATAGTACGAGTGGAATGATTTTCAAAGATACATAAAAGTGACGTGTTTTATGGGCATAGGGAAAATGTTTTGACATGTATTCTGGTTGTGTGACACTAGTTGAGACTAGTTGGATGATTTAAATGTTTTATGCGTATAATTTGGACAGAGGTCCTAAAACATGTTTTGAAAACATTTTGCGCACTGCGAAGCTGGGTTAAACAAGGAAAAATGTTTTATAAAAAAATGATTGTGCAGTCTGAGTCAAAATTGCATTTTTGACAAATATGTCGATGGTAGTGGATGGTGTCCTTTCTATATATGTAAAAACAAGCGTTATGCCTGTCTTTGTTGCTTGTTTCTGATAGGAAACAGCCCTGGCATATGTGTCGTTATAGGGTGGTTAGTTGATCAATTATATGTATTTGGTTGGTGACGACCGGGCCTGCGGAGGGTTAACGTGGCCCTAGACAGTGGCTTGATATTACTATAAATGTATTATAAGGGCTACCATATCGTGGACTTGGTAGGTGGTAACTATACCGTGGACTTGGCGGATTTCTATTTGGGTTCTGGTAACCCGGAGGTTTTAGGTTCTTGTAACCCGGTTGTTTTAAACTTATCTGCACAAAGTTGTATGTTTTATGTTTGCGAATTCCCTATTAAATGTGTCATGTAAATATTTACAGTTGTGTTATCTTAATTTTTTTTGTAGTTAAACCTAGAACTCATCAGTGAAAACTGATCCCTTTGAGTATGCAGATCAGGTAAAAGTAAAGATAAGGCTTTGTGTTGTGGCAATGGCAATGTGTGATGGCAAGAATAGCAAGCTGTTGACAGATTTTGGCATATGTAAATTGATGTAAATTTGTATCATGTGGGCATCTTATATTGGAACTTGTGTTATATTAATAACAAGCTCTGCTGCGTATCTCTGTTATACCATGTGTTATGTTGTAATTCCTATTTAGTGATGGTTCCGGGAAACAGGGATGTGTGTGTGTGTGTGTGTGTTTCTATGTAGGCTAATATATAGAAATTAAACATACAATACAATGAATCATTTCTTAAGAGAAATGTGGAAACACACTTTTAAGAAATCCTAATAAAACAAAACAGATTAAAATCATAGATAATAAGTTTTACTTTAAGCTCAAGTAGCTATATTGTATTAAAAAAAATTATAAATAATTCAGTCATTACAATCACGCTACAATATGTTCTTTGCTACAATACTTATAGAACTTCTAAATTAATCCTAACCATTAATTATAGCTTGATCAGTACCAATTATTAATTCATGTTTGTTTGTCTACAATTCATCCAAAACATAATTATTGGACTAGAACAAAAATATTTGATCTTTTATCAAATATTGTCGATTTTCTATCTTCTTTAGTGTATCAAAATGTGCACACTAACTATACCAATGATGTTTTTAGCTATACAAAAGTGCATCCACTGAAACCATGTTGATCAATGAAAGGCCACATTAGTAGAAACATCACCATCAGAAACATGTGTTTAGCAGAAACAAATTCATCATTGGAAACAAGTTAATCAGGAGCAACTTGATAATTTAACAAAAACATGTACACAAGTAAGAAAGTTACTCGAAGTAACATTATTTTGTGTGCATACATATATCACATTCCTATTGAAATTTATTTATTTTTTTCTTAATATAATAAATAATTATTGAAGGACCGATGAAGATGTAGTATCATATATCTCTGACTAAATAATTGTTATTTTTTTTATTAAAATACTTGTAAACTAGTTAAACTTCCCATCTCGTCCCATCGTAGGTTCAAAAAATCCTTAGCCTGATACCTTTCAACTAAATTTTCATGAAAAATATGCAACATTTGTATATTTCGTATAGCGTTGTCAAAAACACGTCAAGTCCCCATCTCATAAGTACATCCTAATACTTACCTAAAATGATGAAATTTGTATCTGAAAAAAAGTTTTGATCAATTTTAAAAGGGAAAACTCCTTAGAAATGTAACCCACTCTTAATTTTGTTCCAATCAAGTTATTCAAAAAAAATTTTGTTTCAATTATGTCATTCAAGTTATTTTGATGTTCTAATTCTATGTTTTTAACCTGAATAACATGCAATACATGTTGATATAAATTTGAAGGAATAATTTTTTTTAAAAAAATTACTCACTTGAATCAATAATTATTAATTTAAATAATAACTAACAAAGAACAAAAAATAATAATTGATAATTGTTGATTAAGTCGGTCATTTTTAAGAAAAAAAATTTTCACTCAAACTTATATTATCATGTATAATGTGCTATTCTGGTAAAAAAAACATAGTATTAGAAAACTCAAATAACTTGAATGACTTAATTAAGACAAAAAAAAAAGTTTGAGTAACTTGATTAGAACAAAATTAAAAATTGGTTACATTTTTATGAAGTTATCCCATTTTAAAAATGTACTTTTTTTTCGTATTTTTGATCACTATATTTTAGTTTTATGAAAAAAAATTTAAATATCAACTAGATCACTATATACAATTAAATTAACTATTAAAAGATAAATTTATCAGTGGATAATTTCTTAGCAAGAAGTAAGTCATTCAGAATGAAGCCTTAAATTAAAATAAGTAGAAATTAGATATCCGGAGAAACTAAGTTAGAAAGTTACTAGAAATAACATTATTGTATACATATTACATTCCTATTCCTATTTATTTATCTTTTCTAAATATAATAAATAATTGTTGAATTACCAAAGAAGATGTAGGCTAACAAATCTTCGATTAAATAATTGTTATGTTTATATAAAATTCTAGTAAACTAGTTAATTAAATTTCTATCGTGTCCCAACATAGGTTTGAAAGACCCTTAGCCTGACACCTTTCAACTAAATTTTCATGAATAATATGCAAGATTTGCATTTGTCGTATAGCTTTATCAGAAATGCATCAAGTCGACATCTTATTGGTACATCCCAATGCCTACCTAAAATGATGAAATTTGTATCTAAAAAAAGTTTTGATAAAAATTAAATGCATATTTATAAATTGTTTTTGTATTTTTGACCACTATATTTTAGTTTTATGAAAAAAAATTATAAATATCAACTACATGTCTACATACACTAAAATTAATTACTAGAAGATAAATTTACAAGTAAATAATTTCTTAGCAAGTAAGCCATTCAATATGAAGCCTTGAAGTGCAACATGACATTGAATCATGGACAACAACGAGATAATTCACTCATAAGTTGCCGTACAATGTCTCAATCAACATGTGAATGAGGTACAAGATCAATGTAAAATCCAAGTTTGTTTGATAAAGGAGCAAAAACAGGAGCTCAAGCCAGAGCTTTATATATCAAGATAAATTATGCTTAGTGAGACTAACAAAATTATAATACATTCAAAGTATTACAATTTTTTCAAATGATATATATATATATATATATATATATATATATATATATATATATATATATATATCTTAAAAAATGACACTATACATAAAATCATAATCAAACAAATTAAACACAAATTATTGCATGGGGTATTTACTATTTATTGAGTAATAAAAGTTTACTTTCTTATTTTAAACTTTCATAACTTAAACTAATTGCATTTTTGTATTTAATTCTAGTATAATCTCACAAATTTTTTCAAAGTATTCTTAATTACTTTAATGTAAACAAGCTTTAAAATTAGCATTGTAAGTTTTCATTATTTTTCAAAAATAAAATTTTCTCTCATTTTGAAAAAAACTCCTCATTTCAAAAAATTGCTCATTTTTAAAAATCCCTGTAACTCTTTTATACGAATTAAATGATATTTTTTTCTAAAAAACTACGTTATAAATCATAGATTGTTACATCGTTGTAATTATAAATCGTTGCATATTTTGTTGTTTTTATAAAAAAAAATAACATGGTAATTTTTATTCAAGAAGAAGGTGGATTTTTTTTTTAAATATGATTAGTTTTTTGAAAACGAAGAAACTTAGTGTAAGTTCTACTTTAATTTGGTTTACACTCATGGTTAATCGTCCGGTAAAATTACTATGAACATCAAGGATAAGTCTAAACTTTGTAGAGACCAAATGATACAAGTAAGATTTTAGAATAAGTTGGTGACAGAAATCTTGCTACCCACACAAGGAGAAAGCCACCTACCAAATTAATTCACAAAGTGAGAATAACGTGTGTGGCCCTGTTTGCATACCAAGCCCTATAAAGATAAACTCCGTGTGCTATAGTATAGGGAATGAATAAAAGGTACACAAAAGTAACTTTTACAAAATAATAATAGTAATTTATTCGAATAAAATTTTGAAATAAAAAAAAATAAAAGAGAAGTTTTTTGTTTTCCATATTGGGAATGAATATTGGTTGGTAAGCATAAGGATCTTTGAAAAAATGTACGCAAGATTTGATTAGAAATTTCAAACGAAAAAACAAAAGGTAAACACTGATGGAAGCATCAACCAGATTTTAGTCTTTATGTTTTAAGATCTTCTTTGTTGGTATATGCGGATACATTAGATCCTTAAAGTTACATTCTGGTTTATATATATATATATATATATATATATATATATATATATAATATATATATATATATATATATATATATATATATATATATATATAGGAAAGTGTTCAAATGATAACCTATTGATAGAGCAATAACCTATTAAATAAAGAAAGATTTTTTAGTCATTTACACCGTATTAAAAAGCTGAATTTAATTTGGTGGTGCCATGTGTCATCTTCTAATATATTATAATATATTTACTTTTTTATTTAAAGTTTATCCTCTCTTTTTTATGCATCCATAACTTTTTTATCCTATAATATTTTGTTACAAAAATTGCACCATTTTACTCGTCTTATTTTTCTCTTTAATTTCGTTATAGTCTTGACTATGTTTTTTTATTTTTTTTATGTTCGTATTTACACCAATGTAACGAGTTGTAACGAATTTGGGTTTACATTGTTGTAGATTAAATAGGAATTACGTTTAGGAATGTAAACGAGCCAAGCCGATCCCGAGCTCATTAATTACGTTATATTCTTGACTAGTTTTTTTCCAGATGTTCGTATTTACATCAATGTAACAAGTATAAACGTAACACATTGTTTGTAACGAATTGTAACGAATTTTGGTTTACGTTGTTGTAAATTAAAAATGAACTACGTTTACGATGTAAATTAAAGTGAGCTAACATATTTGTTATATCACTGTATCTAAATAATTGATACAATGTAACCATATTTATTTACAACAATGTAACCATATTTGTTACATCACTGTACATTAATAAATCATACACCATAACTACGGGTGTTAACGAGCTATTTTGTTTAAACGAGCCGAGCTCAAGCCTTAATGAGCTCGGGATTGGATCGGCTCGTTTACACCCTAAACGTAACCCGTATTTAATTTACGAAAATGTAAACCAAAATTAGTTACAATTCGTTACAAATAATGTGTAATGTTAATATTTGTTACATTGCTGTAAATACGAACATCCGAAAAAAATTAAAAAAACATAGCCAAGACTATAACGGAATTAAAGAGAAAAATAAGACAAGTAAAATAATGCAATTTTTATAAAAAAATATTATAGGATAAAAAAGTTATGGATTTATAAAAAAAGAGGGGGCAAACTTTAAATAGAAAAGTAGGTATATTATAATATATTAGAAGGTGACACATGACACCACCAAATTAATGCCAGATTTTTAAAATGGTGCAAATGACTAACATACCCTTCTGTATTTAAATATGAAACATGGCACGTGGCACAATTCTATACACTCAACTTTTTGATTAGCCATTAGATTTGAGTTAATGTGTTATTGTTCTATTCATGGGTTATTATTTGATCTCAATCCTATATATATATATATATATATATATATATATATATATATATATATAGGGTAATGTTGAAATAATAACTCACTCTTAAAGTATTAACCTGAAATTACCCGTCAAGATGAAGCCAAGTCCTATATTTTTTTTAAACATCATTGTAAGACATCTACTATACTTTCTTCTTTTATAAGTTTGCGAAAATCATAACCGTTTGAGACGTAACATCGTTGTAAGCTAAGTTTTAGCTTACAATGATGTTACGTCTCAAACGGTGATTAATTTTCGCAAACTCATAAAAGAAATAAGGTGTTGTAATGTCTTACAATGATGTTAAAAAAAATCCAAAATTTGACTTCATCTTGACGGGTTATTTCGGGTTAATACTTTAAGAGTGAGTTATTATTTGTTGACAATCATACATACATACATACATACATACATACACATATATATACATATATAGGATTTGGATCAAATAATAACCCACTCTTAAAGCAATAACCCAGATAACTTTGGCAAGATGAAGCCGAATCTTGAATTTTTTTTTTTGAACATCATTGTAACACAATTAGAACACTATGTTCTTTTATGAGTTTGCGAAAATTCATCACCGTTTGAGAGTTTACATCGTTGTAAGTTTTGGGCCTAAAACAGTTACAGTGCTGTTGTGACACCCGGCAATTTCAGGTAAATTGCAACTCTTACATTCTTTACATTTCACATTCATACTTGTTGCATTTCATTTAATTATGTTTAATTAGATGAGTTGAACACAAACGACTACGAAACAATAGTTCAAGGACTTATCGAATCGTACATTGCACATTGGTTGTGGAAACCAAGTGTGGCAAACACAAACACAATGAGATTGTGGAAATACATATTGATTATGGTTAGTCAAGCATGCAAACACTTCGTTAGACACGAACACAAACTATCGAAGATAATTCGAGGAATTATCGAAACACACACACGAGTCTCACGAACGTTGGTGATCAATCAAACTTATGTGTTATTTTATGATTATGTGTTAAACATGCATTAGAAGTTTAGGATAAACGTTAGGAATCGAGTACGAGCGAAATCGTATCATCGTAATCGAAAAACATGAAATTTGACCCGTCGCGGTACGCGACAACCCCATCGTGAAAGGCTTCGCGGTACGCGAAGAAAACCGGGATTCGAAACTCCCGAATTCCATCACGGTACGCGATAATAACTTTTGATCGGCCTTCGCGGTACGCGAAGGCCATGCAGATCAAATTTTTCAATTTAATCAACCCCAATTCATTTTCATTCGGTTTCCTTGCGACTTCACCGAGCTTTTTCACCAAATGCCGACCCAAACCCACTGAAATCCACTCTCAAACTATCTGGAATCACTTGGAGGCTATTCTTGGGGATTTGGAAGGCATTGGAGCTTGAAGAAGGTGTTAGAAGCCATCAAGAAGCTTGGAGCAACCATCAATCCACTGGAATTCCATCATCAGTAGCCATCCCCACTGAAATCTAGCTTCTAAGGTAGTTCCCTATATTTATCTTTAGTTAGATCGTACATGCAATGGGTGAAAACCCACATGCAACTCCATGTGACCATCGAGCACGAATTTGTTGGTGATTTTGTGTGTTATTGTTATGGATTTACTGATTTGATAGTATTAGAATGTTAGATTTGAGTTTTGTTGAGTTATTGGTTGATTTGATGATGTATTGGTACACTTGCCATAAAAGGAAACTTTTATGTTGCAAGTCTTGGATTTGTGATGATCTAGACATGTTAGACATGTCTAGATGTTGTCAAATGCATATTGAAGTGTTTAGAAACACATTGGGATATTTGATTTTGTCAAAAACTTGGTTTTATAGAAACTTGCTATTTATGGAAACTTTTATAAATCAAAAGAGGGCTTTTGATGTTTTAAAACGTTTTGATGAACTTTGAGCATTGAAATATGCTTAGAAATGATTTCTAACATATTTGGAAACCTTGAATTGTGAAGACGAGTTTTAAAACGAATACTTTCCAAATAAGGAAACTTTATTTGGGCAAAACGACATAAACGGTGATTTATGCGCAAACGACATGTTTCAAGGGTATAAACGTATTTTACAAACACGTTGAGAGTGTTAACTTTAAGAAATGGGATTTCATAACCATACTTTCCTAAATTGGAAACTTTCTAAAAATGGTAACTTGTGCGATTGGAGTCATAGGATGCATTATGGTGTCTTATGTGCATCAAGGCACATAAACACAACAATCGTGTCACCAACGATTCGTTGAGTCTCACTAGTCAACACACGCACTCGGTTGAGCACACCGACACTTGGAGTTGTATGGATTACAACACACCACAAAACACATACTCACACCTATATGGTTATAGGTGCATACTAGCAGGTGCTAGCTTTCGCAGACGCGAACACACAAACACATACCAGAACTGCTAATCAGGTGAGTTCACGGCCCCTTTTTCTATTTTCTACCTTTTGGGGGAGAAAACATTGCATACAAAATACTTTTGAACAACTCACACTTTTGGTTACTCTTGTACATGCTAATATCGTATATGCATATGTGTGGCATTCATCCACAAAACTGATAAGTCCTCATTAAACACACCTCGAACCGTTAATAGCGCGTTGCGCTTAGCGTGGTAATTCTGAATAGTACTATTTGGGCCTGACAAGCCCCACTGTTGTAAGCCATAAGGCCACCCCGACTGGAGGTCGGAACAGTGCATAATTGACCAAACAACATTTGTCATATCTTGGATGGATATGGCGGGAGGCAGCATGTTAGTTTCGGTTGTGAACCCGCATATGATATAAAACATATTGACTAGCTATCAATTGATATTGCATTGTATTGAAAAGTAGACCTGCAACATTTACTTTAAACATTTTGAAGTTTACTGCTGATTACAAACCTGTGCTCTCACCAACCTTTGTGTTGACCCTTTTACTCGCATGTTTTCTCAGGTAGCTAAGGCACGCACTTGAGGATAGGATGCTAGGATGGAGTCCCATGCATCGATATTGTTGTCTTAGGATTTGAGAACAACTATCATTTTGTTTTATTGTATTGTAAACAATTCAAATCGCTTCCGCACTGTTTCTTAAATGTTGTTTTGAAAACTAATTTAGTTAGCGTTTCCGCTTTCTATGAATGTTAATTTGTTTTGATGATCTACGCTTACTTCCGCAACTCTGATTTTACAAACTGTTTTATCCTAGTTATTGGATGTACGTATGAAACCGGACATATAGGTCTCGCATGTTGTGTGACTGGAGACTGCGATCCTGGCAATCTGTTGTTGCTCGCGCCCCAGAAGGGACGAGATTTCTCGGGGTGCGACAGCTGTAAATCAAAAACTTACAACGATGATATCTCTTAAACAGTGATGAATTTTCACAAACTCATAAAAGAACATAGTGTTCTAATTGTGTTACAATGATGTTAAAAAAAAAATTAAAGATTCGGCTTCATCTTGCCAAAGTTATCTGGGTTATTGATTTAAGAGTGAGTTATTATTTGAACACTTCCTGATGTCGACGGAGCTTAGCTAATAAACTAACTAAAAACCGACTCTAAAACTAGACAAAAAGTAATAAATCTAGACTCTCTAAAACCTAAGCTACCGACAGGCAAGTGTACCTATCGTATGTAGCACGATAAAAGTAAGTCCGGATATCGAACCCACAGACTTCTACAGACTGTACTAACTAGATTCTAGGACTTATCTATACACAATTTTGTACTTAAATAAAATAATAATAAGGAAGGGGGGTTTTGTGATTAACTACTTAAAATAAAACTAACAATTTAGAACAATCGAATCAAGACTTAATAAGGAGTAAATACAACTAGAATTCACGAATGATGAAATGACTACCTAGGGTTTACCTTATACATGTTTGAAATGCTTAGATTGATTATGGAACTAGTCATGGAACCAGGATCTTTGAATATCAACTCATTAACAAATTAGAGATTCTTTAACCCTTTTTAAAGATTTCAACTAAAATGCCTACAAGTATTTTAAGCACCGGTTTATATTAATTACTCTCACAAGTTAACCAACCCATTAATGGTATGCCTTAAAAACCATCTTCCTCACGGTAATGATAGTTTCAATACATCACATGTAAAGGACAATAAGGAAATTCATCTTGAACTTAACATACAATGCTATGTTTTAATAACCTAATCTTAGTCTTTTCACAAAGACTTTAACTAGTATTCAAACATGTAAGATATGTTAACAAATCCTCACTTCACAGCTATTGACTTTGGTTAAACATTTAAATCATTTATGATCCAATTATTATTCCTATGAATTACTACGTCTAGTAACACGTCTACAAATCAAGAACACCAAGTAAATGATCTAGCATACGCTCATTACACGAAAGACATCCGCCAAAGCATACGAGAACATAATAATTAGATCACAAACATCATAAACATTCATCCACATTCAAGAATTCAAAACCAAATCATAAACCATTAAAAATCCGAACTTGTTCCGCAATCAATCGGTATGACAATCAAACATGCATAGTTATAAAACCCTAGGTAGTTTAAAAGGTCTAGCCAATAGTAATCATGAATAAACAGAAAGATCTAATGTACAAACCAATGTAAAACATCATACGAATAGAAAACAAAACAAGAATAAGAACCGATCGTGATTACACCCTTCGATTTGCAATCCTAGGGCCTCCCGATGATGGATCTTGCCTTACTTGCCTTCCAGAACTCCTTTGTCGCCTCCAATGTAGTCTCTAATCGTCCCAAAATCGAATCCCCTCGCCTCTGGCCGTTTTTCAAATCATAAACTTGATTTTCTGAGTTTTTAACCCTGTCGCGTAGCGCGACATGTACCTCCTTGCCCGTCGCGTAGCGCGACGGGTTCCACTACCCGACAAAATAGTCGGGTCAACCGGCATCATTAAGTGAGGGCTATTTTTGTCATTTCCACCTGTCGCGTAGCGCGACAGGGTTTCCTGTAGTCGTCGCGTAGCGCGACAAGGTAAATTTCCAGCTTTTGACTTCTTTTGTCTTCGGGTTTGTTCTTTTCCAACCGGGAGCTCGTTTTCTTGATATTTTGCACCAAAATGATGTGTTTATAACCTGCAAACATTAAATTATAGAAATGTGAAGAACCAGCATCAATCGACTCTAAAATTGATTAAAACTGTACAAAACGAATTAAAAAACATATGGAAAAACAGATGTGTTTTACAACACATCACTTCCCTACATATATATATATAGGGGAATGATCAATTCTTAACCCTTACTCATTGCAATAACCGAATAACTATATCTTATTATTTTGGGGTCCACATTAAAGTAAATCTAAAGGTGTATGTTTTTTCTTTTTCTTTTAATTAATGTAATTAATGCTCCACTTACATTAATTAAAAAATTTGTTGGGTCTAGAAAAGTCAAGACCAACGGTTAATTTGGATAGATGGAATGTAAACAAGAAGTATTATGTATTTTTTGATTAGGGAGCAACGAGTCACCGCACGAGCCACTAAAGACTCAAGATTACTAAGACACTTATGACCAAAAGACCCGAATACCACAACAAATGATAAAACTTAATTTAATATTTATTATTTATTTTCATTTTGTTGTATTTGTTTTTTTTAGGGTTTTAGGTCATGTGATACTATAAATAGAGATTATTCTCCATTTTGTAAAAGCACAGACAAGAGAGTATGTGAGGGCGTGCTTCAATGTAGTCTTAAAAGCTCTCCCCCATGAACTCTATAGATTCTTTACCCATGGAGTTTGAGAGCATGTGAGTGGTAGGTACTGTAATCTTGTTGACTAATGAATCTTATTTGCTTTACATTGTTAGTCATTACATAAATCCCAGATTCGTTCTTGGCTATGTTCTTCAACATTTTCACCCATCTTCAAGACTTTTTCTGTTCATGTTCTGCTTAATCTTCACAAATCAGGTAGGTCCTATTCCGCAACCGTTTTTACAATTGCTATTAGAGCCAAGTTCCCGAGACTATCAGTTTAATCATTGATTGTCTCAAACTTGTGTTCAATACCCTGGTTTTGTGAATATTTTTTAAGTTCTTTGAAGGTGTTCTTGTTTTGGGTTCCTCAATTTATTTGGATTTTTGTGGTTTGATTTATTAAAACCCAAGTGGGTTTTGGCTCTTCTTAATTTTGGCCAAAACCCCACCCAAAATTTTTGTTCATTTGATAAAATAATGGTGGCGGCTAAAAAAGTTTAGGGCAGCTGAGTTTGTTTCAGAAAAGAACATGTTGGAGGCGGTGGTGTATCAATTAGGGTTAATAGAAGGTTTCAGTTGATTGTTTTTTGAAAACTTATCGTTGATATTCTTTAAAAAAACAAGCTTCCGATGGCTATTGCTTCTGAAAGTAGATTACTATTTGTAACGACCGGTTCTAGACGGTCACAAGCATTTTTTTATATCACGAATCGAGGCTCCGATTTCAAGATACACTGAGTCGAATATAGTACTAAATAAGAGATCAAATATTTTGAACTCTTCAGGTCTTGAAATTATAACCATTGGAAAGAACTCGAAAAATCGTGAACGTGGGCGAAAACGACGCATAAAACGGAGTTCGTATGCTCCCGGAATCGCGAAAACAAATTCGAAATCTGAGTAAGGCGGTGGAGGTACGCGATGGATCCTTTTGCCATCCTTGGCGGTACGCGACGGACCCAGATGACATAAAAATCTGATCTGCTCGATCAGAATTCATTCTGGGTCAAATATATTCGATTTCCAGGCGATTTAGGATGATTTTCTACCATCTAATCAGTGTTTTGAAGCCATCCAAACATACGGATCGAGCCATGGATCGTTTCTACAACTCTTGATCATCGTTTTCATCCGAAAAATCCATTCAAAAGGGTAACGATTCGATCTCTCTTACTGATTTGATAGTATATGGATTAGATATGGTATTATAATAGTTATGGGTGTTGATTATTGCCTAGATGACGGCTAGGAATAATTATAAACGAAGAACTCGATATTTTAACGGTGAAATCTTGGTTTTGAGCCGTTATAATGTTCGGTTGTCATGAAATCCATATTATTGTGATTGATAACTAGTAGGATGATTAAATGATGATTATGATGACTCTGAATCATTCTATGAAATGATAGATTCAATTCAAAGGGTTGATCAAATGTTGAGATTTGAAAGTTAATGATTTTGGCATAAATATGCTAATTATAAGTGATGAGTTGACTTCTCAATGCCACATAGTAATAAATGAGATTCAAATGAGTTTGAATCAGATGTATGGGTGTTGGGTGTATTGAAACTAGTTGTATACGTGTGATTTGCAACTAGGTGTTGGTGGTGGGAGTCAAGAGGCAAGTCACAGAAGTGGAAAAGAAGTTGTAGAAAGTGATCAACCATTTGAACAAGGTAAGTCACCCGTTACCGTTGAGTTTGTTTAATGTTGTGAAAATGAATCACAAATATTGTGATCATGTGAACAAAACTCAATTGGTGATCCACATGGATATGAACCATGTGTTGAATGTGATATAGTAATGACCTACAGGTGTGTTGGCATTCATGTTTGTTTTAATTGATATTATTTCACATGAGTGTGGATAATGTTGTTGAAAACATGTTGAAATGGTTCACTTGAATGTGAACTAAGGAGGTAATGGACAATTTAGTTAATCTACAATGATGTAAACAACTGCTTGTTATACGTAAGTATAATTGGTTCACTTGAATGTGAACAAACTATGATTGATTTGCCTTTATATGATTCACAAGGTGTGTGAACATATGTAAGGGTGATAGACCTTAAAGTTGAATTAAAGTTAGACACTAATATATGTTATTTGAAATCACAATTGTGTGATTATTTGTTGTTTGTGTCTAATGTTGACTATGTGTGTAAATAACACATGTAGTAAACTTTGTGTTAGTAGATTCTCAAGGGTGAGAACATAATTATTTTAGTGAAAGTTTGAGTAATTCACAAGACTGTGAAAACTCAATAAGACACCTAAGTGTATCGTTCTGAATTTAATAGTGTGACACATGTTTGGTTTATAGGAAGAATTGTATTTGATGATCTACAAATGTGTAGACAGTTCTGGTTGATTCACTTGAGAGTGAACAATCAGTGTGTTGAAATGTAGTTAAATGATTCACAAGGTGTGTGAACATATGAATTGGGAATATATTTGATGTAAACACAGGTGAATGTGTTCAAACTGTGTGTAAGTTATCTATTTGGTTGAACTTGTAGTTGTAGGACTGGATGAGTCCACACTACAAGTAATTGTGCATTTAGCACATATACATGATTTGTTGAGTTGATTGAAATTGATATAAATGATTGTGGTTATTGCGGTTAAAAGATTCACAAAGTGTGTGAACATAAAACCAACAATTTCAATGAAATTGATTCACAAGGTGTGTGAACAAATGGTGGATTGGTAATGTGCATGCTTTGATTCACAAGGTGTGTGAACATAAGACTTGCAATTCCAATGTAATTGATTCACAAGGTGTGTGAACAAATGGTGAATTGGTAATGTGCATGTTTTGATTCACAAGGTGTGTGAACATAAAACTTTCAATTCCAATGTAATTAATTCACAAGGTGTGTGAACAAACGGTGAATTGGAAATATGCATGCTTTGATTCACAAGGTGTGTGAACATAAGATTTGCAATTCCAATGTAATTGATTTACAAGGTGTGTGAATAAATGGTGGATTGATAATGTGCATGCTTTGATTCACAAGGTGTGTGAACATAAGACTTGCAATTCCAATGTAATTGATTCACAAGGTGTGTGAATAAATGGTGATTGATAATGTGCATGATTTAATTCACAAAGTGTGTGAACATAAGACTTGCAATTCCAATGTAATTGATTCACAAGGTGTGTGAATAAATGGTGGATTGATAATGTGCATACTTTGATTCACAAGGTGTGTGAACATAAGACTTACAATTTCAATGTAATTGATTCACAAGGTGGGTTAACAAAAGGTGATCTACAAATGTGTAGGCATTAAATTGGCATTATGCATGCTTTGATTCACAAGGTGTGTGAACAAAAGATGACCTACAATAGTGTAGACATTCAAAAATTCAATAGTCAGATTGTTTAATTTTGGCTTTTGGGAAATATGATGCACAACTGGAGTTTTGTGTGCACATGTATGTGTGGTGTTAAATTAAAATGATTGTGCATGAATTGGTAATTCATGGGGTTTTGGGTGGAAACGATCCATTAGTAAATCGTTTTGTATGTGATTGAATGTTGTTACCAAATTATATTTGGGACATCAGTAGTGTATCCATATGGTGTTATGGAATACACTTGGTGAAATAGTGGGGTAAACTTACTTAGTTCTAACGGACTAATGGTGATTTAAATGTGGTGTCTACAGGTCGGAATAGTTATGTAAGCGGTGGTGGTGATCGGGATCGAACATGAAGAATCGGGAGAATAATTGAAGTTAACAATCAAACCTCTTGTGAAGGTTTGCATAAGTTAACTTATTGAAGTATGTGGCAGTACTTAAACATGTTTTGAATGTTTGTACAATGTAAAGTGTGTGTGTTTACGAACAAAACACAAAAAGTTTTTCTGGAACCTAAATGAAAACCTTATTTGATATTTTAAATGTCCAGATGGTACATAAAGTAACATGGGTGTTACAGTATTGCTTCTAAAAGAAAACTTCTGTTGAGTTACCACTTCCAAGCAATCTTCTGAAGCACATGAGTTGTTTGCTTCCGATCATAATTCTCTTCCGATGGATTGAGTTTACTGCCGAAAAGCTACTTTTGACTATGTATATAAATATAAATATAATAAAACATTAATATATATATATATTCATGTGTTTTGCAACTAATTGATGTGTTTTTTAAGTATTGACACACATGCATTAGAAAATATTGTCATTGTTATGAATGCATCCATGACTGAAAAATGCATATGATAAAATAGGAGGATTATCCATGTGAGGCTTTGTCAACCTTTTATTTATTTATTTATTTATTTATTTTTCTTATATTCTTCTAAAATTGTACTTTAAAATATACTAATTATGGATTTTTTAAATTTGTCAATTTCACTCATGAAGTTTAAACTAGTTTTTATTTTGTTTTAAACGAAAAAACACGCATCAACTATTTCTATTATCAAACTACACCATACAACAAGTTAAATTAGTTTAAAAAGCTATGTCGATATAATTTTTATTAGATATATTTTTTTATATATGCACGTATGTTAATCAGATATTTTGTAGTAATTAAAGTTGATCTTTGTCGTGCAAAGAGAAACAAATGTAATAATGAAATTTATCCATTGCACGTGTGTTCATACACGGTTCTTAAAGATTTGTTGCGTAAATGTGGAGATTAATAATCACTATAGCCGCTACGATTGTCTGCATATTACTTTCATTGTATTTTGTCATATATCATGATTATATAGTTAATCGAATTATAAATGAATGAAAAAAAAAGAAAAGATCTTGTAGTGTATTGAGGTTATATGATAGCCATGGGCGGGACTTGACATGTTGAAAAGGGAGCGGAAATTTATGTTAATGTTTTTAAACGAGGGAGATATATTTTAAACAAAAAATAACATTTCGACTAAAAAATGAAAAGTACGGACCCCCTCCCCCAGTCCTATAAAAGCTTCGTTAATGATGGTAGCATACTTCTCATATTTTAATCTCATATGTTACAATACTACCCTGCATTACCTTGTACTTTTCACGTCAGTTATTAGGACATGCCAAGCATATGGTATCTCATAATATTCATATCTTGGAATTGTATGATACTATAACATATTGTATGAATAATTAACATGACACATTAAAACTTTCGTCGTTTAAATAAAACCTTATACGACTATACGGTACCACATGATGTAAATTTTGAGGTCGTATGATACTACGCCACCCGTGTTCTTAGAGTTTGTATATCAAGGAGATCTATACACACACACTCTATTATACACATTTCGATTGACTGATGGGATTGAATATTTCCTTTCATCAGCAAATCTTTACGAGAATAATATGATGTCATTTTAGACACTCATCTTATCTATTAAAATTTAAAAGTACATGTTTTATTTCATGTGATATAACATGTAAAATAAAACAGTTAGTATGTATGTATGTATGTGTATATATATAAAGGATGAAATTTTTGATAACCTTCATCTTTTGTTACAATCTATTAACCATCATCCAATGGTTAGTTTAAAAATGTAAGTGTATAGGATGGTGACACGTGTCAGATTCCTTTTTTTTCTTTTTTTTAATGTAAAGTGCATTTAAGACATTTGTTATTTAAGTAAAGTTTACCATTTTTTTTAAACATTCATAACTTTTTTATAATATATTATTTTTTTAAAAAAATTGCATCATTATACTCGTCTCATTTTTCTCTTTAATTTCGTTATAGTCTCGACTAGTTTTTTTTTTTTTTTGATGTCATGTATTTACATCATTGTAACGAGCTTAAAGATAGCAAATTAATTAAAATTTTTTCTAACAATGGTAAATTACAGTAATGTAACAAAAAATGAAGTAATGTAACACAAAATGAAATAATTTACAATGACATAATTAACGATGACGTAACACATTATTTTATTTTTTTTCTCTAACAATGATAATTACAATGATAAATTACAGTGATGTAATAGAACATATTATTTTGATTTTTTTCTCTCACAGTGATAATTATAGTGATATAATTTATCATTGTTCGAAAAAAATTTAAACTAATTTGTTGTCAATGTAAATTACATCACTGTAATTTAAACCAAATTCACCGAAAAAACCCGAAACCGAATTTTACGTCAATGATAATTACAATGATAAATTACAGTGATATAATAGAACACATTATTTTGATTTTTTTGTCTTACAATGATAATTATAGTGATGTAATTTATCATTGTTCGAAAAAAATTTAAACTAATTTGTTGTCAATGTAAATTACATCACTGTAATTTAAACCAAATTCACCGAAAAAAACCGAAACCGAATTTTACGTCAATGTAAATTACATCAATGTAAATTACATCACTGTAATTTATCATTTTTAAAAAAATTTCAAATAAATTTGTTATATTTAACCTCGTTACAATGATGTAAATATAGGACATTTAAAAAAAGTAAAAAAAATTAGTCGAGACTATAACGGAATTAAAGAAAAAAATGAGACGAATATAATGGTGCAATTTTTTTTAAAAAATAATATATTATAAAAAAGTTATTAATGTTTAAAAAAGAAGGGGGGGAACTTATAAGGGGTAAAATGACTATGATGCCTTTTTTAATATTTTAATATAATGCTTATGTGTAAGTTTATGATTAGTTTAAATGGGTTATGTAGTTGTAGCAAAAAAAGAGGGTTATTTTTTATACATTGTCCTATATATATATATATAGGGAAGGGTATAAAAAATAACCTTCATCTTTTGCTACAACTACATAACCCATTTAAACCAATCTTAAACTTACACATTAGCATTACATTAAAATATTAAAAATGGTATCATAGTCATTTGACCCATTATAAGTTTTCCCCCCTCTTTTTTAAACATTAATAACTTTCTTATAATATATTATTTTTTAAAAAAAATTGCACCATTATATTCGTCTCATTTTTCTCTTTAATTCCGTTATAGTCTCGACTAATTTTTTTACTTTTTTTAAATGCCCTATATTTACATCATTGTAACGAGGTTAAATATAACAAATTTATTTGAATTTTTTTAAAAATGATAAATTACAGTGATGTAATTTACATTGACGTAATTTATCGTGATGTAATTTACATTGACGTAATTTATCGTGATGTAATTTACATTGACGTAAAATTCGGTTTCGGTTTTTTTCGGTGAATTTGGTTTAAATTACAGTGATGTGATTTACATTGACAACAAATTAGTTTAAATTTTTTTCGAACAACGATAATTTACATCACTATACTTATCATTGTGAGAGAAAAAAAATCAAAATAATGTGTTCTATTACATCAATGTAATTTATCACTGTAATTATCATTGACGTAAAATTCGGTTTCGGTTTTTTTCGGTGAATTTGGTTTAAATTACAGTGATGTAATTTACATTGACAACAAATTAGTTTAATTTTTTTTCGAACAATGATAAATTACATCACTATAATTATCATTGTGAGAGAAAAAAAATCAAAATAATGTGTTCTATTTACATCACTGTAATTTATCATTGTAATTATCATTGTTAGAGAAAAAAAAATAAAATAATGTGTTACGTCACCGTTAATTATGTCATTGTAAATTACTTCATTTTGTGTTACATTACTTCATTTTTTGTTACATTACTGTAATTTACCATTGTTAGAAAAAATTTCTAATTAATTTGCTATCTTTAAGCTCGTTACAATGATGTAAATACATGACATCAAAAAAAAAAAAAAAAAAACTAGTCGAGACTATAACGAAATTAAAGAGAAAAATGAGACGAGTATAATGGTGCAATTTTTTCAGAAAACTAATATAGTATAAAAAAGTTATGAATGTTTAAAAAAATGGGGTAAACTTTACTTAAATAACAAATGTCTTAAATGCCCTCTTATATTAAAAAAAGAAAAAAAAGGAATCTGACACGTGTCACCATCCTATACACTTGCATTTTTAAAGTAACCATTGGATGATGGTTAATGGGTTGTAACAAAAGATGAGGGTTATCAAAAATTCCATGCCCTATATATATATATAGGGCATGGAATTTTTGATAACCCTCATCTTTTGTTACAACCCATTAACCATCATCCAATGGTTACTTGAAAAAGGTAAATGTATAGGATCGTGCCACGTGTCAATTCCTTTGTCTTTAGTATGAAGGGCATTTAGGACATTTGTTATTTATATAAAGTTTACCACTTTTTTTTAAACATTCATAACTTTTTTATAATATATTATTTTTTAAAAAAAATTGCACCATTATACTCGTCTCATTTTTCTCTTTAATTTCGTTATAGTGTCGACTAGTTTTTTTTTTATTTTTTTGATGTCATGTATTTACATCATTGTAACGAGCTTAACGATAGCAAATTAATTAGAAATTTTTTCTAACAATGGTAAATTACAGTAATGTAACACAAAATGAAGTAATGTAACACAAAATGAAGTAATTTACAATGACATAATTAACGGTGACGTAACACATTATTTACAGTGATGTAATTTTCTCTTTAATTCCTGTTATAATGTTGACTAGTTTTTTTAATTTTTTTTTTCATTGCCCATTATTAACATCGATATAACGAGCATAAATATAACACATTATTTTAAATTTTTTTCTAACAATGATAAATTACAGTGATGTAATTAATATAACACATTATTTTACTTTTTCTCTAACAATGATAATTACAATGATAAATTACAGTGATGTAATATAACACATTATTTTGATTTTTTTTCTCTAACAATGATAATTATAGTGATGTAATTTATCATTGTTCGAAAACAATTCAAACTAATTTGTTGTATTTAGGCTCGTTACAAATTAGGGATGAGCAAAAAGCCAAAAAAAAACCGAACCGAAACCGAATTAACCGAAAAAAACCGAACCGGAACCAAATTAACCGAAAAAACCGAAACCAAATTTTACGTCAATGTAAATTACATCACGATAAATTACGTCAATGTAAATTACATCACTGTAATTTATCATTTTTAAAAAAGTTTCAATTAAATTTGTTATATTTAAGCTCGTTACAATGATGTAAATATAGGGCATCTAAAAAAAGTAAAAAAAATTAGTCCAGACTATAACGGAATTAAAGAGAAAAATGAGACGAATATAATGGTGCAATTTTTTTTAAAAAATAATATATTATAAAAAAGTTATTAATGTTTAAAAAAGATGGGGGGAAAAACTTATAAAGGTAAAATGACTAGGATGCCCTTTTTAATATTTTAATGAAAAGCTTATGTGTAAATTTATGATTGGTTGAAATGAGTTATGTAGTTATAGCAAAAGATGAGGGTTATTTTTTATACTCTTCCCTATATATATATATATATATATATATATATATATATATATATATATATATATATTGGTCCTCTAAAGAGCATGAAACGGGTCATAGGTTTTTTCAATGAAAAATACGTACAAAACTTTTTTTTTAATATATGAAAAACGTATTTTTGCATAATTTTTTGGAAACTTTTGCATATAACTATAAGTAGCTGTTTTAAAATTAAATAAAATAATTAAAGAAAGATAAGATATATAAAATTTTACTTTTTGAAAAAATGATATTTTATTAGAATGGCTTCTGCATGCGTATATATGTAAAACTACGAGAAATTATACAAACATGATTATTTACATACGGTAAAAAGGAGTACTTGCATGTTTTTTTTTCTCGTATTAAAAATTAAGGTTTCTTATGAGTAAAAGGTTCTACAAAAAATAGTTTTATTTGTACAAATGGTGAGAATTTTTTTTGGTTGTCCTGTGACATTTCTTTAATTTTTTAACACGGATATTTTGGTTATTGTATTTAATGTTTCAGGTCAATTGTGTAATATCTTTATTATTGTTTTTAAGCTCATTCTATGTTATTTTATCATTTTTTTTTGCATTAAATAAATTGTTATTATTTAATTTTTTTTTATTTTTTATACATTAAAATTACATAGTTGTGTTATTTCACTATTGTGTTATTCAAAACTTATGATTTTAGAAAACACGTATCATCTATTTTTTTTAAAAATGCATTTTGATCGTTGTGTTTTACGTTCAGAACATTGTGTAATGCATTCGTTATTGTGTTTTACGTTCATATCATTGTTTAATATGGATTCATCTTTATATTATATGGTTTATCATTGTTTTTTATATATTAAATAAATTTGTTGTTACTTAATTTTTATGTTTTTCATATTATAAGTACGCAGTTGTAATATTTTAACATTTAGTTTTCCAAAGCTTTTTATTTTAAAAAACATATATTTCAGGTCATTGTATTATATGTATTCATCATTGTGTTTTACGATGTATATTATTTGAAGTTATCTTGTCATTGTTTTTTATGTTTTAGAGAAATTTCTTATTATTTATCATTATGATTTTCATATAAAAGGTATGTGATTGTGTTGTTTCACCATTATACTTTTTTTAAGTCATAATTAAAGAAAAATAGTAAGGCATAATCACATGCAAAAAGACACAATAACGAACAAAAGACATTGTTGGAAAATAAAGGAATGACGAGCCAAAACCGTGATAACTATTAGCCACTGAGCCTTTGTTTATAACCACTGACCCTTAACCGTTGAGCCTTTGTATATAACTTGCTGACCCTTAACTATTGAGCCTTTGTATATAACCACTTACCCCTAACCACTGAGCCTTTGTACATAACCGCAGATACTCTAAGCCACTGGCCACTGACCACCAACCACTTAACCTAAACCACTAAAGACCACAAGCGCTAAAGACACAACAACTAAAGAATAAAGAACAAATGAGAACGACTGAAGTTAAAGAATGAAGCACAACAACTGAAGCGTATAGATCAGTTGTTAGGTCTATCCGTTGTTAGAATAAAATGTATTAGTTGTAATGTATTTTTCTTTTAGTACTTGTATTTTACTTTGTCAGTCGTTGCTTGTTTTTCTGTTTGATATAACTTTCATAGTGACATCTTCAATGATGTAATTATGAGTATTTATACCTTGACATTCTCTAAATACTCTGATGATTTCAGAAAAACCCTAAAGAACTTTCTTTGAGAAATCATATGAACACCTGAGCGCATAAATTTAGATGGAGATGACAATAATGTAATCTCTAGGGTTTTAACATTTTGATTTCAAATTTAATGGTGTCAAATTTTAAACATATGAAAATTTATGCGCCTTACTTAAACAAGTCATTCAAATATACACACACACAATTGTGCATATGTAATATAATATACAAATTTAGTATAATTAAAAGTTACTCATCATGCATAACAATATTTTCAAACTTATAAGATTCTACAAACAAATCAAAAAATATATATGTAATAAGTTTTTTATTAAGAAAATTTGAAGACCTCTAAAACTTTAGAAAAAAAATATTTAACCTGTGAATATTTATATAAAAGTTTTATCAAAACTTATAAAAAGGGTTCAACATAAAATAGTAAGAAAGGAATAAAATAAAATAAACTTGGGGGATCACTATTCAAAATTGGACAAATCATATTTGTGAGTAACTGAATATACAAACAACTACATTTGAAATGCTAAACACTGTTGACAATTTAAATAGGCATACTAATGCTTATTCTGTGTATTCACCATGTCTTCCTTAGCCTGTTAGACACGTAAAATAAAAGGTTTGTCAACTATTTGCATAGTTTGTGAGATCACAAACATAGTTTAATAATACATAGAAAAATGATGCAAGCTTAACTAGATATGCATTGTCACACCCCCGCATTCGGCGGAAACAAGGTAGATGCGACGAAACTGTATATCAAGAACTCATTGAGTATGAGAAAATGCTATTCCTTCTGCTTAAGTGTAAGGTCCATATCTAGCCTTAGATTAGTACATGAAATACATGCAAAAACAAGTGTCAACTAAAAATTTGGTGAGTTCGTAGGTTTTATGTTTAATCAAACAGTTTAAGTAATAGTGTTTGCCATCCAGGCACAAGTAAAAAGTTTCAATGAAAACTCAGTAGGATCATCATCCCATAGTGTGTTGGCCATTTCAGGCATGAGTAAAATGTTTAAATCAAAATCCAGTAGGATCATCAATCCCATAATGTGTTGGCCATTCCAGGCACGAGTAAAATGTTTCAATAAAAATGTAGTAGGATCATCAATCCCATAATATGTTGGCCATTCTAGGCACGAGTAAAATGTTTCAATCAAAATCTAGTAGGATTATCAATCCCATAATGCTATGCTATCATATAATATGTGAAGCCATAATTGTGAATGGATGCAATCTACATGAGTTCACAACCAAGCCTATGACCGACTACCCTTGTGTATGATCTCATGATCAACAAACTCTTTCGAGTTCATAGTATGTATGGGTTGGAAATATTCATTCATCTTGATTGACCACGTCACTAGGTGACTGTAGCTAGCAAAACCACCCGATAGGTGAACGGGTTGTCAACCAAAATAGTACTATTCAATATATCCCCTGGCTCAAACCTATGAGTTAATGGTTGTGTCTAGGCATAAATAATAAGGCACTTACAATAGAATAACAAAATCTCATGCAATCTACATCCGACTAACTTATGTTCCAGCATTAACATATTTAGCATAGTAATGAAAACCTTTTAAGTATCATAGTAGAAAAGCAAAGTATTGTAGCATGTATTTCCCTCAAAATATGTAAAAAGTAAGGGGCTACGAATACTTACAGTGTGTATAGCAATGGAATCCATGTCCATGTGTTGTTATAACCGAAATCAGAGTAACCATAGTCAGCACATTAGTGCTAGTCAACTATGTATGTTTGATACAATATAACATTTCCCAATCAAATGAAACATAAGTTCTTGTTTGTAAATCAAATGTGTATCAATAATCAATACCAACAATCTTGTTTCATGTGCCTACTTGACACAACTTTCGCATGAGCTCTAACGCGTCCTCAAATATGTTAAATTTGATTTACCGAAGACTTTTGTTTACATATGTTACTTGCGGTTAATATTTTCTATCCTTTAATACCTGATTATTTAATCAATTTAAAATTGATATTTTAAATGTAAATATATAATATAAATTATCGAACTTGATAATTATTGTTAGTATATATCAACTTAGTCAAATAGTTAACTCGAATTCATAGATTAAAGATATTAAATAATCTTCATTACATTTCATTATATACTACATATGTCACATATTAACCGTATGTGATGTTATTATGATGAAATCTTCGCTGATTGCTATCACTCAAACTTATAACAAATAAAGTTACTAAATGAAGTGTATTACTTATAAATAGTATAATATAACCTAATAATAGGTATTTATAAGTGTTTGTCTAAATAAATATATGTCGTTATTCAGAATCGTTTTTATACTTACATTTACCCAAAAAATATGTAGGTAACTATCCTTGTTTGTCGTCATAAAAGAATAAATCAACTTGTGTCTATGTGTGTATATACATAGAAATCCATAGCTTTTGTTGATTATAAATTTATAAAAGGTTTTTAACTCTTATACCTTTTATTTTCGAGAATCATGTTCAACAAGAATCCAATGCTATGATTTTAGATTATTATTCGTTAAACATGTAGCTTTTAAGCTAACATGTTGATAATACACTGTTAGTTACTTTTTCATTTACGGTTTACGATTGTCATTTATGATCATTATCTTATTACTCAAGTCTCAAAGAATTTAGAGTGTTTGTTGTTATTAATAGAACTCCTTGTGATTAATAATAAACGTGTATGTATCTCAAACCACTTGATGTCGGTATACCACCAGTCTTTTATAAATTTAAACATTTTATTAAACACGTCATATTAATTTCTATTACTCCTTTATATGTGTCGTGATCGCTTTCGTTTAATTTAGTCGTAAATGTAACACTCATAAGGCGTGAAATACGATAACATGTTAAAGATTTGTGTGCGGGTATACATTCCGAGTTGGTTCGCGCACGCGAACTCGTTTTAAGCATCGGAAACCCGATTTGGGATCCGAGCTCACCGATTGGCTCGGTTTTGCATCACGATCATTTCCGAGCACTCGATTACTACTAGCTACCATATCTGACCATGGTGGGTCGTTCGACCATCTTTGACCAAGCATTGGTCATGACCCGGAGTTGTCGGGCATGACCCGAACGTTTCTTAAAGCTCGTAGATCGGATCAAGCATCTTCTACGACGGTTGTTAACAGCCCTGTTACCATTAGATCTATAAAACAAACATGGATTCAAGCTAGGTTTTTTTTATAGATCTAAAAAAATTTCGACAAGCTTAATAGGTTTAGGTTATCAAAGTTCACAACTCACGTCATTTTGGTCATTTATTGCTGATCAGAGGAGGAATGAACACCTAGACACCATCACCATATCCTCTTTTCGGGCCACATGGTCGAGAAATCTAGTCAGCACCATGGTGTTTGGTGGCTGTTGCTACTTGGATATCGAGAAATTTGTAAAACAACCCCCATGACCACCCCGGTGGTATATGTTAAGCCCAAACACAAGCAAATGGAGGTGCAACTGTGGTAACCTAGAACCGTGACCTAACCACCGCCTTCTTCAATATTTGTCGACTCGGAGCCCGAGGAGTAAAATGCTTGAGATGTTGGCCGGAGACCTCGTCGAGGAAGGGGGAGTGAGTCGGTGCTTGGCTGAGGAGGGGGGTCGAACGGGGATAGCTGCCCTGGTTCTTGCCGTCAAGGAGAGAATGAGCTGGAGAAGAGAGCCGATTGGCTCCTGTTTTCTTGCCTGGGTCTCACGAACGAACACACACACATATGTGCGTATCTTCCGACTGGAGCAGAGAAAATGAGAAATGAGAAATGAGGGTTGAAGGGAGAGGCTAAGGAGGCTGCCGGAGGTCCTGCTACGTTCGCCGGAGGGGGGATGAGTCGGAAGTGGCTGCAAGGGGTGAAGCTTGCCGGTGGGAAGGGGCTACAGGCTCTTCTTTTGGATGTGCTCCACGATCAGAGAAACACACACACACAGAGTACGTGTGGTGTGAAAAACGGATGCAAGGAATAATGGAGAAGAAAGAATAGAGTTTCTTTTATAGCTAGGGTTTTGGGAGTGTCTAACAGCGTATCAATCGCATAACGAGTCTGTTCGAGTCGCGTTTCTTACTCTTGATTAGTATTTCTTAACTATAGTATTTTATGAATGCCAAAACATTCTCGTTAATTATTTCTGTTCGTCGAATAAAAATTAATTTAGTGAATAGGTGAGTTTAAACAATTAACTCTGCCTGTCTAACAATTTAATCGTTTTAACTACTTCCCAATTTGGAATTTAGTAATAATAATAATAATATTACTCTTATATAATGTTAAGAACTCAATTATCGAGTTTTAATGATAAATGATCATCGAACGTTAATCAATAATTCGTCCGTTTGCCTTCGAAACTCCAACTATTTATGAAACTGTCGTCTAAGTTTAACTGACTTATCTTGATAGATTGAGTTTTAGTAAGGCCTGAGTTCTTATTGGGCCTAATTGGGCTTGATTGGGCCTACCATCGTAGCCCAGTTAATTTTAATTTATTATAGAATTTCGGCGGTTGTTATAGTCTACCGTCCTTTAAGAAATTTCGTCCTCGAAATTTAACATTGCTTACTTGGAAGGAGATTGCAACTGGTATAGTGATTTAATTCGCTTATAGATGAGTTCTTGTAACAGTTGAAACTAATAGATTATTCTCGTGAGTATGTGAACTAGGTTTCCACAGAACATTCCTTTAGCATCATATCTTCCTGGTTCTTGATTGAGTTTAAGGGATTTATCATCTTGACCCTTAGAGGGTCATGTCACACCCCGAGCCGGCGGGGTTGGATCGGAGTCCCCGCCGGGCGGAAGGTTCCCGGGGCGTGATATCGTGGATGATAATCATGATGATCAGATTGTTTACATAGCATCAACGTTTAAGAATATCTAAAGCACAATCAAGTGATATATAGGATTACAAAGTTAAATTTCAATAGCAATATTCTGCAATTTAACTAAGTAAACCTAACCAAAAGAATAATGTATATATCTTGTATGTGTACAAGATATCAAAAGTAATATGTGTCATCAACAAAAGTTGTGCTTCCCAAAAGTCTACTAGGTCCTCTATCTGGGCATCCTAGTATATAATCCAAGAGCTTATGCTTAAACCTGTTTTTCACCTGAGAAAGCATGTAAAAAGATCAAGTCAACACAACGGTTGGTGAGTTCATAAAGTTTATAAGTTTAAAATAGTTTCACAAACATCTTTCGGTAAAACCTTAACCTTATTAACTCCACCTGTAATATCCAAGTCGGTATGCTTATATATAGGGCATATGTAAGGGAACAAGCCCTAGCCAACATCCCACCACATACTAACCCGGATATGACATTGTTATTAATAATAATTAAGCATTTTACCTACCAATCCATACAATCCTCATCAAAGCTTTGGTTATCTGTTTCAAAGTTTTCATGTCTTTTGTATTCATAAGTGTTAGTTTCGCATCATGTTTATCAATCATCATAGATTCATACACACATAGTTTAGCAATTACATATCTACTATAAGCAGACAAAAGCTCTGGAATACCAGAAGTTTAGCAATTACATGTCTCTTATATAGATAATAGCTTAGCATTCAATAGGTTCATGTTTAGCCTTTACATACCTCTTATAAGCCGACAAAAGCTCTGGAATATCCAGAAGTCTAGCAATTACATGTCCCTTATAACTAGGTAATAGCCCCGTAACGTTACGTATATGTTTAGCCTTTACATACCTCATATAAGCCGACACAAGCTCTGGAATATCCAGAAGTCTAGCAATTACGTGTCCCTTATAACCAGGTAATAGCTTAGAATCGATACTTTCATGTTTAGCATTTACATACCTCATATAAGCCGACAAAAGCTCTGGAATATCCAGAAGTCTAGCAATTACATGTCACTTATAACCAGGTAATAGCTGAGTATCACTATGTTTATGTTATTACCTGTATCTCACCCCATAGGTACAAGCTCTGGAATACCAGACGTTTAGCAATTACGTAGACTATGGTTAGATACATGTATGATGGCCTAGTAGCATGTAATAGTTTCCAAACATCATATCTCATGTAATAGTATCAAGTCTCATGTAATAGTATCAAGTCTCATGTAATTGAATCACATCTCATGTAATTGAATCAAGTATCATGTATTTGTATCGAGTCTCATGTAATTGAATCAAGTATCATGTATTTGTATCAAGTCTCATGTAATTGAATCAAGTATCATGTATTTGTATCATGTCACATGTAATTATATCAAGTCTCATGTATTTGCATCAAGTATCATGTAATGGTATCAAGTAACCAATAATTGATTTTAAGCATCTAGCTTAAAGTAAAGGTTTCAATCATAAGTAATCATGATTATGTTTTAAAGCATTAAATGACATTTCAATAAAAATGTTTAACATGCTTCTCAGTCCCGAAGTAAAACAAATAAGTTTGAAAGGGGACAATGAACTCACCTGGTGGTTGTAGGGTTGACTTAGCTTAAAAGAGAGAAGACACGCGCTCTTGATTACACTTGAGTTGGTTTTCACGATCCTGTATTGAATTCATGTTGTATTTGACTCATAAGTATTCATTAGAGAATTTATGTGCGTGTATGTGTTGCCCTCTCTTTGTTATCACCTCTTTGTCTCGATCCTCATTCGGTCCAATATTAAGATAATAAGGTTTATTATTGTTTAAAATGACTTGTCTTGAGTTTAATGTATACTCATATGTTAAGACTTAAGTCTTGGTTGTCATCAATTGTTTTAACCTATCAATTCATCACCTTTGTAATAAAATCTCTTTTTAAATTGTGCGTTGATTGGACCGAATAGATTTAGCCTAAATAATATTGATAAGGATCGGGACAATGTTTGAACTCACTAATTGTGTTAATTATATTTAAGTGGTCCGGTTACACCAAGAAGGAAATCATGGTGGGCCGAATTGACTGGGCCTTGAGCCATGGATGTGTGCTTGGGCCGAAGGTCACATGGGCTCAATTATTGGGCCAAGAGCTTTACTCAAAACGATTGGGCTTGGGCTAGAGTAAGGGGATCGTTGGGCCTAGATGCAGATCAATTGTTATGGATCATTTATTAAACTGGGCTGCATAATTTAGGTGTGATGGGCTGAACAACATGTGGGCCAAAGAAAATAGGTCTGGGCCTGTTTTAAACTCGATGTGGGCCTGTGGTTCGTATGGGCTGTCAATTATGGTTGATCTTGGGCCAAATACATTCGTGGTTCTTAACAGTGTATCACATGGATCAAAACAACAATCAATAATCTTGGGCCAGTGAATAATACTCGACCACAGAAAGTTTCGCACCAAGAAAAGAGTTAAGTTCGGCTGGCTATGCAACCAAGGGTTCGGTGGTGGTGTTGTACTTAGGTTCGTCTCCATGCTGGCCTCGTTAGGGTTAGGTGGTGGTTCGTGGTTGTATCAAGACTGTTGAGGTTCGTCTACTATTGCAGCAAGGTTCGTCATAGGCTCACTGGTTCGTCATCATATGAAGGTTCGTGGTATGGTAGTCCGATGGTTCGTGAACAGGAACTGGTTCGGCATGGGGGTTCGCCGGAGTTCGGTTCGCCCGGTCAGGTGGTTCGCTCAAGCTGCATGAAGGTTCGGTGTTCGAAAATAGTTCGGCTAGAAGGCTCGGCAATGGCTGAGTTCGTTTGAAAATGGTTCGTGAGGGTGGGGTTTCGGCCATGGCTCAACTACTTTACGAACCACGAGCTCACCATCACCACGACTTCACCGTTGCTGTGTTGATCTCAGGACTGTGGTAGGTGGTAGGGTGGCCTGTGTCCTTGTGTTTCCAGCTATGGGGTGGTCGTGAGATAATGTTAAAACCGGTTAAAGAGATGTGGGTGATACAAAAGTACAAAAACCCTAAAACTCGTGGCTTTCATGCTCATTTACCTCAGGTTTCAATAGACTAAGCTTCAGATCCGTTGTACTATCACGTAGAGCTCGTCAAGGGCTTCGCGTGGGCGAAAGAATCACTCGAATCGGATAAGAAACGAGATAGTTATGGGGATTTGAAGGTGGTTTGGTGATGGTGGGTGTTGTAGCCGGAAAAAGAGAGAAAGAAGGAGAGTGTAGGTGGAGAAATGAGAAAAACTCTCATTTTATGGTTTTTATACCACGAGTGGTGTCCGGGTCCATTTCGGTTGTTCGGTTCGTAATCTCGTCGCGTATCCGGCACTTTACGCGTGTTTTTCGTGAATAAAATAAAAAGAGTTTATCTTAAACTACATAATTAGTATTTATTTCTAAAATTTATTTTAAATATCGTAGTGTTTATTTATTCGTCGGATTTAATATTTTCACGCGTTTTGATTATTTATTCGCGTTTTGCTAATTTTTCTTCGCGATTTGATAAAATAGTTAATTTAAATTATTTAATAACGAGTTTCAAAATTGTAAAAAAAATGGGAAATATTTTATTTCCTTAGAATTATGATCGTTCGTGTCGTTATTCGTTTCATCAGGTCACGTCACCATCGCGCGTATTCGTTCGAATCGTCATTCGAACGAACACGTCGATGGTTTGGCTTTCTGATTCTTGTTTTCTATTGTTAAGTTATTATTTCAGAACGTTAAACTATCAGAATCATTCGTACAGATCGTCACCTATACGAATAACTCGTCGGTTTAGCATTCCGCAACAATAACCGTTAAGGTTTTGTTTTGTTTTACCTCACATACGTTCATGCAACCAATTATCACATCAAGTATTTGTGTTTCAACACTGTGTTGTCTGCCATGTTTCGGACTGTTTAACCCTAAGGTTTCAGTCAGATTCAGACAATCGTTTAATTGTTTCATGCTAATCAAATGTATAAATAGTCTAAACATAGTTTAACGAAATGTGTACCTGAATCACTGTACATGTTTACTGTAGCGATCACTGTTCCGGCACGCGTCCGGCACTGATGTTACAGGTCACATGTTAATGTTATCTCAAATAGTAAGTTGTTTCAATCAAATTGATAAGCAGTTTGACAAACTTTACTAATTCATTTTGTCAAATCCTAATATTTGACTAATTTGTACTTGTTAAATAGGACTTAACGAGATATTGATAGCCTTCAAATGTTGATGTGTACCGTTGTTTATGCAATTCTCTTGATAATACTCGATGCTCTCGATTATCCATGTTGTTATCATATAGCCATCACATGAGCTAGTTACGTAGGATATAGAAAGTAGGTTATTCTTTTAGTTCATACTAACTCTTAACTACCTGTTGCGAACTAGCAAACCTTTCTTACTGACCTTATGTTTGTTAGGAACATTCATAAGTTTGATTGATTAGTCTCCTTGGTCAAAAAATTAAAATAGGGACCTTTACGAGTTAAGTACTTTATTACGCACTTTTGTTTTGATCGACCAACTAGAGACCCTGCAAGATCCTGTTATTCACTTATCGATCGGTTAAGATACTCTTTCGACATCCCTTCGAATAGCTTCACGATTCAAGTCAAGGGATATTAAGCATCTTTTTCAAAATCACAAGTCAAGTTAGGAATAACTCGAATTGTTTAATTGCGTATGGAATAAAACAAGTTATGTCGATTAAATGGCTAATTGGCTAATCATGCTTTCGATCATCTCTGTTTTACTGCAAACATTTCTGACAGTTCCATCATATCCGTTAACTGTGTTCTTTAAGTCTGTCTTTCCATTTCAGACCGAGTCGATTATTTGAAGAGATAAGTCATCCGTGCTTTATATGCATATGAGGGAATCATCATTTGATGAGAATACAACTTGTAGGTAGACAACTCCCAATCAAACCAAACCAAACTGGGATAGGTTGATGTCACACCCCCAATTTTCAACTAACGGAATCATACCGTTTGGGAACGTGACAAACCAGGATCTCAGATCATTAGACATAACGAAGACCTCTATATGAATTTCAAAACATACTTTGGTCTTTAAAACATAACATCAGAGTTTTCAAAAATTTGCGGAAGCGTTATAAAACCAATAACAGTTGTAAAATGTAAATTACAAAACAAAATCCTCAAATGTGTAATTTAAACAATAAATGATAAACATGCATGCGACTCTATCTCCTAGTCCATGCCAGTCTTTATTGCGCGCCTTAGCGTCCTGAGAAAACATGTAAATCAAGTCAACACAAAGGTTGGTGCATAACACAGGTTTTAAGTGTTCACAATGTTCAAAACAACAGCTTGAATATCAAGTTGTAGATAACATAATCACACATGCACAGTCATGATAGCTAGTCATATAAACTATTTACATAAGTGGTCGACACCGAAGCTGACGAATTGCCATGCTATAGCATGTTTTTGCCTTGCCACTATTGTCTAGCACAACAATAGTAAAATTGTGTTTGGTCAGTCAAACACCTGCGTAGATCCCATCTACCAGGTGAGGTTTGTCAAACCTAATAGATCTATTTCCAACTACCACGCTTTGCGCTACGGCAAACTAAACGGTTCGAGGTGTGTAAGGACTTTCAATTGCTATGTTGTCACATAATGTAAACAGCTAACTCATGCAAGTGATATGTATCTAAAAATAATTTGTTGCACATGTTTTCTCCCCCAAAACAGTTTAAAATAAGAAAGGGGCCGTGTACGCACCTTTGATGGTTGTAGAATGATCAAACGCACTTAAACTCGTGTAAACAGTTCTCCTACGAAGAACCTGTGATTAAACAATAACCTAGTGTTATTCGGATTATCATTTTGTGCTTGAAATCACATACGTGTCAACACACGTATGTTACATTCGTTAAAAACGAGCATACATAAATACGCGTGACTTAAAGTCGTTTAAATAAAATCGTACATGATTTTATTTAAATAACGTAATTATACGCGATTCATTTTCGATCCAAAAAATGTGATTTTTATTATTCAAATACGTCCGGAATTTAATTCTGGTTCTAACGCAACTGAAACGAATCGAATCGGAGTTACAACAAAGAAAATAGGATCAAAATACTAAAACAAATATCAAAACCTAGAAATGTTGGAGGCCGGGTTCGAACCCGCGACCTCCCTTCCCCCGTACACACCTTCTACCATCCCCTCTACTTCCACTTTTGTTAACACAACCCACTTTAAATTATTTTAACCTTTACCAGTCGGGTCTCCCCTTATTCAACAAACCGAACCAAATCTTTGGTTCCAATTGATCCATAAATCGAATCCGATTAACATTAACACCATAGGGTTTTTATCAGTTAACCTATTTCGAACCTCTCTTCATGGTTTAATTCGATTTTTATGTTCATTAAGAACAAAAACCCCAAAACGTTTTATGCTTAAAACCCTAACAATCGAATTCATGAAATTCGTTGTTGTTAGATGTAATCAACATAGGGCTATTCTTCATCGGAGCTTTCTGAAACTAACAGTGATACTTAATTTCATTCTATAACTCATCTAAATCAAAATCCCCAATTCATTCAAACCTAAAAACCCTAAAAATCGAAATCCATCAATTCGTTATAATCAGATGCAATTGACCTAGGTATTTCCTTACCCACATTACTCTGAAACTTTCTACATGATTTAATTCGACTATCAATCCGTTTAGACAAGAAACCCCCAAAACCGTTTTGTCTAAGAACCCTAGTAATCGAATCTATACAATTCGTTGTTAAAACACCCAATTGATTCATGATATTTCTTAGTCGACATCCTCTGAAAGTGTCTATATGATTTAATTCGATCATCAGATTGTTTAATCAAGAAATCCCCAAATCACATATTAGTATGAACCCTAGAAATAGAAACTGATTAATTCGATATTAGAACATAGATTTATCATGGGGATTTGCTTAATAAGGTTAGAACGAACGTGTAGATGCTGGTACTTACTTGAATTGTCTTCGAATTGATATGAATCGACTTGAGACTTGAATTCGATCGACTCACGTTCGAGGTTTTCTTCCTGTGGCTTCTCAGACCAACTTCTTGGATGTTGAGGACTCTAAAAGTGCCGACTATAATTTCTGTAAGTTATATTGTGAAGAATTTGATCGATTGGTATTTGATTGATGGCTAAATGCCGACGGTTTTGAACTTTCATCATCATTGCAGCTTAATTCGACAGGTTAACAGGTTAGTAACGTATGGAAACCGATTATAATCATCAATGGAATGATTTAGGTTCATTAATTTCAGTTGTTACCTAGCTTTTAAGTGAAATTCGATTTTTACATGATAAATCAAACTAATTTTGACTTGAAAAGTCAATATTAGGACTTTTACTTGAATATGAATACAATCATTGAAATTTTTGATATTTACAACATTATTGTGTTCAATTAAAGCCCTTGTAATTTGTTTTATTCGATTTCACAACCTATCGGTTAACAAAGTTGAACCTAAAATCCCAAATTGTCACAAATCCTATTAATTGAACTATTATTGGCCTAAGTTTACCCAATTGGGCCAATTGGGCCTACACTCTGTCCACTTGGCCTCACAGAATATAACTGGCCTATCTTGGGCCTTGAATTTGTAATTGGGCCTCCCTAGATCTCAATGGGCCTACCTTGGGCTTTCTTTGGCCTTAGTGGGCCTACCTGGGCCTCAGTGGGCCTTCCTTGTTTCCATTGAACCTAAACTGGTCTTATTGGGCCTACTAGGTTTTGTTGGGCCTTCCTTGACCTTACTGGGCCTTCTTTGGCCTTACTGAGCCTTACATGTCTTATTAGGCCTTCCTTGACCTTAATGGGCCTTCTTTGTCTTGTTGGGCCTATGATCTAACCACTTTCAGTTAACAAGGTTAATCCGAAAAGTCGGATTGTCACATCATCCCCTTGTTGAAGGAATTTTCGTCCCGAAAATTAGTAAGTGTTAGGAGTAGTTAGGAAACTACTTACGAGTTTAAATCGTACGTGTTAGTGTGATTTGATCATTCCGTGTGCTTGTGTGTACTCACACACAAAGTCTAATGCTTGCAACATCACAACTAAATGTGATCGTTCAACGTGACTGTTTGCGTGTACACTAGTTAGTTCACCTAACTGTGACTGTTTGTGTTTGATCATACTGTGTTGGGTAACCTCACACATAGTGAGTGAGTTTCTGTAACTATTTGTACTATGCAACCCCGCACATAGCAAAATGTGTGTTAACATGTAACATATGAAACGTAGCACATAAAATATATAAAAGGTGATGTAGCACAAATGTTTATAACAAATCAATTGAATAAAAGTGTTTGTGCTTACAGTTTGAAATTTGCAGTGTTGATGTGTGAAGCATCACGTCATCCCCTTGTTGAAGGAAATTTCGTCCCGAAATTTAACATGCGCTCTCAGTGTTAGCAGCAGCTGTTTTGAATAGATGAGGATATTTCTTCATCATTTGATCTTCCTGTCACACCCCCAATTTTCAACTAACGGAATCATACCGTTTGGGAACGTGACAAACCAGGATCTCAGATCATTAGACATAACGAAGACCTCTATATGAATTTCAAAACATATGTTGGTCTAAAACTGTAACATCAAAGTTTTCAAAGTTTGCGGAAGCGTTTTAAAAGCCAATAACAAAACGTAACGGTTTGAAAATGTAAGGTACAAATCCAATAACATTCAATGTCTTAATTGATCAAAGCTAAAACACTTGAACTGAAATGTATGCATGAGACTCAACATCCTAGTCCCTGCTTGTCCTTGCTTGTGTCTTAGTGTCCTGAGAAAACATGTAAATCAAGTCAACACAAAGGTTGGTGCATACACAGGTTTAAGCATTCACAAATGTTGAAACCACAGTTTGAATATAAAGTTTGCAGATAACATAATCACACATGCATAGTCATGATAGCTAGTCATTTGTACTATTTACACAAGTGGTCGACACCGAAGCTGACGAGTTGCCATGCTATAGCATGTTTTTGCCTTAACACTATTGTCTAGCACGAACAATAGTAATGTGTGTGTTTGGTCAGTCAAACACCTGCGTAGATCCCATCTACCAAGTGAGGTTTGTCAAACCCAATAGATCTATCTTCAACTACCACGCTTTGCACTACGGCAAACTAAACGGTTCGAAATGAAGGCTTTGTAATGCTATGTTTGCACTTAATGTAAACAGCTAACTCATGCAAGTGATATGTATCTAAAAGTGTTTGTTGCACATGTTTTCTCCCCCAAAACAGTTTAAAATAAGAAAGGGGCCGTGTACGCACCTTTGATAGCAACAGAATGATCACGTGTTTGTAAATTCGTGTAGATAATCTTCTACGAATAATCTGTGTAATTTACGATAACATTTCGTTATTTGAAATGTCACATCACGTTTGTAATCGTATACGTGTCAACACACGTATGTTAGAATGTTCGAAACGTACATACAAAAGTGTACATGAATTTGTGTTCATTTGTTTAAATCGTATAAACATATAAGATTATGTTTATATACATGTAAATATACGCAACCGTGATTTTTGGTCAAATTATAATTTTATTGTTTTATTTTGGTCGGGATTCCATTACGGTTCCAACGCAACTTGAACGAATAAAAACGAACTTAAAACGAACAAGTTATGGCTTAAAACCAAAAATGGTTTTAAACTCCAAAACCGGCACCCCTCGGGTTCGAACCTAGGACTTCCCGAAAAACACAAACTCCCGGACCAGCTCCTCTATCATGGATTTCGCAATAGGACTCTGAAATCAATTCTTTTAAGCATCAAACCCCCATCTTCCCTTTGTTAACCCAAACCGAACCAACTTCCCCCAATTGGACTTCGATTCGAACCCGATTGAACCCAAAATCATAGGGCTTTGCTTATATGATTCCAAACGAGTTCAATGATGATTTTAATATTATTATCTTGGTCAAATCCTTCGATTTCACAACCCACCATGTATTCGAACCTTAACCCATATTCATTGGTACAAATATGCTTAATTGGTTTATGTTAACATGTAAAACCATAGAGTTATCATGAAGTAAAGTATTTCGAATCCATCTGGGTTGTCTAATTTGAATTTCGTTTTCATTCCACCCAAAACCACCAATTCGTTTCTTGTCAAGAAACCTAGAACTAAAAATCCAACAATTCTTTATAAGTTGATTAAATTGTCATAGAAATTTCGTTTAACAGGTTATTCCGAAGCTACGTATGTAATTTATATTGATTTGTAAACTTGTTTTGTTAAAAACCACTAATTAGGTTCATAAGATGAACCCTAGAATCAAATCTTCGTCAAATCGATGTTGTTACACGAAATTAGGTTAGGGCTATGCTTAATCGTATGTTTAGGTTGTGTAGAGATAAATTTTTACCTTGTTTCGATTGGAGGCTTGGGTTTCATCGACTCACGATCAAATTCTTTAAACCATAACTTCTGGGATCGAATTGTTGGGTGTAACAGGTACTAAAGTTGTCGATTATGTGTTCTGAAGCTTCAATTGTGTGGGTTTTGGTCAATTTATATGGGTTTGGTTATTAATGGTTACGGTTTCAACATAATGATCAAATTAATTATTGAATTAATTTGGTTTAATTCGACATTATGATCGAATTAATTATTGAATTAATGATAAGTATCATTAATATAATGATTAATGACAACTTAATCCAATTAAAATTTGTATTAATGCAAATTTCGGTCTCAATTAGGGTTATAGATCGAATTTTGACTTTTCCAAGTCAAAATTGACACTTTGATGCAATTACAAGTGTAATCCTCATAGTTTGGAAATTTGTAAAATTTGTTTTATTAAATTTATGTCCTCCTAGTTCAATTTTTTTGTATGATTTCATATCGTTTATGTCAACTTTTGGTTAACGGGGTTAATCCGAAATGTCGAATTGTCACATCATCCCCTTGTTGAAGGAATTTTCGTCCCGAAAATTGGTATATAGTAGGAGTAGTTAGAAAACTACTTACGAGTTTAAATGGTACGTGTTAGTGTGATTTGATCATTCCGTGTGCTTGTGTGTATTCATACACAAAATCTAATGCTTGCAACGTCTCAACTAAATGTGATCGTTCAATGTGACTGTTTGCGCGTACACTAGTTAGTTCACCTAACTGTGACTGTTTGTGTTTGATCATACAGTGTTGTGTAACCTCACACATAGTGAGTGTCTGTAACTGTTTGTACTATGCAACCCCGCACATAGCAAAATGTATGTAACTAATCATGCATGTACTACCATAACATGTAACATATGAAATGTAGCACATAAAATGTATAAAATGTAATGTAGCACAAATGTTTGTAACAAAACCAATTGAATAAAGTGTTTGTATACTGTACTATGTAATCTCACACATAGCAAATGTTTGAATATAGTTGACAAAATAGAAACTTCCAAAATTCATGCGTACCTGTAAATTCACGAGTACATGGGCCCCTGTATTCGTCAATTTACCTTACACAATTATTCTGGTTCCTTCTATATGTAACTCCACCATTGTTTAACCGACATCAAATGCAATGTTTGAAATGTAGTACATTGTTTGAAATCAATCATGTATGTACCACTATGAAATGTTTGTGTTTGCATTCTGCAAAGCTGGTGTTCAACCCAGTTGTTTATACTAAAATCAATAGTATAAAGTGTTTGTGCTTGTTTGTGCTTACAGTTAGAGTGTGAAATATCACATCATCCCCTTGTTGAAGGAAATTTCGTCCCGAAATTTAACGTGCATTCATAATGTTTGTTGTTGTTTTGAATAAGTGGGGTACTTTTTCATCATTTGGTGTTCCATTTCTCATGTGAATTCAGGACCACGTCTTGAATTCCACCTAACTTTGACTATCGAAATTTTGCTTCGTTTGAGTTGTTTGACCTCTCGGTCCATGATTACAACTGGTTCCTCAACGAATTGTAACTGTTCGTCCACTTGCATTTCTTCAAGTGATACTACCAATGTCTCATCAGAAAGACATTTATTTAAGTTAGATACGTGAAAGACATCATGAACTCCACTAAGTTCCTCCGGTAGTTTGAGTTGATACGTAACCGGACCAATCCTTTTCAGGATCTCAAAAGGTCCTACATAACGTGGACTAAGCTTCCCGCGCTTGCCGAATCGTATCACACCTTTCCAAGGTGATACCCTTAGAAGAACTCGGTCTCCTACTTGAAATTCCAACGGTTTACGACGTTTGTCAGCATAGCTCTTCTGTCGATCCCGGGCCGCTGCCATACGGTTCCGGATTTGAACTATCTTCTCTGTCGTCTCGTGCACCAGTTCAGGACCTGTTATTTGACTGTCACCAACTTCAGCCCAGCAAACTGGTGAACGACATTTGCGACCATACAGAACTTCAAACGGTGCTGCTTGAATACTTGTATGATAACTATTATTGTAAAAGAATTCCAGTAACGGTAAATGATTCTCCCAGCTATCGCCAAAGTCAATTACACAAGCTCATAACATATCCTCGAGCGTTTGAATCGTTCGTTCACTTTGACCATCGGTCTGTGGATGATAGACGGTACTCATATCCAAGCGAGTCCCCAATGACTTATGAAGAGATTTCCAAAAGTTGGAAGTAAATCGGGCATCCCGATCAGATATGATAGAGATTGGCACGCCATGCCGTGCTACCACTTCTTTGATGTAAATGCGAGTCAGTTTCTCCATCTTATCAGTTTCCTCGATCGACAATTACCCATATCGTATCACAACCACTCGGTGTACGGGGTAACTTAGTAATGAAATCCATCGAAATCTGTTCCCATTTCCACATTGGTATCTCTGGTTGTTGCAGTAAACCAGATGGATTCTGATATTCAACTTTGACTTTCGAACAAGTCAACCATTTGCTAACGTACTTAGCCATATCAGCTTTCATGTGAGGCCACCAATACAGTGCCTTCAAGTCATGATACATCTTGTCTGATCCCGGATGGACTGAATATCTGGACTTGTGTGCTTCATCCATCACGAGTTCCCTTAAACCTCCATACAAAGGTATCCACAGTCGATCTATGAAATAACGAATTCCATCAGACTTGACATCCAACTGTGTTTCCATCCCTCGTAGAGATTCCTGTACCAAGTTTTCCGTTTTCAAGGCCTCGAGCTGAGCACTGCGTACCTTGTCAGGTAAGTCCGTATGTATTGTCATCATAAGTGCGCGTACCCGTCTTGTTGAAGTATCTTTTCTGCTTAAAGCATCAGCTACCACATTAGCTTTTCCCGGGTGATATTTAATCGCACACTCATAATCGTTCAACAACTCAACCCATCGTCTTTGCCTCATATTAAGCTCCTTCTGACCAAAGATATGTTGCAACCTCTTATGATCAGTGTAAATGGTACACTTAGTTCCATACAAATAATGCCTCCAAATCTTCAAAGCAAACACCACTGCTCCTAACTCCAAGTCATGAGTAGTGTAATTCTTTTCGTGTGGTCGTAGTTGTTTTGAAGCATAAGCAATCACTTTATCACGTTGCATCAATACACATCCCAAACCCTGTGCAGATGCGTCACAATACACCACAAAGTCTTCTGTTCCTTCCGGTAAGGACAGAATCGGTGCACTGCAGAGTTTCTGTTTTCAATAACCGGAATGCAGCTTCCTGTTTATCCGTCCAGCTATACTTCGTTCCCTTGTGCGTAAGAGCTGTAAGTGGTTGAACGATCTTTGAAAATCCCTTAATGAATCTTCGGTAGTAACTTGCCAAACCAAGGAATTGTCGTACCTCGGTAGGTGTCTTTGGCGTTTCCCAATTCTTAATCGCTTCAATCTTTGCTGGATCAACATGTATGCCTTTTTCGTTGACTATATGACCCAAGAATTGTACTTCTCGCATCCAGAAATCACCTTTCGAGAACTTAGCGTACAGTTGTTCTTGTTTCAGTGATTCCAACAGCAATCGAATATGTTCAGCATGCTCCCCCTCAGCCTGAGAATAGATGAGAATGTCATCATTGAAAACAATGACAAACTTATCAAGATAAGGTTTACAAACACGATTCATGAGGTCCATGAATACTGCTGGAGCGTTTGTCAACCCGATTGGCATGACCAAAAAACTCATAATGGCCATAGCGCGTTCTGAATGCTGTCTTTGGAATATCTTCTTCTTGAACTCTGAGTTGATGATAACCCGATCTGAGATCAATCTTCGAGTTGTAACTCGAACCTTGCAACTGATCGAACAGATCGTCAATTCTAGGTAACGGATACCGGTTTTTGATGATAACCTTGTTCAGTTCCCGATAAGCGATACACATACGGAAAATCCCATCCTTCTTCTTAACAAATAAAACTGAAGCTCCCCACGGTGAAAAACTAGGTAGTATGAAGCCCTTATCCAACAACTCCGGCAGTTGTGTAGATAACTCTTGCATCTCTGACGGTGCAAGTCGATAAGGCGCCCTAGCTATCGGTGCTGCATCTGGTGTAAGGTCGATTCGAAATTCCACCTGTCTGATAGGTGGTAATCCCGGTAGGTCTTCTGGAAATACTTCAGGAAATTCATAACCCACTGGGATGTCTCCAATCTTTTTCTCATCTACCGGCTTAAGTGTTATAACTGCTGCATGACCTTACGTAGACATTTGTATGCTTTCATATAAGATATGAGACGTAGTGGCGTACAGCTCTTTTCACCTTGTACATACAGTGCCTCCTCATGTGAAAGCGGTATACGAACGATCTCTGGATGTCATACTATTTCAGCCTGGTGTTTGAACAACCAGTCCATGTCAATGACTACATCAAAACTGCCTAAAGCGGTAAGCATAAAGTCAATGTCATGTGTTTGACCCATCAAGTCAAGAACACATCCTTTAGGAATATGGTTTACAACAACTAACTTATCATTAGCTAGTTCTATAGTGTATGGGTTTTTCTAAAGCAGTAGGACCAATACTTAACAATTCACAAGGTTTGTTAGATACAAAACCCCGATCTGCACCGGTGTCAAATAGCATAGAGGCAGAGTGATAATTCAAGAGAAACGTACTTGTAACGACGTTGGGATCTTCCCGTGTCTGACGTCCTCCAATCACAAAAGCCCTGTTCGAACAACATTTGTGTTGTTGTTGCTGTTTCCTTTTGTAGTTATGTCATTAGCCCTTCTTTTCTTGAGTTGTGGGCACTCCTTCTTGAAATGTCCTGATAAGCCACACTCAAAACATCCTTTCTGTGTGTTGTTCTGGTTGAGTGAGCTTGCCTGCAGTTCCCCTCGACAGTCTTTTGCTACATGACCTATCTTTCTGCATCGCTGACATCGGTACTTGTCACATTGATTTCCAAAGTGATGGAATCCACATTTGTTGCACTTTGGGTATTTACCATTATACCCTCCCGATGACTGTTGGTTATTGTTTGGATTGTGATGGATTTTGTTTGATTCCTGCTTGCGGTTCTGCTGAAATGACTGCTGAGTGAAATTCTTAGATTCAATGCTATCCCATTTTCTTTTGTGGTCTTCTGCCTTAGTTGTTACCGTTCGTTTGGGTAATGTTCCTTGTTGCATCGTTTGATCAGTCAGTTGGTGTGCCAGTTGAACAGCTTGCTGTATGGTAGTAGGATTTGCAGATATGATCAATTTTCGAACCTGAGATACCAACCCTCCAATGTATCTCTTGATCCACTTGCTAGGTGGGGTTGCCCTGTGCGGTAAGAGTCTTGCTAATTGCTGGAATCGAGTAGTGTATTCCTCAATATTAGAACCTTTCATCTTGAGTTGACTGTATTCATCCTCAAGTTCTTGCATTTCATTACGATGACAATACTCCTCCTGCAACAGGATTTTGAATCCGTTCCAAGTAAGTGCATTGGCTGTATTCAACCCGAGTGTCTGTACGATAGAGTTCCACCATGTCAAGGCTGAACCCTCCAAAGTACCAATAGCGTATTTGACCTTGTTTTCTTCCGGACAATTGCACCTCTCAAACACCAACTCTAACTGTTCAATCCATCGAAGAAGTCCAATGGCTCCTTCCGATCCTTTGAAATTACGTGGTTTACAGTTCAAGAATGTCTTGAACGTGCACATTTGCGGGTTTACCAGTCCCCCCGTTGGATCATGTGGTCCTATTTGGTATGCTTGCGCATAGTTTGCAATTGTCTCGGTAATTCGAGTGTTAATAAGTGCCTCAACTTCCGTTGCGGTCATGTTAATGTTTCCACCAACCATGATCTTCCTATTTTCAAATATACATAATGAGACTACACCCATCGCATAATCATCACTCATGCACAAAGTAAATGTAACACACTACCATAGTCATTAAGATAACAATTCTTAATCATTTATGATAAATTAGTGCTTACAATTGTTTGTCAAAGAGATGCAAAACAACTAAACACAAAATCTACTTTTATGAGTACAACCCACTCATATAAGTTTGTTAATTTGAAAGTAAATGAAATAACTAGATTCCATCGTTTGGTTGATCAACAGTTGATGATGAATCTTCCAGTTCTGCTGGACCAGTCACTGCACCATGCTGGTAACGCATATGCTCAGTGATGAGGGTCATGGCCTCCCCAGCCAAATCTCTCACTATATTGGCTTCAATCGCCGCTGCACCAGCCCGTGCATTGGCTTCCTCAGCCCTTGCCTCGGCTACAGCTACACGTAACTCAGTAGTTTCTAGTCGTGCAGTGAGTTCGAGGATCGTCCCTCGCATCATCCAGATCGTTTCCACCAAATTTTCCTGTTCTTCATTAGTCCTAACCAACTCCTCAGTGAGGTTATCCCACATTTGTGTCAGCCAGTTGTTATTCTCAAGCAATTCTGTGATCATCCCTGCTACTTCCCGCATGTTGCGGATTTCACGCTCCATGCGTGCAACAAAAGCAGCAAATGCCTGTTCTAGTGGATATCCTAGAGCAGGTAACGTGCAAAGGCTATTAGCAGTGTTGGCAGTTGGTGGTGGTGGCACTCGTTCTTCCCACACCCAGCTGCGTATGAGATCAGGAAACCATTGCCAATATTGGTTGTTCCCCGTTTGTTGAACATGTGTTTCCTCCCCATAGTGGATCGTATCATCCACTGGTTCGATCCTCTTTGTCATGATTTCTGACAATGCTACTACTTGTCCCTCAGTGTGAGTAGATGTAGATGATGATGCCATGTCTGTTACAAAATGCCATATGTAAATGCATATAAACTATCGTGTAGGTAAGTGTCTAATATCTAACAGTTATAGTCTAAGTCTACAAATGCAAACCTAGTTCGCTATAACCAGTGGCTCTGATACCAATCTGTCACACCCCCAATTTTCAACTAACGGAATCATACCGTTTGGGAACGTGACAAACCAGGATCTCAGATCATTAGACATAACGAAGACCTCTATATGAATTTCAAAACATATGTTGGTCTAAAACTGTAACATCAAAGTTTTCAAAGTTTGCGGAAGCGTTTTAAAAGCCAATAACAAAACGTAACGGTTTGAAAATGTAAGGTACAAATCCAATAACATTCAATGTCTTAATTGATCAAAGCTAAAACACTTGAACTGAAATGTATGCATGAGACTCAACATCCTAGTCCCTGCTTGTCCTTGCTTGTGTCTTAGTGTCCTGAGAAAACATGTAAATCAAGTCAACACAAAGGTTGGTGCATACACAGGTTTAAGCATTCACAAATGTTGAAACCACAGTTTGAATATAAAGTTTGCAGATAACATAATCACACATGCATAGTCATGATAGCTAGTCATTTGTACTATTTACACAAGTGGTCGACACCGAAGCTGACGAGTTGCCATGCTATAGCATGTTTTTGCCTTAACACTATTGTCTAGCACGAACAATAGTAATGTGTGTGTTTGGTCAGTCAAACACCTGCGTAGATCCCATCTACCAAGTGAGGTTTGTCAAACCCAATAGATCTATCTTCAACTACCACGCTTTGCACTACGGCAAACTAAACGGTTCGAAATGAAGGCTTTGTAATGCTATGTTTGCACTTAATGTAAACAGCTAACTCATGCAAGTGATATGTATCTAAAAGTGTTTGTTGCACATGTTTTCTCCCCCAAAACAGTTTAAAATAAGAAAGGGGCCGTGTACGCACCTTTGATAGCAACAGAATGATCACGTGTTTGTAAATTCGTGTAGATAATCTTCTACGAATAATCTGTGTAATTTACGATAACATTTCGTTATTTGAAATGTCACATCACGTTTGGAATCGTATACGTGTCAACACACGTATGTTAGAATGTTCGAAACGTACATACAAAAGTGTACATGAATTTGTGTTCATTTGTTTAAATCGTATAAACATATAAGATTATGTTTATATACATGTAAATATACGCAACCGTGATTTTTGGTCAAATTATAATTTTATTGTTTTATTTTGGTCGGGATTCCATTACGGTTCCAACGCAACTTGAACGAATAAAAACGAACTTAAAACGAACAAGTTATGGCTTAAAACCAAAAATGGTTTTAAACTCCAAAACCGGCACCCCTCGGGTTCGAACCTAGGACTTCCCGAAAAACACAAACTCCCGGACCAGCTCCTCTATCATGGATTTCGCAATAGGACTCTGAAATCAATTCTTTTAAGCATCAAACCCCCATCTTCCCTTTGTTAACCCAAACCGAACCAACTTCCCCCAATTGGACTTCGATTCGAACCCGATTGAACCCAAAATCATAGGGCTTTGCTTATATGATTCCAAACGAGTTCAATGATGATTTTAATATTATTATCTTGGTCAAATCCTTCGATTTCACAACCCACCATGTATTCGAACCTTAACCCATATTCATTGGTACAAATATGCTTAATTGGTTTATGTTAACATGTAAAACCATAGAGTTATCATGAAGTAAAGTATTTCGAATCCATCTGGGTTGTCTAATTTGAATTTCGTTTTCATTCCACCCAAAACCACCAATTCGTTTCTTGTCAAGAAACCTAGAACTAAAAATCCAACAATTCTTTATAAGTTGATTAAATTGTCATAGAAATTTCGTTTAACAGGTTATTCCGAAGCTACGTATGTAATTTATATTGATTTGTAAACTTGTTTTGTTAAAAACCACTAATTAGGTTCATAAGATGAACCCTAGAATCAAATCTTCGTCAAATCGATGTTGTTACACGAAATTAGGTTAGGGCTATGCTTAATCGTATGTTTAGGTTGTGTAGAGATAAATTTTTACCTTGTTTGATCTCAATTCATTGTAGTTCGATTGGAGGCTTGGGTTTCATCGACTCACGATCAAATTCTTTAAACCATAACTTCTGGGATCGAATTGTTGGGTGTAACAGGTACTAAAGTTGTCGATTATGTGTTCTGAAGCTTCAATTGTGTGGGTTTTGGTCAATTTATATGGGTTTGGTTATTAATGGTTACGGTTTCAACATAATGATCAAATTAATTATTGAATTAATTTGGTTTAATTCGACATTATGATCGAATTAATTATTGAATTAATGATAAGTATCATTAATATAATGATTAATGACAACTTAATCCAATTAAAATTTGTATTAATGCAAATTTCGGTCTCAATTAGGGTTATAGATCGAATTTTGACTTTTCCAAGTCAAAATTGACACTTTGATGCAATTACAAGTGTAATCCTCATAGTTTGGAAATTTGTAAAATTTGTTTTATTAAATTTATGTCCTCCTAGTTCAATTTTTTTGTATGATTTCATATCGTTTATGTCAACTTTTGGTTAACGGGGTTAATCCGAAATGTCGAATTGTCACATCATCCCCTTGTTGAAGGAATTTTCGTCCCGAAAATTGGTATATAGTAGGAGTAGTTAGAAAACTACTTACGAGTTTAAATGGTACGTGTTAGTGTGATTTGATCATTCCGTGTGCTTGTGTGTATTCATACACAAAATCTAATGCTTGCAACGTCTCAACTAAATGTGATCGTTCAATGTGACTGTTTGCGCGTACACTAGTTAGTTCACCTAACTGTGACTGTTTGTGTTTGATCATACAGTGTTGTGTAACCTCACACATAGTGAGTGTCTGTAACTGTTTGTACTATGCAACCCCGCACATAGCAAAATGTATGTAACTAATCATGCATGTACTACCATAACATGTAACATATGAAATGTAGCACATAAAATGTATAAAATGTAATGTAGCACAAATGTTTGTAACAAAACCAATTGAATAAAGTGTTTGTATACTGTACTATGTAATCTCACACATAGCAAATGTTTGAATATAGTTGACAAAATAGAAACTTCCAAAATTCATGCGTACCTGTAAATTCACGAGTACATGGGCCCCTGTATTCGTCAATTTACCTTACACAATTATTCTGGTTCCTTCTATATGTAACTCCACCATTGTTTAACCGACATCAAATGCAATGTTTGAAATGTAGTACATTGTTTGAAATCAATCATGTATGTACCACTATGAAATGTTTGTGTTTGCATTCTGCAAAGCTGGTGTTCAACCCAGTTGTTTATACTAAAATCAATAGTATAAAGTGTTTGTGCTTGTTTGTGCTTACAGTTAGAGTGTGAAATATCACATCATCCCCTTGTTGAAGGAAATTTCGTCCCGAAATTTAACGTGCATTCATAATGTTTGTTGTTGTTTTGAATAAGTGGGGTACTTTTTCATCATTTGGTGTTCCATTTCTCATGTGAATTCAGGACCACGTCTTGAATTCCACCTAACTTTGACTATCGAAATTTTGCTTCGTTTGAGTTGTTTGACCTCTCGGTCCATGATTACAACTGGTTCCTCAACGAATTGTAACTGTTCGTCCACTTGCATTTCTTCAAGTGATACTACCAATGTCTCATCAGAAAGACATTTATTTAAGTTAGCTACGTGAAAGACATCATGAACTCCACTAAGTTCCTCCGGTAGTTTGAGTTGATACGTAACCGGACCAATCCTTATGAAGTGATTTCCAAAAGTTGGAAGTAAATCGGGCATCCCGATCTGATATGATAGAGATTGGCACGCCATACCGTGCTACTACTTCCTTGATGTAAATGCGAGTCAGTTTCTCCATCTTATCAGTTTCCTTGATTGCTAAGAAGTGTGCAGATTTCGTTAATCGATTGACAATTACCCATATCGTATCACAACCACTCGGTGTACGGGGTAACTTAGTAATAAAGTCCATCGAAATCTGTTCCCATTTCCACATCGGTATCTCTGGTTGTTGCAGTAAACCAGATGGCTTCTGATATTCAACCTTGACTTTCGAACAAGTCAAACATTTACTAACGTACTTAGCAATATCAGCTTTCATGTGAGGCCACCAATATAGTGCCTTCAAGTCATGATACATCTTGTCTGATCCCGGATGGACTGAATACCTGGACTTGTGTGCTTCATCCATCACGAGTTCCCTTAAACCTCCATACAAAGGTATCCACAGTCGATCAATGAAATAACGGATTCCATCAGACTTGACATCCAACTGTGTTTCCATTCCTCGTAATGATTCCTGTACCAAGTTTTCCGTTTTCAAGGCCTCGAGTTGAGCACTGCGTACCTTGTCAGGTAAGTCAGTATGTATTGTCATCACAAGTGCGCGAACTCGTCTTGTTCCTGTTGTGTCTTTTCTGCTCAGAGCGTCAGCTACTACATTAGCTTTTCCCGGGTGATACTTAATCGCGCATTCGTAATCGTTCAACAACTCAACCCATCGTCGTTGTCTCATATTAAGCTCCTTCTGATCAAAGATATGTTGCAAGCTCTTATGATCAGTGTAAATAGTACACTTAGTTCCATACAAGTAATGCCTCCAAATCTTCAAAGCAAAAACCACTGCTCCTAACTCAAGTCGTGAGTAGTGTAATTCTTTTCGTGTGTTCGTAGTTGTCTGGAAGCATAAGCAATCACTTTATCACGTTGCATCAACACACATCCCAAACCCTGTGCAGATGCATCACAATACACCACGAAGTCTCCCGTCCCTTCCGGTAAGGACAGAATCGGTGCACTGCAGAGTTTCTGTTTCAATAACTGGAATGCAGCTTCCTGTTTATCCGTCCAGTTATACTTTGTCCCCTTATGCGTAAGAGCTGTAAGTGGTTGAGCGATCTTTGAGAAACCTTCAATGAATCGTCGATAATAACCCGCCAAACCAAGGAATTGTCGTACCTCGGTAGGGGTCTTTGGTGCTTCCCAATTCTTAATCGCTTCAATCTTCGCTGGATCAACATGTATACCCTTTTCATTAACTATATGCCCCAAGAATTGTACTTCTCGCATCCAGAAATCACATTTCGAGAACTTAGCGTACAATTGTTCCTGTTTCAGTAATTCCAATAATAATCGAAGATGTTCAGCGTGTTCCTCCTCAGATTGTGAATAGATGAGAATGTCATCAATGAAAACAATGACAAATTTATCCAGATAAGGTTTACAAACACGATTCATGAGATCCATGAATACAGCTGGAGCGTTTGTCAACCCAAATGGCATGACCAAGAACTCATAATGGCCATAACGCGTCCTGAATGCTGTCTTTGGAATATCCTCCTCCTGGACTCTTAGTTGATGATAACCAGATCTGAGATCAATCTTCGAGTAGTAACTCGAACCTTGCAACTGATCGAACAGATCGTCAATCCTGGGTAACGGATACCGGTTCTTGATAGTGACTTTGTTCAGTTCCCGGTAATCGATGCACATACGGAAAGTCCCGTCCTTCTTCTTGACAAACAAAACTGGAGCTCCCCACGGTGAAAAACTAGGTCGTATGAAACCCTTATCCAACAACTCTTGCAGTTGTGTAGATAACTCTTGCATTTCTGACGGTGCAAGTCGATAAGGCGCTCTTGCTATCGGTGCTGCATCTGGTGTAAGGTCGATTCGGAATTCCACCTGCCTGATAGGCGGTAATCCCGGCAAGTCTTCTGGAAACACCTCCGGAAATTCACGAACTACGGGTATATCTTCAATCTTCTTCTCAGCTACCGGCTTTTCAGTTATAAGTGCTATAACTGCCGTATGACCTTTCCGCAGACATTTGTGTGCTTTCATACAAGATATGAGACGCAGTGGCGTACTGCTCTTCTCGCCTTGTACATATAATGTCTCCCCATTTGTAAGCAGTATACGAACAATCTTTTCATGGCATACTATTTCAGCCTGGTGTTTGGACAACCAGTCCATGCCAATAACTACATCAAAACTGCCTAAGGCAATAGGCATAAGATCGATTTCTAATGTTTGACCCATCAAATCAAGGATACATCCCTTAAAGATTTGTTCAACTACTATTAACTTACCATCAGCTAATTCCACAGTGTATGGACTATTTAAGGCAGTGGAACTAACATTTAGCAGATTAGCAAGTGAACTAGATACAAAACTCCGATCGGCACCAGTGTCAAATAACATAGAGGCATAGTGATTATTTAAGAGGAACGTACCCGTAACAATGTTGGGATCCTCCCGTGCTTGACGTCCTCCAATTACAAACTCCCTGCCCCTAGCACCATTGTTGTTGTTATTCTTATTGTTGTTGTTGGTGCCATTACCATTACCATTGCCGTTGCCATTGCCAGTGCCATTGCCATTGCCATTTGCATTATTATTTTCCCCGCCTTTCTTGAGTTGTGGGCAATCCTTCTTAAAGTGCCCCATCTTGCCACACTCAAAACAACCTTTCTGTGCGTTGTTCTGATTATTATTCTGATTGTTGTTATTGTTTTGTAGCTCCCCGCGACAATCCTTAGCCGCATGTCCAATCTTGCCACACCTCTGGCACCTAGCCCTATCACACTGATTACCGGCATGATGAAACCCACACCTGTTGCACTTGGGGTGTTTACCAATATAACCCCCCGATGATGATGATTGCTGACCACTGCTTGAATTATGATAAGACTTGTTTGAGTCTTGCTTTCGGTTTTGCTGATATGATTGTTGGTTGTGACCCTTAGAGTTGTTACCTTCCCACTTTCTTTTATGGTCTCCCACCTTGGTAGCAGATGTTCGTTTAGGCAGAGTCCCCTGTAATACTGCCTGATCAGTAAGCTGATGCGCTAAACGAACAGCTTGTTGAATGGTGGTGGGATTTGCTGAAGTAACCAATCCCTGAATCTGAGGCACTAGTCCTCCAATATATCTTTCAATCCACTTGCTGGCTGGAGTAGCCATGTGTGGTAGAAGTCTGGCCAACTCATGTGACCTGGTCGTGTACTCTTCAATATTTGACCCCTCCATCTTGAGGTGCCAGTATTCTTCCTCTAATTTTTGCATCTCACTACGAGGACAGTACTCCTCCTGCATTAAAGTTTTGAAGCCATTCCAAGTCAAGGCATTAGCCTCCCCCAATCCCAAAGTCTGAACATTTGAGTTCCACCAAGTTAATGCTGGACCCTCCAATGTTCCCGTAGCAAACTTCACCTTGCTCTCGTCAGGGCAGTTGCACATCTCGAACACAGATTCTGCCTTTTCAATCCATCGAAGGAGTCCTATGGCCCCCTCCGACCCTTTGAAGTTGTGTGGTTTACAGTCCAAGAACATCTTGAACGTGCATAATTGTGGGTTAACCAGTCCCCCTGCCGGACCCTGTGGCCCTGTGGTGTGTGTCTGAGCATATTGTGCGATTGCCTCAGCGACTCTGTTATTGATTAGCTCGTTGAGCTCAGCAACTGTCATGTGAACGTTCTCGTTGGCCATTAACTTCCTAATTACAAGAAATGTTAGAGAGTTATCAAAATCCAATGTGACATGTGTAAGTAAACAACAAACACAACATGTAATATATAAATCAACACAACTGTTGGAAATAAATAATAGCTTTTCAATAGATAGAAATTTTGATTTGAGTACAATACTTTTGAAATCAAAACATAACTTTCCAAACATCTAGTGTAGGAACACAACCCGTTCCTAATAAGTTTAAACAAAACAAGGAAACTCAATCATCCTCAACAGAGGATTCAGGATCAGAATCAACAACTGGTGCTGGTTCCTCCCCTTCTTCCTCTCCATTCTCCTCATCATCCTCTTCATTGTCTGATGCTACTAAATCCTCTAAGGCTTCTATTCTGCCCTCCAAGATCTCGGCTCGGTTCTCTGAAGCTTCAAGACGACCAATCAAATTAATCATCTCATCCCGCATATCATGAACCAGATGGGCAAGTTCCTCTTGCGTCTCATTAGCATCCCATAGTTCCTGAGAGTTTTGTGCGATCCTGTCTTCTGCCTCGTACAAATCTTCGCGCAGTTTGGCGATCTCCTCAGCGTCCGTCCTTTGCCTCTTAGGCTCAGGAGCATCCAATACTGGTGGTGGATGTGTAGAAGGTCCCTCAGCAGGGATCTACTGAGTGCCCTCCACTGGCTCCTCCTCCGGATCCTCATCCGGGTCCTCATCCGGATCCTCCTCTGGATCCTCGTCTGGATCCTCCTCCGGATCTGAGTCATCCCTCTCATATGGTGGAGGAGATGGAATAGGTGGTGGTGGTGATGACGGTGGTGCCGGAACTATCGGTGCCTCGTCCTCAGAATCATCAATATAGATGTAAGGTACTGATGATGATGCCATGCCTGTTACATAATACCATATGTAAGTGCAGTGCCATGGAATGTGTAAACAAGTCAATTACATAATGTCATATGTAATTTCTAAGTAGTATGTGTAAACATATGTGTCTAATGTCTAACAGTCATAGTCTAAGTCTACAAATGCAAACCTAGTTCGCTATAACCAATGGCTCTGATACCAATCTGTCACACCCCTAATTTTCAACTAACGGAATCATACCGTTTGGGAACGTGACAAACCAGGATCTCAAATCATTAGACATAACGAAGACCTCTATATGAATTTCAAAACATACTTTGGTCTTTAAAACATAACATCAGAGTTTTCAAAAATTTGCGGAAGCGTTATAAAACCAATAACAGTTGTAAAATGTAAATTACAAAAAAAAATCCTCAAATGTGTAATTTAAACAATAAATGATAAACATGCATGCGACTCTATCTCCTAGTCCATGCCAGTCTTTATTGCGCGCCTTAGCGTCCTGAGAAAACATGTAAATCAAGTCAACACAAAGGTTGGTGCATAACACAGGTTTTAAGTGTTCACAATGTTCAAAACAACAGTTTGAATATCAAGTTGTAGATAACATAATCACACATGCACAGTCATGATAGCTAATCATATAAACTATTTACATAAGTGGTCGACACCGAAGCTGACGAATTGCCATGCTATAGCATGTTTCTGCCTTGCCACTATTGTCTAGCACAACAATAGTAAAATTGTGTTTGGTCAGTCAAACACCTGCGTAGATCCCATCTACCAGGTGAGGTTTGTCAAACCTAATAGATCTATTTCCAACTACCACGCTTTGCGCTACGGCAAACTAAACGGTTCGAGGTGTGTAAGGACTTTCAATTGCTATGTTGTCACATAATGTAAACAGCTAACTCATGCAAGTGATATGTATCTAAAAATAATTTGTTGCACATGTTTTCTCCCCCAAAACAGTTTAAAATAAGAAAGGGGCCGTGTACGCACCTTTGATGGTTGTAGAATGATCAAACGCACTTAAACTCGTGTAAACAGTTCTCCTACGAAGAACCTGTGATTAAACAATAACCTAGTGTTATTCGGATTATCATTTTGTGCTTGAAATCACATACGTGTCAACACACGTATGTTACATTCGTTAAAAACGAGCATACATAAATACGCGTGACTTTAAAGTCGTTTAAATAAAATCGTACATGATTTTATTTAAATAACGTAATTATACGCGATTCATTTTCGATCCAAAAAATGTGATTTTTATTATTCAAATACGTCCGGAATTTAATTCTGGTTCTAACGCAACTGAAACGAATCGAATCGGAGTTACAACGAAGAAAATAGGATCAAAATACTAAAACAAATATCAAAACCTAGAAATGTTGGAGGCCGGGTTCGAACCCGCGACCTCCCTTCCCCCGTACACACCTTCTACCATCCCCTCTACTTCCACTTTTGTTAACACAACCCACTTTAAATTATTTTAACCTTTACCAGTCGGGTCTCCCCTTATTCAACAAACCGAACCAAATCTTTGGTTCCAATTGATCCATAAATCGAATCCAATTAACATTAACACCATAGGGTTTTTATCAGTTAACCTATTTCGAACCTCTCTTCATGGTTTAATTCGATTTTTATGTTCATTAAGAACAAAAACCCCAAAACGTTTTATGCTTAAAACCCTAACAATCGAATTCATGAAATTCGTTGTTGTTAGATGTAATCAACATAGGGCTATTCTTCATCGGAGCTTTCTGAAACTAACAGTGATACTTAATTTCATTCTATAACTCATCTAAATCAAAATCCCCAATTCATTCAAACCTAAAAACCCTAAAAATCGAAATCCATCAATTCGTTATAATCAGATGCAATTGACCTAGGTATTTCCTTACCCACATTACTCTGAAACTTTCTACATGATTTAATTCGACTATCAATCCGTTTAGACAAGAAACCCCCAAAACCGTTTTGTCTAAGAACCCTAGTAATCGAATCTATACAATTCGTTGTTAAAACACCCAATTGATTCATGATATTTCTTAGTCGACATCCTCTGAAAGTGTCTATATGATTTAATTCGATCATCAGATTGTTTAATCAAGAAATCCCCAAATCACATATTAGTATGAACCCTAGAAATAGAAACTGATTAATTCGATATTAGAACATAGATTTATCATGGGGATTTGCTTAATAAGGTTAGAACGAACGTGTAGATGCTGGTACTTACTTGAATTGTCTTCGAATTGATATGAATCGACTTGAGACTTGAATTCGATCGACTCACGTTCGAGGTTTTCTTCCTGTGGCTTCTCAGACCAACTTCTTGGATGTTGAGGACTCTAAAAGTGCCGACTATAATTTCTGTAAGTTATATTGTGAAGAATTTGATCGATTGGTATTTGATTGATGGCTAAATGCCGACAGTTTTGAACTTTCATCATCATTGCAGCTTAATTCAACAGGTTAACATGTTAGTAACGTATGGAAACCGATTATAATCATCAATGGAATGATTTTGGTTCATTAATTTCAGTTGTTACCTAGCTTTTAAGTGAAATTTGATTTTTACATGATAAATCAAACTAATTTTGACTTGAAAAGTCAATATTAGGACTTTTACTTGAATATGAATACAATCATTGAAATTTCTGATATTTACAACATTATTGTGTTCAATTAAAGCCCTTGTAATTTGTTTTATTCGATTTCACAACCTATCGGTTAACAAAGTTGAACCTAAAATCCCAAATTGTCACAAATCCTATTAATTGAACTATTATTGGCCTAAGTTTACCCAATTGGGCCAATTGGGCCTACACTCTGTCCACTTGGCCTCACAGAATATAACTGGCCTATCTTGGGCCTTGAATTTGTAATTGGGCCTCCCTAGATCTCAATGGGCCTACCTTGGGCCTTCTTTGGCCTTAGTGGGCCTACCTGGGCCTCAGTGGGCCTTCCTTGTTTCCATTGAACCTAAACTGGTCTTATTGGGCCTACTAGGTTTTGTTGGGCCTTCCTTGACCTTACTGGGCCTTCTTTGGCCTTACTGAGCCTTACATGTCTTATTAGGCCTTCCTTGACCTTAATGGGCCTTCTTTGTCTTGTTGGGCCTATGATCTAACCACTTTCAGTTAACAAGGTTAATCCGAAAAGTCGGATTGTCACAGTTGATTCTTCATTATAGTATGATCATTGTATAAACTTGAGTTTGGATACTTATGGCACTTTCCGATATTTAATCAAATTCTCTTCCTAGTTTTTCTCTTGACATAATCAGAAATAAGTTATTGTGAATTAACACAAAGTCTCTTGTGGATTTCCCATCAATAGTTCATGAATTTCTCTAAGGATTCTTAAATCCTTTGTGCATGTCTCAAGTTCTTCATTACGATGATTCCTGGCTTCATCAACATTCACTTCATGGTTGTATGAGTGGAAAATATATTAGTTTCTTTTTCGTATTCCTGCTAATGAGAGTTTGGCTAAACTCTCTTTCTTAGGGATTGAGTGAATTGCACTCCTACCAAAATTTGTTCTTCGACTTGTGATTGTGAACCGCTAATTCAGGATTTATAAGTCAACTCCATAGGGTAGAAAAGTCTTAAGAAGTTCGAAGTGTGTTGATGACCATCGTTGTCACACACCTTTAACCTCTAACTTTGAAAGTATGTTGATAACACATTGAATGTGGATGGTACCTTTAACCTCTATGAGAGGTTTCTATTTTCATCGTGAAAATAGGAAGTTTGTCCCTCCATAGAACTTGCCTTGTGATTCATGTCCTAGTTCCAAACAACTATTAGTGAATGACATGAACATAACGTTTGTTAAAGTTGGCTTTAAAATGTATGTTGATAAAGATGACTTAATTCAGGTATTGCAGGCATCTAAACATACGTGATCAATGTTTGAGTTAAATGTTTGTGAATCTCATGTTATGATGGATGAACAACATTCTCATCATATAGATTTCACTATCATATATTTTTCAATGACAGTTTTTGTTGCGTCACCGAGAAGGATTTTACCAAAACGAGAACGTTAACTAGGGCATGAAATGAAGAGAATCCTTAGGATAATTGTGTCATCCTTGATTAGATTAGATTTTGATAGTCAAGTCACTCATTCGACTTAGCTCGAGTTGTAGTTGACCAAATACTGTCACTTGAATTAAAGTGACAATACTACTCTTTGTATAGTAACTGAGAAAGTGTGTAGTACTCATAGTCACTTTGAATCGAACAGTAGGTCACAAGTATATACTTGCAAACTTCGATAATGACTAAGTAAGAAGAAGATATTAGTGTCAATGTGATTATTTCTTGTTTGCTTCATATTGTAATCAGTACCAATTACACCACTGGTATTTTCACGTGGTGCACTCATCGATGTCATCTTCAAGGGTTACACGAAATTTTCATTAGAATTCCTGTCAATTGTAGGATACTCTTAAGGAGTTTCCAAATTTGTTCATGTTCAATGATAGAAACTTTGTATAATTAATTGCCTGTTAGGGCGATTGATATATGTCTGACAATAAAGACAACATGTTTAAAGTGTGGAAATGAATTATGCTAAGGTGTCTTACCATGAGCATTTCCCTATTTCAAACGTACTTTAATTTCTTCACTTAGTTTGAAGTGTGAAATTTTTGATCATCATAATGTATGTTTATAGCCTTGGTGAATCATTATCATTATCATATGTTAAGGTTAAAAAACCTTAAACGATTGTTCAATCAAGTCATTGTAATGAAAGTCTCGTATAGTGTTTCAAATGTGTAGTGGGCACTAGACTGCAATCTAGGTATGACGCCACACTATTAAGATCTAGCTTTCCCCAAGGACAAAAAGTATGTTTGCGTAGCTTTAAACTTGTTAGTTCCCCCCCCCCCTCATGGAAGGATATCAAGCAATTTGTATTTATTTCTTTTGTTATGACATTCTAAAACGGATTAAGTTTAACAATTCATTCATTGATCGCAAGGAATGTACACAATAGACATTGTGTCTAGTCATCCATGGTTTGTGACACTCGTGTCACTAATTTGTCTTCAATTGAGTTTTGATAATGCCAATGTTAAATAACTCGATTGATTGGCATTAATCTCATTGATTCGATTGATAAAGAGTGTAGTACTTTTACTCAAGTAGGAAGTTAACTTATGACAATAGCAAGGCACGAGGTGTCACATTAACTATTGACAATAAATTCATAAGGAAACAGATAGAGTTTTGCAATGGGATTTATTAGCACATGATCATACCATGTAATTGGTAACATGATTGTGAGATATAGCGCTCACGAACTTATGTAATAATTTATTTTTGCATTCAGTGCATATTAAGATTATCCTTCTAAAGAAGGCTCAAATTCTGTTTTGTGTCTTGTATGATAGGAATGTAGTGCAGGAAATTCTCTGATAGAAGAGAGACAGTTAACTGGGTCTCCTAAAACTATCAGAATGCCTTGAAAATGAATGAATTACCCTAAGGCATCATGCCATTAGGATTCATAATATTTTCATATCATTTGATTGAAATATAGTGCCTATTATCCTATGAGATTTAAAATTCTCAAGCATTAATTGGTTTGTCTAAGCTTTTAGGAATAGTTACCGTAGTCAACAACTAAGGTGTCAGGAGTTTAAGGAAATCAATATGATCAATTGAATAAGTTACCATGCCAGAATTTGTTCCGGCATTATTACTGTTGTCATATCCTTCTCAAAGAAGGCTATAAAGCATCATTGTTATATCATCATACATAATTTTTTTTTCTGTGAATAACTAAATTCAGCTAGTTGCCATAATGTATTGTTGTGTTTGTTCAATTCAAAAGATTCAACATTGGTACTTATAACATCATACTTATCATTAAGTTCAAACACTAATCATCACAATAGGATTCCCCAGAATTCACAAGTAACATAATTCATAGTTACGTAGTACAAAGTGTAACTATCAATTTTCTTGTTTGATCACTCTAGTAATCTCCCGTCATGAGTCATAATGCGTTGTTCTTGTGTTTTATCATCTGTTTGTTGTTCACTCAGTGTAATCACTTTTTATCACATAGTGTTGTTGATTCATTCAATCTTTCTAACTTGTAAATCCAATGATTTTCCCAAGTCAGTACATTTTTCATGTCTTTTCAATGAGCTGCCATCAACAGTCAGAAATATCGTGTTTGTTTGATCTCATGTTAGTACAACCTTGAGATTTTAGAAATCTGAAACGTCCTACTCGGTCTGACAACATTATGGACTTAATCGAGTTTTACAGACCATGTTTCGTTTGTAATGTTATTTGTCAACTGTTCACCAATACAGTATGTATGTGTCCGTGATAAAAGTTTGTAAAAAGTTACAACAACTTGACATGTTCTCAACTTAACTTTTAAGTTGTGTCAGAGTTGTTTCTAAAGTAATAGTGCATCAACTCTATGATGCGAAATAAGAATATTATGCCATATAAAAAGTAATGTGTGCAGTCAAATCAGTCATTACTCTCTATTTTACGTGTGTGACAGGATAAGGAAGCTGGGAAGAAGACATAGGATAGGACAAGAAATGCTAGTAGACTTAGTTTTAATGTAAATGAATGTTAGACTATATTATTTTGATGTTGGTTATTAAACAATGTAATGAATGATTGATTAAGTTTGAATGCATTTATGTTTGGTTTATTGAATCTTTAATACAAATGCTTTAAATCATTGAAACTTATAACATAGCACCATGAGCTAATGAGTAGTCTTAACTCGAGCCCCGACATATTCCGCTGTTGGTTGGGGTATGACAGATTCTCTCATGAATCTTACACCAATATAAATTCTATTATCCTTCTTACTATCAAGGATATCACGTATTTCCTCTCACGGGTGAGAGTTATTTGTCATTACAATCTTCTCACAAGTGAAAATCATACCCTATTACGTAGTTATTTGCCAATATCAATGCCACGAAAGTGGAGTTACATATCATTGCCAACAATTTAATTTATCAACTACGCATATAACACATAACTTTATAAAATGTATATGAAATACATTAAAACATCATATAATTCTTGTTAATAGGTCACCACCCATTTCTTTCAACCAACCTCTACAAGTATGTGGATTCTCCCCAATGCCACTTACATGTAGTATTACATGAACTTCCACACGAATGTGGATTCACCCCAGTGCTACATTCATGTGGTATGACATGAATTTCCACACGGATGTGGATTCACCCCAATGCCACTTTAATGTGGTCTTACCTGAATTTCTATAGGAATGTGGATTCACAACAATGCCACTTTCTTGCACTACTACAAAATTAGCATAATAAACGTTTATATTCAAAAAAAGGTTGTGTTAGCTAATGTTGCATTATATTTAATGCAAATTTTTTGTTACATAATGCAACTCTTTTTAGCCTAATGCATCTTTTTTAAATGCAACTCTTTAAAAAAAGTTTCATTATGTAATAAAAATGTTGCATTAGGCTAATTCAAATATTTGGGACCTTTTGTGACAAAAAAAGTTGCATTAGATATAAATTTCCACATGAATGCAGATTCACCCCAATGCTAATTTCATGTGGTCTTACATGAATTTCCACACGGATGTGGATTCACCCCAATGCCACTTTCATGTGGTCTTACATGAATTTCCACATGGATGTGAATTCTCCCCAAATCAATATTTTAAATATATGTTTCTACACTAATGGTAGATAATCTTAATTAATATTTCAATATTGATGTCTACACCACTTATAGATCATCTCAATCAAGGTTTATGTTGTATTCACATGCATGTGAATTTCATAACATATACTATACATCTTAACTAATTTCTTATCATAGTTTTACTTGATTCCATCAAGACTATGTTCATGTCGATTATTATAATACTGGCCAAGTATAATGATGCCCCAATCACATGCACATTTTCTTAACTTCATCATTTAACCTACTCATCACAAATTCACATTTATTACAATTACATATCAAACGTAATTTCACATAATCACTTCAACTGCATTTGCTCAAATGTAATTACATCTAATCACCTCAATTATATATACTTATCAAATTAATTACTCATAATCAATTCAATTACAATTTACTTATCAAATGCACTTACACATAATCAACTCAATTAGATAACAGCCTCAGGTCTTTGCTATGTGATCAAGTCTTGGATCGAACCTTTCTTTCCCTTCAATCAAGAGCACAAAATACTCCACGAAAGGCGTAAAATACTCAAACTTGCCATATACATATACATATACTCTCCATATTCAACATAGACCATTTATTCACATAATAGCATTCTTTCTAGCTATGATAACAATAGAGGAATTCTCTTCGTTTCCTTAAACTCCATATAACAAATATGCAATAATCATAACTATATGATTTATAACTACATTCCGCATAATCATTTTTCAATATTACACGAAAACTATCAAGTAGTCAAACATTCAACACACACGTTCAATCAGTAACATGACTTATGGTTACATACTTAGTGAGTAGGTTACTCACCTTGACTCTTAGTGCCACTTGGTTCAACCTGCTTTTTACCGGGTCGTTGGTTTATATTGCCACCTCCTAGATCATATAATAATACATAGACATTCAATATAGGAATAACACACAAGAAAACAAACGTACAACCCTTTGACCACTATCACAATAATTGACTTTTATGGTAATCAAACTCTTCTAAATCACCAAATCCCATTTCAATCTTGTCATTCTAACCACTCGCACTTAATTTGCACTTATTTATCACACAATTTAAGTTTATTAGTCATTACCCCCAATTTCACCAAATTACCAAATCATTGATTAATTAAGGTTATTAGAGGCATTTCCTTAAACACCTTATGTGTAGATTTTTCATCCATGTTTTATAGACATTCTTTCAATTCCATGTATATCCATTTTAAACATACGAAGTCTCAAAGTCCTCATTTTATTATTTTTCATCAAATATACTGCACATATGTAATCAACACCCATTCATCAACACATTATATTTCTCCATGAATTCATATCGTTCATAAAACCCAAGAATTCCCCAAACTCAAATTCTAGGTTTTGAAGCTACTATACATATAAAATGATTATTTTAGTCGTTTCTAATATTACTAAACATAATCTCACGACTTAAACTACAGCAAAGTCTCAAACATTGAGTTTCATCACCATCTAACGACACCCACTTGAAAACCCACTAAAATTTAACAACGCATATGTATCACATACCTAAAATTGGGAAATTGGTAGAGGATTACTAGTCACTGCTTGCATTAGCGATGTGAGCAAGTCGAAATGATGAATTTGATCAAAACCTCCAAAACCCTTCTCATTTCTCCTCTTGGTCGTAGCCCCCTTCTTATCTCCCAACCAAAATTTGATTTTGGCCAACATTGACCAAATATATACCTTTTAAACCCCCTCTTAATTTATCTTTCAGGTATTAACAATTTAGTCCCTCAACTTCCTAATTAACATTTTAATTAGGTAATTACTAGTAGTTAAACGTTTAACCAACTTAACCCACTAGTCAACACACCAAATTACCTTTTAGCATAAAATTATATCACATATCGATTATTTTAATAATAAGTTAAACCAGGTCGTTACAATTCAACGTACTATACACAAATGGGTGTACATCATGCTAGGATTCTGTTTCCAGTGTGTATTATGATGTTAACCTTATCGAGTGTTTAAGTGTATACTTATTTAGCTTCATGATAATGTTGTCTATGTACATATACTTTCGGGCACTTAACTTGGAGTCGATGATTGGATTAAATCTTTGAATGAATTTGAATAATCTACCTCTACATATTCTAATAAAGCAGTATATTTAGGAGACACGTGTCACATCCTGGTGATATCTGGAATTTGTTTTCTCGCCTCTCTCTCCTAATTATTTTAACAATCTTTAATAATTATATATTGGAAAACATTTATTTTCTTATTCTAAAAATTTACTACTTTACTAAAATTTGGTAAACTATAATAAGATTTAAATTATCTATTATCTTAAAATATAATTATATAATTATTGAATATATTTATTATTTGTTTTATAATTTTTAGATTCACATTTCTTATTCACCAATAGTTGTTAAATCTAACATATAAACTTTTATAAAAATTATTATTTATAACATGTTATAATTATTCAACCCATGTAATACAAGGGTTTATAATACTAGTCAAATATCTAACATGGAAGCATGCTCTGTGTAATTTCATGTCGAGATTCACATTTATAACATCTTTGTCTTGTTATAATCTTTCAAGCATATGAACATTAATGTGATGTATGATACAACCAAAGACTTTTGGGACCAAGTTTCGCTTAAGGAGTTTTAATATGACAAATGATTCGTTTATGATTCACAAGAAAAACCAAGACCAATTCAAAGCTAAAAAAATCCACATGCACAAAACTCGAAAACTTCCATTCGTGATAAAATTTGTCGCTAAAAAAATAATAGCTTGTTTGCAAACGTGAATTCTGAAAAAGATTTATGTTAGCCATAGTTAGAGAAGTTAGGGGCTGTTTGGTAGCCACTTAATAGGTCTGAATCTAAACCATTCAGATTCAGACCGTTTGTTTGAGACATCTGAATGAAAAAAAACATCTGAATGAAGGTCTGAACCATTCAGACCTTGAACCAAGTCTGAATGGCTCTGAATGGAGAAAAATGCATTCTTTCCCGTCTTCCTTCCTGTCTTCCTTTCAGTCGGCCTCCTCCTCGCCCAACCCTAGCGCCGCTCAACCCCCGCTGCTGCACCGTCGCTCGACCCCACCGCCTACCGCACCGCCCCTCGACCCCACTGCCGGCTGCATCACATCCCGCAGTCGACCGACGCCCAATGGTTCGATTGCAGACATTCACATGCTCGACCAAGGTTCAGATGGTTCGATTGCGGCGGGGGATTAATGGTTCGACCGATTGATGCTCGACGGAGGTTCAGATGGTTCGATTGCGGTGGGGTATTGATGGTTCGATCGATTGATGCTCGACGGAGGTTTCTGATGGTTCGATTGCGGCGGCCGATGGTTGAAGGAGGTCGATGGCGATGGGGATGAGTTGTTGAGGTCGACGACATGATGCAAAGGCGGCGAAGGGAGGCGACCGGAGGCAGCAACGGCGAGGGAAGAATCGGGAATGTGGTAGTTGGTGCGACCGACTGGATGAGTTTATTTTTTTTAGGGTTCTTTTAATTAAAATGTATTTTTTCATTCAGATGCTAAAACAAACACCATCACTTAATGGTTCAGACCCTCTTAACCATTCAGACATCTTAACCATTCAGATCTTAATGATTCAGACACAACCAAACGACCCCTTAGTAGACGCTGTCAGGTTAGTTCACTATGCAGATGCAAATACTTTGTCTAGATGGGGAGCACTCGGAAACTACTCGGATATGGTAAATTATAAAAAAAATAATTCAAAACCCAATTTCTTATTCAGGTTTAATTTGAACCACATATTTATTTTCAAGATTCCAAATCAATGGCTCACATAACATTTAAGAGTTTTCTCTCTAAAATTAAGTTTTTTAAGATTCAATCCCTATATATCAAATATCATAAGTTTTCTAGTATATATAATAGATATAATGAATATTAATAGAAATGAAATATATATAGGGAAATAAAAAATATTTGTGAAAAAAAATGAAAACTAGTAAAAATAGGAAAAATTGGTAAAAAACAGCGAAAAACTGAAATGGTGGAGTTGGTCCGGCCGAGTTGAAGAAAAAATCGGCTCAGCCGAGGGCCGAGTACCGAGTAATTGCCGAGTACTTAGCCAACTAGGCTGAGTTTTACTAGACTGAAAATTGTAAACGATCAAATATTTTTATATAAATATTTTTGAACATCTATGATGTGACAAACATAACATTTTAAAAAAATTTAGCTTTCTGTTACATTAAATAAACGATATGTATAGGCCAGGATAAATTTATTTATTCATTTTATTGTAATTAATAACATAAATTTCAATATAGACCAAGACTTTTCGTTCTTCTTCCTTGTATTTTCTCTGTAATGGCTTTTTGACGACCTCAAAAATCATTCAAATTAAAAGAGATTGACTTTTTGTTTCTACACGTTTTATTGTTGAAATTCATTAATGATTTAGGTTCTCGCATGCAACTTCCTTACCAAACTAGAGTTTACAAAAATTCTTTGATTTTGAGAGTGAATGAAAATGATACTTTTCAGAGGTTACAAAATTTTTGATAGTAGACATTCGAGCTAAACATGCACGATCACTATAGTGAATGTCCCGACAATCCTCTTATAAATTTTTCACATCAAAGTGACACGGTGTGTTCGGAACTGTAGGTCTGGGAACACATAATGTACTAAAAATTGTGGGTTTAATCATTGTACATGGCCGGCTCAATGGGCAAGACAACCCAACGAGGGCTTTGTGCTCCCACTTTATTCTTCTCCAGGGCAGTTAATTATTTTTAACGAGTTAAGACTTATTTTAAATTAGTCATAACATTATTGCAACTTAAGATACTTTTAAAAAGCAAAACACTAGTTAAAAACAAAATAGTAAAAATGATATTTTTAATATATTTTCTTGTGTTTGAATTAATATCTAAAAAAAAATGCAAAAAGAAGTTAACTTAGAAGCTTGATTTTGATGCCCATAAAGCTTGAGTCAGATGTATACTTGTGGTTAGTGCTACAAGTTCATAATACTTTGTTGCATACGGTAAACTACATATAACTTCATAAGTTTATTTATTTAATTTAATTTACAATAACTCCTCAAGTATCTTAAATAATCCCGACACCTTAATTTATTTTGACACGAGTTTGTTTTATCATTATATTGTTTTATGTTCGATACGCAAAGTAATCGGTAAGTATTCTCTTTTAGAATAAAGTTATGCAAAAGTTTTCAACATTCATAAATACATATTCGTTCTTGTGAAAATGGAGAAAAGTGTGACATTAAAGAAAAATATATTTAGAGATATCCAAGCAACATGGTCCCAAAAAAAGGGATAAAATGATCAAACCGTGGGGGTGATCATCATCAATCACAATTCCGGCCATGGTGCGATATGCTTTTGTGTCATCTAAAGTATGGACGCCCATTAAACAAACCTATATGTATATTCATAGATTAAGTAGCAAATGATGGTGTTCTTATAGATTTATAGCTCATCACACGTGTGAATGAATATATGTGATAAAGCTTCGATTGTTGATTGTGATTTGTGAGTGGTTAGATCTTATGAAGGTGATTTGTATGTATAATAAAAGAGGATATGATACGAATACTCTCATGATTTTAAGTGACATAAAAAGAAGAGAGAATTTAACTTTTTTAAGGTCACCGGTTTTAATCCTAAATCTGAGAGATTTTAGAACAGTGATGAGTCTTCTCTTGAATTGATAGATATAAATGATGTGACTTATGTACGAGCTATTCTTTAAGGATGTGTTTGTCAATTAACCATTAACATTAAAAAAAATGATTAAAGAGGAATATGTTTTAGCCTAGAAAAAGAGGGTGGGAAGATAGGAGAAGGGGTTGGTCCATGTCTACACCAAAAAAGGACAAATGTTTTTAAATGAAATGTCTTCTAAAAACCATACATGTTGTAGACCCCAACCTCTGCCTTGATCTGCGCAACACAGAAAAAGAGGACATGAAGAGTTTTTTAGAAAAAACAAACATCACCTTAGTCTTGAATTACGTTCGCACTTTCAATGCAAAATTAATTTCACACCCCCGCCGTCGGCGGAAACACGGGAGATGTGAAGAAACTGTATATCGAGAACTCATTGAATATCAGAGAATGCTAATCCTTCTGCTTAAATGTAAAGTCCATATCTAGCCTTAAGTTAGTACCTGAAATACATGCAAAGAACAATTGTCAACTAAAAGTTTGGTGAGTTCATAGGTTTTATGTTTTGATCAAAAATAACAGTGGTTACCATTCAAAGCACAGGTAAAATGTTTCAATCAAAATTTAGTAGGACTGTCGCCCCATAGTGCTATGCTATCATATAATATGTTAAACATAAATGTGAATGGATGCAATCTACATGAGTCCACAACCAAATCTCCGACTGACTGCCCTTGGTTAACTATAGTTTAGTAAACTCTCCCCGATTTCATAATGTGAATGTTGGAGATATTCATTCATCGTGATTGATCACGTCATATAGGTGACTGTAGCTAGCAATACCACCCAATAGATGAATGTGATGTCAACCCAAATAATACTATACAACATATGTCCATTGGCTCAAACCCTTGAGTTAATGGTTGTGTCTAAGAAATAAAAAGGGACTTACAATATAAATGTAAATGTCTCATGCAATCTACAATCCGACTAACTTATGTTTTAGCAATAACACATTTAGAATATTAATGAAAACAGTTTGAATATCATAGTAGAAAAGTAGAGTATTGTAGCATGTATTTCTCCTAAAACAGTGTATTTAGCAATGGTACACATGTCCATGTATTGTGATAACAAAGTCCGAATGTCCATATGCAGCACCTTAGTGCTAGTCAACGCTATATGTTTGATATAGTATAGCAATTTCCCATCAAGTTAAATATAATGTCATGTTTGTAAATCAAATGTGTATCAATAAACAATACCCTTGTTTTATGTGTCCACTTGACACCACTGTTATATGTGATATAACGTGTCCTCACACGTGTTGAATTTGATTAATCAAAGACTTTGATTTACATGTGTAACTTCTGGTTCAATGATGTTTATTCTTTAATAGTCGATTATTTATTTAATCGACTATGTTTATAGCTGATATGCTAAAAATGTGCATATAGAATCTTAATTTTCAAAACTTGATATTTATTGTCAGTATATATATTAACTTTGTCAAATTGTTAGCTTGAATTTATGGATTAAAGATATTAAACACACTTCAACGCATATATGTGATATCTTGTACAAAGAAGTTCATTATTAAATGAGATGTGTCATTATTATGTTCAAATAATATTATATAATCTTGTAACGAATGGAGTTACCAGACATTGTACAAATAGGCTAACTCAACCGAAATAAATAAATATTTATAAGTGTTTGTTCAAATAAATATATGTTGTTTATTCAAATTCGTTTTTGTACATACATTTATCCATATGTGTGTGTGTATAATTACAATGTTCAAGTGTATACAATAGTTGTTTCAAATCTGACGTGAATGAAAAAGGTTTAGTATACAAAACGTCTTTTCAATTCAAAACATTTGTTTATGAACAACAATTTTGTAAATTTTGTATCTTCAATGTCGCTTATATCTTTCATGATATACTTTGTCCTCAAATAAAATATTTTGTTTAAATTATATTAAATTGTCCAAAACATGAGTTGCTATTCACTTAATGCAAACCGATCACATACGTATTCATTTAAATATATGTGCACATACCTATATTTATTGTATTACAAAATAAGCTTTATTATATCTTTTGTAGACATACCATTTGTAGAACACATCAATTTATTTATTATTAGAAGTTCATTAAGTTATATAGTGTAATCGAACATTTGAAATAATCCATTAAAAATCATCACACTAAAATCGTCGGGTTATTATACACAGACGTGTCATTTTTTCACGAAGTCGGTGCACACATGTTTTGTTAAAAACTAACACATCGTTTTTAGACTATATAGTTTACCGAATATTCATAGCCATTGACTTGTTTTTTATTTTCCCAATCATTTGTATTTAGTTTAATCGTGGTCATAATAGCCATGTGCGTGTGTTGTTATGTTGTATACAATAAAGGGTAAGCTTGCGGGTATACCTTTTGGATTAGTTTGCGTTACCGAACTTGCTTTGGTAATCGGAGACTCGATTTGTGATCCGAGCTCTCCGACGGAATCGGTTTTGCATTACGATCGTTTTCGAGCATTTATTTTCTAGAGCTGACAGAGTCTCTGGTTGTCTGGAACAACACGAATAGTCCCGTTTCATAAGATCTGGCAAGGGATAACCCACGTGGTCCACCCAGTTAATGGCTGGTGGTTGACCCTGCCATAGCCAAACCATTTAAATTCCTAGAGGCATCTCCACGGCTGGCATTCACTTCCCAAGTTTTCCACCCTTGCATCATCATCGAATTTGGCCGGAAATTATCCCAAGGCTTCAAATCTTGTTTAAAACATCGTGTAAGATCAATGAACTCGTCGATAACAGCTTATACTCATCAGAAATATAAGCTAGGGTTCAAGGATTTACCATTCTTCTTACCGGAATTGTAGATCGGGAGTTGGCACTGGTGTTTCAAACCATCACCACTGCTCGGAGTGGATGTAGATGAAGGTTTTCACCATCGGGTTGTCTTGGCTTGACGGGGGTTAGCCGGAGATGAACTGAAAGGAAGGACCTCTGGTCATACAGGTTGTGGTTAAGAGAGGGAGAGCTCAAAGGTGAGAGGGTGCGAGACCCATCGGGATGTCGCTGCTGCTACCCAGATCTGTCACCGGAAGTGGACTAGGTGAAACTCCAGCTGGGTTCTGAAATAAGGAAGAAGGAAGGGCGGTGTTGGAGGTCTGCTCGAGTTCGCCGGAGCTGGGGATGTTGGCCGGGTCTTTGTTCTTCCTCCACTACAGTTCATGATCAAACAGTGTGACAACCGGTACACGAGCTACCATGAGCCTGAAATCCAAGGGTGTACACAACCACAGTGTAGGAGACTGTGTTACGAGAGTGACGATAACGATAATAAACAACAAATCAAAACACTTGGATAATTCCTAAAATAGTTAGGAAACTCTATTGAATCACACAAACATGAATCGGAAGAAAAGACAAACACCTTGTGGGGGAAAACAATGAACAAAATCTGAATGGATAACATTTGGAGTATCGATTCAACGAGATATCGGCATGGGTGACGATCCATGCGGATATGTGGTTAGATTTGATACACTAAATGATATATTTATAGTACATAACAATGTCAGCGATTTAGGCAAACGCTGCTTTTATATGAGTGACAATTCATACAAATGCCAACGTGAGTCTTTTAACGCTGATATAAAATAATAACAATTTGTACAAAATTTCACTAAAACAATGTAATAAAAAATAAAAATTTTAAAGCACACAACCATTCTTGCGAATGAACCCTTATTCATACGAATAGGTTATTCAGTGAAGCTTTACAACCACATAGTCATTCGGCCGAGTGGGAGTCATTCGTACGAATGGCTCATTCGTGCGACAGCACAACTATAAAAGCAACACTTCGATTTTTCAAACCCATTTTTCACCCAACTCTCTTAGCCGAAACCCTCTTTCGCCCCCTCGATTTTTTGGCCATTTCCACATGAAATCGGACAATTTCGCCGTCCAAATCGTGTGTATTTCAACCCAACACCTTCATTTCAAAATTTTCACCATTTTCAACCCATTTCGGGCAAATACGAGCCCCACAGTAAGTAATGGCACCGATCCTTTGCACCGAAACACTCCAAAACGTTTTACCATCGTTTGGACTGTCAAAACACCATAAACAACCACCGATTTCAAAAATTGCGTTCTTGGTGAATCTGCAGGAGAATGAGCAGTTCGAAGGGCTCATTCGTGCGAATGAGATGCCTCATTCGCTGAGAAAAGTCACTAGAATGAACCTCTGGACGAATGAGCAACCACACGAATGAAATGGACTCATTCGCATGGGACAACCATATGAATGGAGATCCATTCGCACGAATGGATCACAAGAATGAGAGTATGCATTCCCCTCACTCCATTCATGTGAATGAAGGTCATTCGCAAGAATAGGCCATTCGCACCATGAGGAACCAAAAAATGGCTAAGTGTTGAACGCCCTATCGACCACCATCCGCATCGATATTACGAACCTTAGACCAAAGCTTAAATCTAATCAAAATAAGATGAAATGAAAACACATTTTCCAAAATCACATCGAGACACAGAACACACAATCATCTAACACTTAACTAACTAATAATTAAAATCATAACGCATGATTCAAACCGAGAGAACACATCGAGTGAGTGCATTGACGACCCATAACCCAGGTGAGTTCATATACCCCATTTTCTTTAACTTATTGCCTTTCAAATCATTTGAGGCTGAGAACATGAACCCTCTTATTCGAATGATAATCGAATAAGAGTTATTTTCAAATAATTTAAATGAAAAGATCAATTTTCAACCTCTTATTCGAATGTTATTCGAATAAGTGCATTTTCAATCATTTTACTTAGCGTTCATCGCATCATCAACAACGTTTTCAAACTCAAAGATTGATTTTGAGGATCTGGAATACGGCTGCACAGAATTGTCTGTTAATCATGATAGTTCAAGGATTTTGTTGGAAATTAAGGACTAATGAGCAAAACCATTGAAGCCAGACAAATAAATAAACCACGGATTGACCAACTGCGGATACTTTGCTTCCGATGGAAGAACTGCTTCAACATAGGAAGATCAACAGCGGAAGATTCGCCAAAAAGAACTACCACTAAACTTCTCTACATCGGAAGACATTAGCTGACCATGATACCTTCGGAAGACAACCATTGCATCGGAAGACATCAAATGATTTGGAAGACAATCTCCTATTTCGAAATAACTGAGTGTTTAATCAGCTTCCGATCAACATCTTCCGAAAGAATAACCACTGAGCCTCAGCACAACTGTCTCAACCTCGGAAGAGCTGAGACTACTGAAGACTCTTGTTTCCATTGTTGTTGACTTTGTATTTGTACTAATCTGATGATTCAGTGTCTCTAATAGTGTCAGCTATTTGTCTTATTATTTCTTGTCTTGTATCTCTGAATGTTGGATATTTAAATCCCAACATTCTCTGAGTAAAATGGATTACTTTCCCCAAATATTCTTTGTGCTTTCTTTGTGTTCTTCTCTCTAGCAATAAACTAAACAACGAAAATAAATTTGTGCAAAACTTAAGAGGGAGCTAATACCAAAACCAAGTGTCCAAAGTATTTGTTCCTGATTAAACAGCCTCTTAGGGTCTTTGCTTCAACAATTGGCACCAGAGCCTTGTCCTTAGTCTTGGTTTAACCGTCAGGACTAAAACTCAAAGCTCTCCTTGATATCTTGTTGTTTAGTTTTCTGTGTTCTTTTTCTTCTGTCTTTCTACTTGTTAAAATCTGCAGGAGTTTGGTTTTGAACTAAGCCGTGTTCAAAAACCATTCTAACAAACTACTTTGAGAACTCATCACTCTTGGTAAGGCATCAATATAACATATGGCAGAGAAGGATGTTACATTTCTTGTCCAACAATCATACTAAATGTTGGAAGTCTGTGATGTTCGGACCTCATAAACCAATGGTCTTGGACACAGAGACTGGAGACCATGTCCCTAAGGATCCTCGGAACTACACCAAAGAAGACTACCAGAAGTTAGAGCTTGATGCCAAGGCACATGCTCAACTGGCTATGGCCCTCCCGAATGAAATATACTCTGGTCTTCTTCACGACGAGTCTGCTAAAGACGTGTGGGATGCTCTAAAAGAGCAATTCGGTGGTACCGACGATGTTGTGGCCAATACAAGGGAGATATTGGCTCAACAGTATGTAACATTCTGCCAACTAAATAATGAGTCACTGACTCAGCAGTTTGAAAGGTTCATTTCTCTCTTAAGTGAACTAAAATTAGCTGGTCAAGTGTACCCCCTATATCTGTTCTTAATCGATTCTTGAGATCTCTTCCTGATAAATGGGAAACTTATTCCATAGTCATGAGATCTTCGCCAGGCTTCGGCAAACTCTCACTTACCCAACTCCATGGTAAGTTGCTCACTTTTGAGCGGGAGATTGACCAGAATCAAAAACTAATAAAGTCTGGTAAATCAACTGAAGAGTACATTCAAGGGAACACAACTCTTCTTAGTCATAACTCTGAGACAAATGGTCAGAGTTATGATGAGTATATTGACATAACTACTGGCATCACCTCTTCTTGTTCTTCTTGTGATGGCCATTCTCCTATTTCTGATCATCTATGCTTTATCATGGATGATCTCCATCAGGTTCCAAGTGATGACTTGGAAGAGATGGACATTCTTCATCAACTTGCCCTCTTGAGCATAAGAACTAACAAGTTCTACAAGAGGACATGAAGAAAATTTCTTGGTATTCATGGGAAAACCAGGGTTGGCCTAAATAAGGCTAAGGTCCAATGCTATAGGTGTCTTGGCACTGGACATTTTGCCAGGGAATGCAAAAATGCTCCCAACTCTAACTCTTTACCGTATGTGACTTTCCCAAACACACACTCACATACTTCTACAACACATTTTTCTTCTTCTTATTCTTCTTCTTCTTCTTCATCACATTTTAAAAGGCACAACAACTCTCAGGAGATAGCTCACATTGTACAAAACTCTCCTTCTACCAATGTACAATTTTTACATGCTGCCAATGGTAGTGTGTACCAGCTCACTCCTGCCCCTCTTTAGATTGTTGCACCATCTCCTTCATAAATAAATGAACCAGGCCCTGTTGTCCCATCTTCTTCTTCTTCCAGTCAACCTGCTCTTTTCACCCAAGAGTACGTAGACTAGAGCAGCTTTCCTGAAGATGTAGGCTATGCCCTCATCACTTCTGAACCAAAATAATTTGCTTTCATGGCTGTTGGTGAAGATCTTACTCCTTCTGATCAACCTGAAGCAGACACTTCTGATTCGCAGGTATCCCCTTCTACTCTTGAAAAATTGTGAACCGATGCGTGCATTGATGCTTTTGCAAAATAAAGAAAGCCAACATGTTGATTCAACAACAAAATCAGGAGTTGGAGCAACTGCTAGCTAATAAAAATTCAGATGTAGAAAAGTTTATAAAGAATAAAGATAGCCAAATTTCTATCTTAAAAACTGAAAAATCTAGCCTACAAGCTCTATTTGATTTTCAAAATGAAAAATATGCGGCTTGTAGAGATGAACTGTCACAAATCAAAGTCAGCTGTGAAAAGTGGGTTGAATCCTGCAAAGGATTCAAAATGCTTCTGGGTAAGCAAGTTCACAGCAAGGCTATGTTTGGAATCGAGTACAACCACACTAATCCTCCAGAGGACTATGCCCCGATTGACAATAAAATAAATGAAACTGATTCTGAACCTATCTCCCCTACCTTTCTCCCTGATGAAATTCCAGCCATAAAGATCACACCTCGAAGAGTGTATCAACCCAGACAGCTTCCAACGTTTGTATATCCCACATATATTAATGTGGAAAAACTGGAAGAGACACACATGGAAAGTGTTCATAACAATAATTCTTCTAAACAAACTGAGATTGCTCCAACCATGAGCTCTACTCAAAGTTCAGAAGTGTAACAACCGGTTTTAACAATCGAATATGTTTGAAATAATCATTAATATAACGATTGTGATTGTTACAAATTGAAAATGTGCGACAAATCATGAACGTGGGAGAAAACCGTGCGTGAAACGGAATTTCGGATTCTCCGAAATCGCAAAACGAAGAAAGTACAAAATATCAAAATCCATGATGCCAGGCGGTACGCCTCGCCCCAAGAGCCCACGCTAGGCGGTACGCGTGGGGCTAAAAAATATCGGAGAGATTTTAATCTCGCGCACTACGCCTCGGGCCAAACGGCCACGCGGGGCGATGCGCCTGGCGTGTGGCGGTTTGGCAGATTCCTTATCTTATCAAAATTGCATGGAAAAATTATTCTTTTTAATTTCTCGAAATTTCAACATTCACAGACAATATAGAGCGACAATACAACCCCAAATCGGTGTTTTGAAGCCATCCAAACGTTCGGGTTGAGCCAGGGATCGTTTCTACAAGTCCGGATCGTTGTGTTACAATCAGAAATCTGTTCAAAGGGTAACGATTCATTTCCTCATATTTTTTTGCTAATGTATGGATTAAATAAAGTTTTGAACATAACACAATGATTATTGTGGTTGATTATTGCCTAGATGATGGCTAGGAATAATTAGAAACGAAGGATTTGATATTTTAACGATGAAATCTTTGTTGTATGCCGTTATAATGTCCGGTTGTCATGAAATCCATATTATTGTGATTGATAACTAGGAGGATGATTAAATCATGATAATGATGACTTTGGATCATTCTCTGGAATGATGGATCCGATTCAAGTGTTTGATTAAATGTTGAGATTGAAAGTTAATGATTTTGGCATAAATATGCTAATTATAAGTGATGACTTGACTTCTAAATGCCACATAGTAATGAATGAGATTCAAATGAGTTTGAATCAGTATGTATGGGTGTTGGGTGTATTGAAACTAGTTGTATACGTGTGAGTTGCAACTAGGTGTTGGTGGTGAAAGTCAAGAGATAAGTTACAAAATAGGAAATTTTGATAACTTGAATATGAGTAAGAACATGTGTAGATTAGTTTCTACACATGAGTTGTTGATAAAAGCCTCAGTGAGGATTTGATTGAATATGAAAAGTAAAACATTTCAAATGAATTAGATTACATAAACAACACAAGTTATGTGTTCATATTGTTAAATCTTGTTATATGTGGATATATAATAGGAAGAGGAGGTGAATCTAGTTCTAGAAGGCCTGGAAAAGAATTGGAGATTGTTGATAGCTCTCCAAATCAAGGTAAGTTACCTATTTGAATGAACTTGTAGTTGTAGGATTTGGTGAGTCCACACTACAAGTATTTGTGCATTTAGCATATATGTGATTTGTTGTTTTGAGTGAATTTGATATAAATGGCTATGGTTAGTGCGGTTATTTTAGTTGAATATTTTACAAGGTGTGTGAACATTCAACTAGTAATAATGATTGAGTTGATTTACAAGAGTGTAAGTAACCATCATAGTGTGGAGGTTATGATCTACAAAAGTGTAGACATTAAATTGGTAATATGGATGCTTCGATTCGCAAGGTGTGTGAAAAAAAGATGATCTACAAGAGTGTAGACATTTAATTTCAAGAGTCAAATTGTTTAAGTTTGACTTTTGTAAATATGATGCACAATCGGAGTTTTGTGTGCACATATGTGTTGTGTTAAATTATAATGATTGTGCATGAATGGAAGAATTATGAGATGTTGGGTGAAAACGACCCGTTAGTAAATCGTGTTGTATTGTATGCGATTAAATAGTGTTACCAAATTATATTTTGGAAATCATTAGTGTATCCATATGGTGTTATGGATATACTTGAGAAAATAGTGGGGTAATGTTATTTAGTTCTAACGAACTAATGGTGAATTTAAATGTGGTGTTTACAGGTACTAAAGAGTCGGTTGAGCGGTGATGGTGATCTGAATCGAACGTGGAAGCTCATATTATTGTTTTAAACTTAATTACCAAACTTGTGTGAAATGTTTTGTGGAGTATGTAAACATACTTAAACTTTGTTTTAACATATGTTAGCAAGTAGTATGTATAGATGTGTAAAACAAGAAAGATTTTGCTGGGACCTAAATGCAATTTCTTATATAATGGATTTAAATGTCCGGAGGGGACGTAAAGTGACATGGGTGTCACAAGAAGGTACAACTCTTCTTGAAACCTCTGATAACCATGTGCCCCATCTTGACAAAGGAAAGATTCCCATGGTTGACATCAGATGCCGTCCTTCTCATCCATACCCACCTTATCCAATAATGAAGGCAAATAAGCCTTTCATTCCTAACTATTCTTCATTATCTCCTGCTTGTCTGAAGTGAACGTAAGGACACGGGTATATGGTGCATATCTTGCTATGCCTGGCTAGCTTAGTAACATATACACTATATGAACGTATCTTTAGCAAGATTATTTCATATTAGTATATGGAATATTTGGTAATGTGTTAGAACTGGGTGTATGTGATTAGTTAAAATCACAATTGAGTCATTGTTAGTTAAATAATTGAGTAATTCACAAAAGTTTGAATATTCAATAAAGACACATATACATGTAGTGTATAAATCCGTTGGGGATGAGTATGTAGTTTGCACGTATGTTAGTAGATATGTAAAACTAATGACGTGTTTAAACTATTTCAGTCATAAATGGTTGATGAACATAACCTAGAAGGGTTAGATCATGAAGAAGAACATCTCACCGAATTCCAAGTAATGGTGAGGGAGGAGGTAGCTAAAGTATTTGAAGCTACCTTACCAACTCATCTAGATGGAATACAAGCTTCATTGGAAAATTTGATATGGGAAGAGTTTGCAACTCTTAAAGATGAAATAGGTGGGGAGAAACCTTCTAAAAAGGTTACATACAAAGAGTTTGTGGCTTGTAAGCCAACTGAATTTAAAGGTGAGGTGGATCTACTGTTCAGTCAAAGGTGGATAGCTGACATGGAAATCACGTTGGAAACATGTCATTGTGATCCGTCTGATGAGGTGATGTTTGCTAGGAACCAATTAAAGGACCGAGCAAAAGATTGGTGGGAACTTCTTCGAAATGAGAAGGGTCAGGATGGTATCAAGGATTTGACTTGGGAAGCATTTAAGGAGTTTTTCCTTAAACGATTCTGTCCTTAGGCTGCCATTGATAGAATTACTGAGGAGTTTCTACATATGAGACACAAGGAGGAGGATATAGACATTATTACTGCAGTGTTTATTGATAAAGCCAAATTCTGTCCCGATCTTCTTAGAACTGAACGGATGTGGATTAATAGGTACCATAGCATGTTGAATGTTAAGTACCGGGAGTTTCTTATACCATCAAAGTTTGAAACTTTGTCGGAATTGATTGATTGCGCTCGTGAGCATGAACTCTGTTAAAGTGACAAGAGGACCGTGGAGAAAAATGAAAGGTGGAAAGAGATATGGGATCCTCTAAAAAGGGGAAATTTGGTAGTCCACTCAAAAATTCTAGTTCTTTGAAAGAAGCTAGACATTGCTTAACTTGTGGAAAGAAACATGTTTGGGAATGTTATTTTAAATCAGTAGTGTGTTATAAATGTGGCAAGTCAGGCCATCTTGCCTCTCAATAGGCCAGTACACTCAATCTGTACTACAATTGTTACAAACCAGGGCACCGAAGAAGTGATTGCCCAGAATTGAAAGGGGCAGGTCAAGGAGGTACTAGTGGTGGGTCTTTTAAGGCTCAAGGTAGTGGCAAGAAGGTTAAAATACCCACACCAATGGGTAGAGCCTTCAAGATTACACCAGAAGGGGCTAAAGTCACTTCAGACGTGGTGGCAAGTACTTTTCATATAAATTCCTTACCTGCTTATGTATTGTTTGATTTTGGAGCTAGTCGTTCTTTTATATATGTGAAGTTTGTGAACCATCTTTCGTTTGTATTAGCTAAACTACCTTATCCATTAGAGGTGGAAATAGCTTACTCTAAGAGTTTCTTAGTGTATGACATCTATCATATATGTAAACTCGCCATAGATGGTGAGGATTACGAGGTTGAATTGATTCCAATGATCTTGGGAGAGTTTGATGTTGTGATTGGGATGGATTGGTTGTCTAAATATGGAGCCAATATTGTATTTAACCACAAGGTTATTCAATTAATATCTCCAGGTGGTTATGAAGAATGCATTCAAGGAGAGAGAAGAGGTGGAACCATAGTGTGCTCTCTTGCTAAAGCTATGAATTACATGAACCATGGGGGTCAGTCATTCTTAGCTTATGTTCTTGATGCACAAAAGGAGATAAAGGAACTTAATGATGTTCCAGTGGTTAGGAATTTCCCTGTTGTATTTCCGGATGATTTACCGGGAATTCCTTTTGATAGAGATGTTGAGTTTAAGATTGATCTTATTCCTGGGGCTAAGCTCATAGCTAAAGCTCCATATCGTTTGGCACCATCTGAAATGAAAGAATTAATGACACAGTTGGAAAATCTTTTAGATAAAGGCTTTATCCGTCCGAGTATTTCCCCGTGGGGTGCACCAATTGTTTTTGTTAAAAAGAAAGACGGAAGCCTTAGAATGTGTATCGACTATAGAGAGTTGAAAAAAGTGACTGTGAAAAATCGATATCTTTCTAGAATTGATGATCTTTTTGATCAGTTACAAGGAGCGTGGTGGTTTTCTAAAATCAATCTTTGCTCGGGTTATCATCAACTCAAGGTTAAAGAGGAAGATATTCCCAAGACCGCTTTCCGTACTCGTTATGGACATTATGAATTTCTTGTGATGTCGTTTGGGTTGACAAATGAACTGCCTGCATTCATGGATTTGATGAACCGGGTGTGTTGCCCAATGTTGGATCGATCTGTCATTGTCTTGATCGATGACATCCTTATTAATTCTAAAAATGAGGGTGATCTCGCTTGTCAATTGCGTGAAGTCCTTGAAACTTTACGAAAGGAGAAACTATATGCTAAATTCTCCAAATGTGCTTTTTGGTTGCATGAAGTCCAGTTTTTGGGACATGTGTTGTGTGCTGATGGCATACTAGTCGATCCTTCGATTGTCCAAGAGGTGATGAAGTGGAGTTCTCCTAAAAATCCTACTGAAATTAGAAGTTTTCTTGGTTTAGCCGGTTACTATCGGCGATTTGGTGACCTGTCGTTAGGGCCATGCAAAAACCTAATTAACCTAGGTAGCTAGGGTAAGTCAGGTATCGTATCCATGAGGAACATGTGTTCAGTGTTATATAATTTCGTTTATCTAATTAAATGCAATTAAGAAAAGAAACTTGAAATTTTGATTTTGGGTTTTATGTAAAACAAACTTAAATAAACTAAAACGTAAATTAAAGAGTTGTAACAATGTATGAAAAATGTGATCTCTCCAGGTTTCAAGTTAGTAAAATAACTAGGTGTACCTTGATTTGTTAATTGGAAATCACATAGACATGATTCATGCTTAAATTATTAAACAATTATGATTTGGAACCAAGTCAATGACTTTGTTGACAACTGACAACTAGACCGATGTTGTTCACTTAGATAATTACTTGTTTCACAAAATGTAGGATTTCTAGAATACTTTAAAATAAAACTAATAACGTTAAACTTGATAATAGATGAAAACAAGCAATGAGATTGAATTCAAAGTTGTAAAATGAACCGGAAATCGTTTATTGTTTCACAATCAAGCAATATTGAACTTGTAAATCTATGAAAACAAATCCAATACCAATGTTTAACAAATGAAAAGAAAACCTAGTTATCAAACCTAACCATTCACCCAGAGAGAATCACAATCGGATTAGCCGGACATCACCAAACTTGAATCTTCACAATCGTTGAGCATTTGCATGATTGGATCTTTGTTCCTACGAACCATAATGATCTTGGATTGATTTGGAGGAGTTAGAATGCCCAAAAACGCTCTTTTCTTACCCAGAAATTCGTCCAAAAAGTTCAATTTTCGACCTGGGAAGATAATGGCTGTAAAATAGGCAAATTAGGGTTAAAAACCCTTTTTTCCGTGTTTGGGCGTAGCCTATGCCGGGTCCATCTGAACGGTGAATGATTTCTGCTAACGCTGAATTTTTGGGCGTAGCCTACGTTCGGTCGTATCCTGCAGTGACTTTGGTGTAGTTTACGCCCAGTTTAGACACCAAAAGCTTCGTCTCGTCGAGAAACTCCATTTTCATATATTATGGGTCATGTAACTCTTCTCTTAGCCCAAGATATGCCTCTTCAAAGTTTCTAGCTTCTACTTCGCATATTCGCATCTTCAGATGTGCTCGTTCTTGATTTCCATTGTCTAGTTTCCTTCTAGAATCATCATCTTGGTTTGTTTAACCTACAAACACACAAGAACACATGGTAGCTTCTGTTAGAATGAATAATCATGTCAAAACACATAAGAACATCCTTTTAAACATTTGAATTACCAACCCAAACCCCCGTTATCACGATTCATTAAAGATTTTGCAAGAATTGCATCTCCCTTGACTAAACTTACAAAGAAAGATGTAAAATTTATTTGGGGTGATGAACAAGAAAAAGATTTTAATGAAATCAAGTCCAAGTTAACTCAGGCACCGGTATTAACCCTACCAGATGGACCTGATGATTTTGTGATGTACTCTGATGCATCTTATCTTGGGCTTGGTTGTATCCTTATGTAAAGGGGCAAAGTGATTGCCTATGCGTCAAGGCAACTGAAAGTTCATGAAGTAAACTTTCCTACTCATGATCTAGTATGGTGTGAAATGCAAAGACGTTGGATAGAACTACTCAAGGATTATGATTGTGAAATTCTTTATCATCCGGGAAAAGCCAATGTGGTGGCAGATGCCTTGAGTAGGAAAGAAGAACATGAACCCATTCGGGTTACAACAATGAAGATTGTGATTTCCTCTGATTTGGTGGATCAAATTAAAGAAGCTCAAGTTGACGCTTTAAAAGAAGAACACTAGAAACGAGATCGAATAAAGGGGCAAGCTCATAATTTGGATGAAGAAAGTCGCGGTTTAAAGACAAGATGGGGTAGGGTGCGGATACTTCCCACTTGTTCATTGAAAACAGATTTGATGGAGAAGGCTCATAAATCAAAATACTCAATTCATCCAGGAGCCACTAAAATGTATCAAGACCTTCGTGTAAATTACTGGTGGCCAGGTATGAAACAAGATATTGTTAAATATGTTGAAAAATGCTTAACTTGTTTGCAACTAAAGGCTGAACATTAAAAGCCTTATGACAAATTACAGCCTTTGGAAATTCCTATGTTGAAATGGGAACACATCACAATGGACCTAATAACTAAACTCCCGAAAACCCAAAAGGGGTATGTTACGATTTGGGTCATTGTGGATCGATTAACTATAAGTGCTCATTTTATTCCTATTCGTGAATCGTATTCTTCTGATAAGATGGCTGAAGTGTATGTGAAAGAAATAATGTCGTGTCATGGGATACCAGTGACGATTGTGTCTGATCGAGACACACGATTCATTTCTCATTTCTGGAAGAATTTTCAAGAGGAATTGGGCACGAAAATATTGTTAAGCACGGCGTATCATCCTCAGACTAATGGTCTGAGTGAACGGACCATTCAGAGACTGGAGGATATGTTATGAGAGTGTATTATTGATTTTGGAGGTAGTTGGGATGATTATCTCCCTCTGGCAGAATTTTCGTATAATAACAGTTATCATACCAGGTTGGGAATGCCTCTATATGAAATGTTATATAGGAGACGGTGTCATACTCCCGTTTTTTGGGGAGAAGTTGGCCCGCGAGAGCTCGAAAATAAAGAAATACTTAAAGGTACAAACCGGCGAATTGATCAAATCCAAGCTCACTTGAAGGCGACACAAGACCGTCAAAAGTCGTATGTAGATAAACGAAGACGACCGATTGAGTTTCAAGTAGGAGACTTTGTGTTGTTAAAGGTTTCCCCTTGGAAGGGTGTGATTCGTTTTCGTAAACGAGGAAAATTAAGCCCGCGTTTTATTGGACAATTCAGAATTATAGCTCGGATAGGTAGTGTTGCTTATCGCCTTGAGCTACCAGAAGAATTGAGTGGTATACATGATAATTTTCATGTGTTATACCTGAGAAAATGCATGGCTGATGAATCGGCTTATGTGTCACTAGAAGCTTGAAAATTGATGACAAGTTGAACTATGTGGAAAAACCGGTAGCTGTTAGACCAAAAGGTCAAACATTTGAGAAATAAGTCCTTGAACCAGGTAAAGGTCCAATGGAAAAACATAAGGGGATCTGCGCCACGTGGGAGTCGGAAGATGAGAAGAGGAAATTTTAACCTTTCCTTTTTGAGATTTAATCGGTTTCGGGGACGAAACCTTTGTAAGGAGGGGAGATTTGTAACAACCGGTTTTAACAATCGAATATGTTTGAAATAATGATTAATAGAACGATTGTGATTGTTACAAATTTAAAATATGTGAGAAATCAATAACGTGGGAGAAAACTGTGCGTGAAACGGAGTTTCAGATTCTTCGAAATCGCAAAACGAAGAAATTACAAAAATATCAAAATCCATGATGCCAGGCGGTACGCCTCGCCAATGAGCCCACGCTAGGCGGTACGCGCGGGGCTAAAAAATATCGGAGAGATTTTAGTCTCGCTCGCTACGCCTCGGGCCAAACAGCCACGCGGGGCGATGCGCCTGGCATGTGGCGGTTTGGCAGATTCCTTATCTTATCAGAATTGCATGGAGAAATTGTTCTTTTTAATTTCTCGAAATTTCAACATTCATAGACAATATAGAGCGACAATACAACCCCAAATCGGTGTTTTAAAGCCATCCAAACGTTCGGGTTGAGCCAGGGTTCGTTTCTACAAGTCCGGATCGTTGTGTTACAACCAGAAATCTGTTCAAAGGGTAAGGATTCATTTCCTCATATTTTTTTGCTACTGTATGGATTAAATATAGTTTTGAACATTACACAATGATTATTGTGGTTGATTATTGCCTAGATGATGGCTAGGAATAATTAGAAACGAAGGATTTGATATTTGAACGGTGAAATCTTTGTTGTAAGCCGTTATAATGTCCGGTTTTCATGAAATTCATATTATTGTGATTGATAACTAGTAGGATGATTAAATAATGATAAAGATGACTTTCGATCATTCTATGGAATGATAGATCCGATTTAAGAGTTTGATTAAATGTTGAGATTGAAAGTTAATAATTTTGGCATAAATATGCTAATTATAAGTGATGAGTTGACTTCTAAATTCCACATAGTAATGAATGAGATTCAAATGAGTTTGAATCAGTATGTATGGGTGTTGGGTGTATTGAAACTAGTTGTATACGTGTGAGTTGCAACTAGGTGTTGGTGGTGGAAGTCAAGAGATAAGTTACAAAATAGGAAATTTTGATAACTTGAATATGACTAAGAACATGTGTAGATTAGTTTCTACACATGAGTTGTTGAAATAATCCTCAATGAGGATTTGATTTAATATGAAAAGTAAAATATGTCAAATGAATTAGATTACATAAACAACACGAGTTAGATTACATAAACAACACAAGTTATGTGTTCATGTTGTTAAATCTTGTTATATGTGGATATATAATAGGAAGAGGAGGTGAATCTAGTTCTAGAAGGCCTGGAAAAGAATTGGAGATTGTTGATAGCTCTCCAAATCAAGTTAAGTTACCTATTTGATTGAATTTGTAGTTGCAGGATTTGGTGAGTCCACACTACAAGTATTTGAACATTTATCATATATGTGATTTGTTGTTTTGAGTGAATTTGATATAAATGGTTATGGTTAGTGCGGTTATTTTAGTTGAATAGTTTACAAGGTGTGTGAACATTCAACTAGTAATAATGATTGAGTTGATTTACAAGAGTGTAAACAACCATCATAGTGTGGAGGTAATGATCCACAAAAGTGTAGACATTAAATTGGTAATATGCATGGTTCGATTCACAAGGTGTGTGAACAAAAGATGATCTACAAGAGTGTATACATTTAATTTCAAGAGTCAAATTGTTTAAGTTTGACTTTTATGAAATATGATGCACAATCGGAGTTTTGTGTGCACATATGTGTTGTGTTAAATTATAATGATTGTGCATGAATGGAAGAATTACGAGATGTTGGGTGAAAACGACCCGTTAGTAAATCGTGTTGTATGCGATTGAATAATGTTACTAAATTATATTTGGAAAATCATTAGTGTATCCATATGGTGTTATGGAATACACTTGAGAAATTAGTGGGGTAATCTTACTTAGTTCTAACGAACTAATGGTGAATTTAAATGTAGTGTTTACAAGTAGTAAAAAGTCGGGTGAGCGGTGATGATGATCGGAATCGAACGTGGAAGCTCGTATGTGTGAAATGTTTTGTGGAGTATGCAAACATACTTAAACTTTTTTTAACAGATGTTAGCAAGTAGTATGTTTATAGATGTGTAAAACACGAAAGTTTTTGCTGGGACCTAAATGCAGTTTCTTATATAATGGATTTAAATGTCCAGAGGGGATGTAAAGTGACATGGGTGTCACAAGAAGGTACAACTCTTCTTGAAACCTCTGATAACAATGTGCCCCATCTTGACAAAGGAAAGAGGCCCATGGTTGACATCAAATTCCCTCATTCTCATCCATACCCACCTTATCCAATAATAAAGGAAAATAAGCCTTTCATTCATAACTATTCTTCACTATCTCTTGTTTGTCTGAAGTGTTTCAATTATAATCACACCACTGAAAAATGCTGGACAAAAACTCCATTGGAGAAAGCTAGAGATAGACTGAATGCTGAAAAATTGAGAGCTGAACAGGCTTCTTCATCTAAAGGGAATCTCCCCAATAAAATGAAAAAGTCCAAAAAAGCTAATAGATCATCGGCTAACAGTGTAATAAATTCTATCACCCATTCATCTCTTCGCTTGTTTTCTCCTATACCTGCTTCCCCCGGATCATCCATTCTTGGTACACCACCTTCTTATCCCATGGTGACTCCTGCTTCCTATTCTCCTGCTGCTGTGAACCCTTCTTCCGTGAATTCACAAATCAACATCTTGCATCAAAATCGTCAACAGGTGATACAAATGATGCAGAAATTGATGAATAACACTCAACAAAACAAATAAGCATCTAAAATTTTCTCCTCTTTCTTCGAAAATTAAATAATGACCCATATCTAACCTATTGCATTTGATCCTCATGTGCGGAGACCTTCTTCAAACAAAACTCATCTATGGTATGTGGACAGTGGAGGCTCTAGGCACATGACAGGATGCAGATCCATTTTAAATAACTTCATACCAAAGAATGGAGGATCTGTTTCCTTTGGAAATAATGCAAAGGGTTGGATAGTAGGGTCTGGTTTTGTCCTAAGTAGAAAACTACACTTCAAAGATGTAAGCTTATTTGAAAACCTCAAGTTCAATCTCTTGAGTGTTTCTCAATTTGCGGAAAAGAACTTTAGTTCATTTTTCACCAAGGACAGTTGAAAAATTCTTTCTCCTGAAATAAATTCAAAAATAAAGATCTTAAGTGATCAACATACTATGCTAACGGCTAAAAGAAGTGGAAATGTCTATGTTGTAGACATCTACTGATTCTCAAACATCTTCTTCTACATGTTTGATAGCCAAAGAATCATCTTCTGAAACTGCTCTTTGGCACAGAAGATTCAGTTACCTTAACCACCAAACTCTTCATAAGCTTTATACCCTTTCTTTAGTAAGAGGATTGCCTTCCAAACAATTTCACTTCAAAGGTCATTGTGAATCTTGCTTAAAGGAAAAGCAACATAAAACATCACATAAGTGTATTGAGGAATCCAAATCAATTAACTGTCTCAATGTGCTTCATATGGATCTGTTCAGTGAAGGTAGTCAGCTTGGCAAGAAAGAGATACTGTTTAGTTGTTGTGGATGATTACTCAAGATTATGCTGGACCTTCTTCCTCTTCAGTAAAGACGAGACTTCTGATAAAATAATTGCCCTTATCACTTAACTTGAAAGACAATTTGGTCTTCCTGTCAAGACAATTAGGAGTGATAATGGCACAGAATTCAAGAATTAGGTTCTTGAAAAGTTCTGCATCTCTAAAGGAATCCTTAGATAATATAGTGTTCCTAGAACTCCTGCTCAAAATGGAGTTGTGGAAAGAAAGAATAGGACACTTATTGAAGCTGCAAGAACTAAGCTTGCAGACTCAGGATTACCTTTATCTTTCTGGGCTGAGGCAGTAAACACTGCTTGCTATGTCTTAAACTGAGTTCATATTGTGAAGAGACATAACAAGACTGCCTATGAAGTCCTTCATAACATAAAGCCTCTCATTTCTTTCTTCAAAGTTTTCGGGTGTCCTTGTTTCATTTTAAATACAAAAGACTCTTTGTCCAAGTTTGCTGCTAAAGTTGACTCTGGATATTTTGTTGGATACTCTCAAACATCTAAAGCTTACAGAGCTTTCAATCTCAGGACCAAAATTGTTGAGGAAACAATTGATGTTAAATTCAATGAATCTGCATCAACGTCCTCTTTCCCATATGCTCCTGATGACCTCTTTGATCTTGAAAGCTTCACCTACACTTCTCCTACCCCTTCTTCAGAATCGTGTGAAACCTCTAAAGATCTATCATCTCTTGAGGAATGTCAGTATCTCAATTCTTTACCTCTATCCCTTCTTATCAAATAAATCCACAAGACCAAGATGAACAAATATCTACTCCCTTATCCCCAGCTTTGGATAATGTACCTGTAGATATTCCTGAACATGTTCATGCTTCCCCACCAGAAAACTCTCCTAGCCCCACTGAAAACTTATCTTCTTCCGATTTTGGTTCTACAAATAACTGTTTGGACATCATTATCTTCAACAAAAATCATCCTTAGAGCAGATCTTAGGTGATTTAAATAAAGGCGTTCAAACTAGGAGCCAGATTTCAAAATTCTGCCTTCATGCAGCCTTTCTGTCCCAAATTGAGCCCTCCAAATATCAGGAAGCTCTTAAAGATAATAATTGGGTAAAGGCTATGCAAGATGAACTATTGTAGTTCAAAAGGGAAAATGTTTGGACTCTATGCCCCTTTGCCAGCAGAAAAATACCCTATCGGAACTAGATGGGTATTCAGAAATAAACAGATGACAGAGGCATTGTAATCAAGAATAAAGCCATATTGGTAGTGTAAGGGTACTGCCAAAAAGAAGGCATCGATTATGATGAAACCTTTGCCCCCGTGGCCAGACTAGAAACCATCAGACTCTTCCTAGCATATGCTATATCCGATAACATAAAGGTATTTCAAATGGATATAAAAAGTGAATTCCTGTATGGAACTATAAAGGAGGAAGTCTATGTTTGTCAACCTCTAGTGTTTGATGATGTTCATCGTCCTGATTGGGTGTACAGACTAGACAAAGCACTTTATGGTCTAAAACGTGCACCTAGAGCATGGTATGACACTCTTTCTCAATTTCTTCTTTCTAATAAATTTCTCAGGGAACCAGTGATAAGACCTTGATCATCAAGAGGGTAGACAAGGAACTTTTGCTGGTCCAAATCTATGTCGATGATATCATTTTTGGATCAACAAAACCTTCCTTGTGTGAACAATTTTCTAAATTAATGTCTTCCAAGTTTGAAATGAGTGCTTTAAGTGAACTAAAAACATTTTTAGGACTTCAAGTCTAACAAACCTCCAATGGACTTTCATTCATCAATCTAAATATGTAAAGGATCTTCTAAATAAATTTGATATGAATGATTGCAAAATAACTTCTACCCCCATGGCAACAAGTCCAGGAATAAGTCCAGATGAAAATGGTGAACCTGTAGATCAAACCCTCTACAGATGCATGATTGGATCTTTGATGTATCTTACTGCATCAAGGCCATAAATCATGTATGCAACATGTGTCTGTGCAAGATACCAGTCTACCCCCAAACAATCCCATTTATCATTTGTGAAGAGGATACTCAGATATCTTAAAGGCACTCCTGTGCTAGGTATTTGGAATCCTGCTAATCAAACTTGTAAGCTTGTTGGTTTTTGGACAGTGATTATGTTGGATGCTCGCTCACCAGAAAGTCTACTTTGGGAGGATGTCAGTTCTTTGAAAATTGCTTAGTGTCATGGCAAAGCAAAAAGCAAACTTCGGTGTCAAATTCAACTGCTGAAGCCGAGTACATTGAAGCAACTCATTGCACTGCCCAAATCCTTTGGTTACAATACCAACTGTTGGATTTCGGAATAACTGAACTAAAAACACCTCTCTTAATAGACAGCGAAGCTGCTAAAAACATAATAAAGAATCATGTCTATCATTCTAAAACCAAACACATAGAAATAAGGTATCACTTCATTAGGGACTGCTTTGAAAAGGGACTAATTGTCCCAAAACATGTTTCTACTAGTGACCAAATAGCGGACATATTTACCAAACCTTTGGACTCTTCAACTTTTTCTAAGTTTGTTGCCAAATTGGGAATGATAAACATGAGCTAATAAATACGGTTAAGAATATGTTTCTTAAACCTTACAATAAATATATAAAAGGATAATTCACAAGAATTATCCTAACAACGAATATTTGATAAACCACTGATAAAGCGACCTTGGTCTCTCTCAGTGGTTATCCTAAAACACGGATAGGATCAGTGGTTATGTTAGCCACTAATTCATATCTATCCGCGGTTATAATCATCCGTTGTTACACTTTAAACCTTCCATGGTTTCTACCCCTTCCAAGGTCTCCATTCCTTCTGAGACTTTTAACCTTATCACTTGTCCATGGTTACATTTCTTCCGAGGATAAGGCTCTTCCGAAGTTAAAAATCTCTTCCGTGGTTAAACTCTTCTCTCTGTAGGTATCAAATTCTGAAACTTACACCTGATTTGACTGTCACTAATCACTCTGCAAGATTAGACTCCCAACAATTAATTGAACTTATTAACTGTTCTCACGGCTCGATAATATCTTCTCATTTTACTTTTCTACCCTTCTCTTCCCTAATGACCACTGATCTTATTTATATCAGTGGTTATTTTCTTCAGTTCTTTCATAATCACTTGAAGAAGTTTCTTGATCTTCTCTTGATCAAGAAAACCTTTCCTTCAAATTCAAACTTTCTAAATGCTGCTTATGGCGAAGGACAACTGCTTGTAAGGCATGTCGCCTGGCACGACGCACTTACACTGATTTCGTCTGATGATGATGGCGTAACGGCATCAGACCAGGCTTCATTCCTTGCAAAGCGTTGTCTGTACATCAGGGTGTGCATGAACGTACTCATTTGTCGTTTGTCTTTCTCTCTCTTGCTCTCAAGTTTGTTCAACTGGTAAAAACCCTAAGGTAAAAATTTTGGTAAGTTATAAGTTGTGGGGGTTTTTATTTTTGAAACCGTACTTGTTTGAAACAGTTCCACTTCCTTGTATTCCCCTCTCTCATCTTAAAGCAAAATTTGTACTCATGCTTGGCTGTTTTTCGTTCATCGTCACAACTATGGCGTCTAAAAATTTGAAAATCGAGCTGATTCACAATCTCGGAGCCTTCCTTGTTAAGTCTTCTGAGTACCCTCACTATAACGAAGTAATCGACATTCTAGTAAACTCCTTCGTTCATACTGCTATAATCATAAATCCTCATATCTCAGAAGTTTCCCTAAACCAGCGTTGGGCAAACTCGTCTTTGGTGTCGAAAGATGACTCTGTTGAAATCATCGCTTCGGTGGTCGCTGGTCAACAAGTCACCCTCACCCTTTCTAAAATAAGTGTTGCCATAAATCTGCACGACACTGAGGCACCCACCACTATTTCTTTAAAACTTCTTCATAATGCTTTTGTTCAGTGTGATTATCAGGGTGGACTGAAAAACAGGACCTTGTACAAAGCTTTCTTCTACCCTAAGTACAAGTTTCTGTATCGCACCATTTTACAATGTCTTTCTCAAAAAACGACTAATTGGGGAGAGATGCCGTATGACATGCAATATGTCATGTATGCTGTTCTGTCCACGAAAAAGTCAACTTGTCACAAATAATTTTTGATCATCTGGTACATCACCAGAAGAGCCCCTAATTTTTATGGTATCCTAGATTTGTGATATTGCTCCTCTTTCTATTGTCAAGAGCATTGACAAACAAGTGTTCGCTAGGTTGAACATTGGGGCAAGACACATGGATGACACTGAGGAAACACCCACCCTTGGTGAACCCACATCCACCTCCTCTTCCACACCTGTAAAGGTACCAGCCAAAAGAAAAACTTCTAGCAAAGCCTCTAAACCTAAAAGCCCAAAAAGACTGTTGTGGAAGATGAGATCCCTGAACATGTCTCTGTCCCCACTGGACAATTGGATACATCTGTTCCATCCTCACAGATTCATCAAGAATCTCTACCCTATCCTGCTCCTCCTCAATCCTCTCAACATGATGATGTTGTACTCTAAAGGGGACCCTCTCCAGCCACTGAAGTATCACTTGACACTAAGATGGCAGTCCAATTTCCCAAGGACTTGCTCCACAAAAAGCCCCTCACTCTCCCACCTATGTTATCCATGAGATTGATTCTACCTTTAAGCAACTTGGTTCTCCTTCACCTTCACCAATAGAGGAACAACCACATCAAACCTTTGCTCAAACTCATCAATCTCCTACCCATGGAGAAGAGGATGAGATCAGGGTGTCCAGTCCATCTAGACATCATGATCATATATCAGGAGCATCCATCGCACATGAGAACCTAATGGGATCTCATCTGAATGGATCAGGCAATAAGACTCTCGGCACATACCATGAAGTTCTTGAAACTAAGGCTGGAAATCCCCGGAACCAAGAAAGAGGGGTCCGTGACATTCCTAAGATGGACTCAGGTCATGATAAAATTGACTCACTAGTCAGGGAGTCGGATGATATCCGTAAAAGGATGAAAGAATCAAATTTTAAATTAAAGGAGTTGATGGATTCTGTTGCTCATATTCAGGCTGATGTGACCAAAATCACTCAGTTAGTCACAACAGTCTTGAATAACCAAGTCCTGCAACCCAAATCCATCCCAATGCAAGCACCGTCACTTGAAGGTATCCCACACATTCCACCTACTTCCACTGCCCCCACCTTCTCAAACCAAGCTTTTCAAGAAGTGTTAAACCCACTTCGTACTGCCCATCTCACCACCTTGCTTAAAAACTTTACCACAGATTTCCTCACAACCCAAAAGATACAACTGGATCTACTGAAAATTTTAGTAGATTCCAAAGTCTCCTCTCTACAACATGAGGTATCTAACCATACTCGTTTTCTAGAATCTCTTAAAGGGATTGCTCATCCTTCTCCCTGGTTCAAGGACCAGGCTGATGAAGCCAACAAGAGGGAGAATGAACGGCTCTTTTCTGCAGCCCAAGCTGCCAAGAGAGCAGAAGATAAAACTGAGCAAAGGAGGATGAAGGAAATAAGATTGAAAAATCAGGAGGCACTCCTCAAAGCAGCATTGGATCAGCAGTTTCAGACAGAAGATGCTAAGGCTAGCTCTTAGCAGAAACAAAGGGAAGCTGAAGCTCAAATAAACACTAGAACATCTGGAGTATCCAGGTAACCCAAACTCTCTAAACCAGCTCCCAATAAGCCAATTAGACCCACAACCGCTGCCCCCTCTTCTTTTGCCTCAACTACTCAGGACATACCAATTCCAACTGCTTCTGTCCAATCTGAGCATAACCCCATCTTCCCTAAACAGATCTCTCCCACCATATCCATCCCTTCTTCACCCACACACAAAAATAAAGAAAACTCACCTACCCTTTCTCCAAATTCTGCCTCTCAAATCCTCCTAGAACTATCTTCACATACCTCCCTTCTTACTACTCTCAATGCCTCCAAAATTAGCCAAAAACCAGCCCCAATAATCACTCAATCTTTCTCAAGAAGACAAAAGAGTGTGGCCAGAAAAACCAATACCCCCAATAACAAACCTCAAAAACCTCTAACCCCTGCTCAAGAACCTAGCTTAGACTTAAATGATGATCATCCCATTGCCTCTCTTATTTCAAGAAAGAGAAGCCTCATATTGGCTGATGATGATGAGTCTGACCTACCCAAAACCACCACAGCTCCCTCATCAATAAAGTCAGCAGATGCTGAGAAATCACAAACTTCTCTAATAAAGGAATCTTATTCTCCTGTAAGGAATTTTCCCTCTGATAAAGACCTTCAAGAGATAAAACATAAGGAAACAAAGAAGGAAAATAAGATCCTAGCAGGTCTAGAAGCCACTGATCTCTTAGAAGATGAGTTGGCAAAGATCTATCAGGAACAAATTGCCTTGATGGACCAGAAGCAATATAAAGCCTATCAGGCTGAGAGGGAGCAGTTGATCAAGTTTCTTTTGGATGAAGGAAAGTACAAAGTTGAAAACTTAAGCAACTAGGATATTACTAGCCTCAGAAATGAAGCTGAGGTTTTATCCAAAAGAATAAAGGCTGACATTAAGAAGAAAAAGACCATTGAGCAGAAAAGAGGAATAAAACACATCCTCATCCAAAATCAATGGGGCCCAAAGAACACAATAACAAGATGGAGAGACGATGTTCTGTTTGATGAATGGTCAAAGTTCAAAAAAGAGAACAGTGATCATCCTGAGCTTTGGAAAGAAGTCACTTCACCCTCTTTCACTATAGTGACTCAGCTCAAGGATGCCAATCGAAGTACAATGCTTGATCACCTACTCAATGCACCTATGGGAAGCCTAGATGTTGGGTCTGCAGAATCTCCATCGACTGTCAAATTCAGACCCTGGGTTGATGTTGATAAGGAAATTCTTCCTGATCTTCTGAGGCATTACGAGCCTCATTAGCATGCTGTAGTAAAGAAGGTACTTGATTCAAATGATCAAGTGAAAAGAAGAGAAATAATTCACTAGCCGGCTGGAGCTCCTCTTCCTTTGGGTCTACCTTCTAAATCTCAGCTTCCTCATATCAAAAACTCCATAACTAGAATAAAAAGATGGTTCTATGACTCTGTCTCCAAGAGCATGATCATTGAAAGATATAATGGTTAAAGAACTCTCTTCTCAAATTGGGATGAAATTCTTACTCTACCAAATAATGATCTGAAGGAACTGCATCATATGAATCTGGATAATGCTGACACAAAATATGAAGTTCTGAACTATGTTTGAACTCTTAGAAATAAAATTGATCTGGGTTTAAAACAAAAATAAATGGTTTTGGCTTCATCAGTCTAGAGGGAGATTGTTGGAAAATAAGGACTGATGAGCAAAACCACTGAAGCCCGACAAATAAATAAACCGCGGATTGACCAACCGTGGATACTTCTCTTCTGATTGAAGAACTTCTTTAACATCGGAAGATCAACAGCGGAAGATTCACCAAAAATAACTACCGCTGAACTTCTCTACATCGGAAGACATTAGCTGACCATGATACCATCGGAAGACAACCATTGCATCGGAAGACATCAAATGATTCGGAAGACAATCTCCTATTCTGAAATAACAGGGTGTTTAATTAGCTTCCGATGAACATCTTCCGAAAAAATAACCACTGAGCCTCAGCACAACTGTCTCAACCTCGAAAGACCTGAAGACTCCTAAAGACTTTTGTTTCCGTTTTTGTTGACTTTGTATTTGTATTAGTCTGATGATTTAGTGTCTATAACAGTGTCAGCTATTTGTCGTATTATTTCTTGTCTTGTATCTCTGAATGTTGGGTATTTAAATCCCTACATTCTCATAGTAAAATGGATTACCTTCCCCCAAAATTCCTTGTGCTTTCTTTGTGTTCATCTCTCTAGCAATAAACTAAACAACGAAAATAAAGTTGTGCAAAACTTAAGAGGGAGCTAATACCAAAGCTTTGACCAAGTGTCTAAAGTATTTGTTCCTGGTTAAACAGCCTCTCAGGGTCTTTGCTTCAATAGCTTTGTGCCCAACCAAGAGGTGAACGGACACAGATCGAGAGCTGATGTTGTACATTCAGAACATCAAACAACAAATTTTACATGGTATCTGTCTAGGGTAATTCACTAAAGCATGTGTCCACACAACATACTTATCAAAAATTCGTTGAGGAATTCTCAAGTAAGTCCCTTTAGAGTCATTTACCATTAGTTGACGTGGGTCAACTGATGGTAACGCAGATGGTACCATAGGTCTAACCAACTTCCAACGCCGAGGCTGGTACGTTACACGCATACATATGTGAAGCAACTACTCGGATTAGTTCCATGGGAACTAATCAACAAGGGCATATCAGTTACGGTTGGTAAATGATCACGTGGGTGATATTACGGACAGACCACATAAATAACACCATGAGTTTTCTATCCAAACAAATGTTCAAGACCTGTTCTTGAATATTTTTCAAATGAGTACACGACAAACAACGTAATCAAAAAGAGAGTAATGTAAAACTTTGTGATTTTAAAACAAATAAAATCTTTTTCCTAAATCAGGAGACAAAGCATACGCTCCTTTCTCAAGACATTTCTTTTTCCAAACATCTGTCGTGTCGTGTCGTGTCGAATAGAGGTACATAAGTGACGAGGTCTGATTTCCATTTAGGACATCCTCGTGGATCACCGAAGGAGCGGTGGGCTGGCGGCTGAGCCTTGGCTCTACGTATGCCCTATACATAAACTACTTACGATGATTTGGGATGGTGTGAGTAATGAGATTTAGATTTAAACATTTGTGTAATTCATACTTGTTTTCAATACCATTTACACACCACTTTCAAAACCAGTGTAAATGTATAGAGTTTTCATCAAACCTTTTACAAAATCTAATATTTTTAAAACTTGCGTTAACTCACCAACCTAGTGTTGACAGATTTTACATGTTCTCAGGTGAAGAACATGTAAAACATGATGTCTTTTAGAGAGAGAAAGATAGGATCCTTAGAGGAACCTACAACTCCTGCATCAAAATCTTACAAGGCCACGCATGCTAAAAGATTCAAGATTTGCATCCTCTACAAGATATTTTTTGAGACATCTGGGTCAAATCGCAGATGCCCAACTCAAGTTGTAATAGAATTAAATTATAAAACAGTTGTAATTTAGTTTTATTTTATCAATGCATTTAGTATTTCTCATATCATCATGTGCAATGTAACAATCTGATCACTCCTATTAAATCACGCCTAGGGACAATTCCGCCCCATGTGTCTCTGATACTGCCCGCCGGCCCAGGGTGTGACAGATTGGTATCAGAGCCATGGTTATGGAGAATTAGGTCATTTACTTAAATGGTTTGGCCTAGACTATAACCTAGGGACCTCATGTAGAGAAATTAGGTTAGGAACAATTGCATATGTTACTTATGTTTGATCACTGGTACTAACCGTTTCCGCTTTGGGGGGTAACCAGAATGCCTCCAAAGGAACAACCACGCGTCAACCCCGAGACCGCCAGCTTAGCTACACTCATCGCAGAACAAATTATCGCTGCTATACCTGACATCGTGAGCCAAATCAACCACGATACACTTCAACCAGAAGACGACCCCATTGTGGTGAAGACAGAAGACGGAAAGAGTCAAAGGGAATCGACGAACGAATCCAGCCACACTCTCCCCAAGAGACGAAGAACCAGCTTCACTAATCAAGCGGGTCCCAACTACCGAGCCGAGACTCGTAGAATGTACACTAGAGCATTTCCCCTTTGCACTAAATGCCAATACCACCATCCTAACGACAGAAAGTGCAAACTGTGCTCCAAGTGTGGGAAGCCGGGTCATTGGGCTCAACATTGCAACTCATCAGTGGGTCCAGTCCGCAAGCGGTATGCTGTCACATCTCCTTTGTGTGCCAGTTGCAAGCACCATCACGTCGCAAACAAGCTGTGCAAAAAATGCACCAAATGAGGGATGATGGGCCATGAAGATCAGAGCTGCAGAACCCCAATCGCTCAAAGCCAAGATGAGATTGCGACGACCTGCCCTCCACCGAACAACGTCAAGCACTGCTAGACATGTGGTGAACCTGGCCATGTAGCAAAAAAATGTCCCAAGAGAGTATGACTAACCGAATATGACTTCAGCAATGCTCTGGTCGCGCCGACACACACAAAACGCCATCGACGGGACACATACACAGGTACATCCTCCTACATCCTCCATAGACATAGTGTATATAATTTGAATGTATTCATTACAACGTGTCTACCCATACGTAGTATTTCAATAACTCAAAACTCTTGGAGACCGTAGAACGAAACACGTCACTGAGTTTTCTTAGGACCAGAGGATGGAGTGAGATGACAGCCTCAGTTATCACTTGGTAATGAGGACACGAAGAAGGATGAAGAAGTAGGATGTCACGACGAGCAGAAGGTATGTTAAGGTGTTCCTCGGAGTATTCCGAACAACGTCAAACCAACGCGACTCCAAAACCCAACCCCGACGACCTAACATCTACAAAGGGTCAGCACTCCTGAAAGGGCAGGAGTTATTCAAGCAATCAAGGGAATTCAAATGAACCTGATGTCCCTTCAATTGAGCTCTATAACCTTGAGAACTACATGTACTCTTGAATGAGAATCGGAGTCTAACCCGATGGACATCGACCATGATGACTCCGACAAAGGGAATGTCAAGAGTTGGTATCCAACACTAGGGCTGTCAAACTGGTTAAATGAGATATGGTTAACCACTTCAACTTAATCATGAATAGTCCTTTCCTACAACCCAAAAGGTCGTTCGATGCCCCGAATTCCGCCACACGGTGTGAGACCCTACCCTTAATATTTGGATTTGAAAGCTTAGCAGAGAAACATTTCCATACAACCATGACCACTTCTCTGCCACAATACTCTATGACGTACCTGATTAGTTATAGATCAAAGAAGGTGGAGAGAAACTGTAGGACCTTGGAAACGACTCAGTTCCTCATGGATTCTGCTTAGAAGGCCCTCGAATAGTGCGAAATCCTATTCGAGGGTTTTCCGATCGAAATCAATGAACCCCGTGGTAATCCGGCGATATCGAGTCAACGTTTTGATCGAGATCGAACACCACGGGAATGAAAGAAACTTTGAACGAATGAGACGACTCTGAAACCTAGAGAAGTTACATGGAATGTTAAGAAGATATGAAATATTCTGTTTTGCTGGTATTTATAGTGAACAACTAAACACGAATAGGTCACATGAATCAATTGTTCATGCGAACCACGATTTATGAATGAAGCAGTCATACGAATGAATCAAGTCTTTGATACATTCGTACGAACTAATCATAATCGGGATTCCCTCATTTAATTGATCGTTCGTTAAGCATTCATTCGTACGAATTGACTCATGTTTAGGTTAATTTGTACGAATGGTCCTGTAAGACATCAAAGGTCAAAGTCAACATGTTAAACACAAATACACAATGCAGAATACATGATCTCATTAATAACTAAAGCTTTTTACAATCATAATCGATCATTACATAGAACTAGGGACATTCATGCATCAACAAACTCCCCTTGGACCTAGTTCTCTATTTTATCATAGTTGGTCTTCAAAAACTTCTCGGAAAGAGTTTTCCAGTCAGAGCCGACATTAATATCAAACGCAAAGCAAAGATGGATGACTCTCATAAACTGCAGCGCCTGCTCCATATCTTCGATATCGAAGAAGATCTGACATCTGTACAAGAGATTTTCACATCTTCAATTGACAGGTTGGTCAGCCACATGGGATCGAAAACATGAACAGTATCCTATTTGTCTTCTTTGCATAGAACTATCACAACCTCAGCGGTTATACCTTCATAATACCACAATCTGAAACTGACTGAAAAGTCATGAGGCATCTTCCTTAATGGAATTTTCTTCATGACTTTAGGAGGCATCTTCCTTAATGGAATTTTCTTCAGGATAACTTTATGTTTTCTTGATTGAGCATCAATTTCTGGTCATTAGTAACGTTCTGGTCGGTTTGGCTGGAAGTTCAACCACTTCTTCCTATACTTGAACTGAATTTGCCTAGCAAACCAGGATGACAACTCCGAATCTTCACTGTATAACATCTTCAGATGAGCCAGTTGATTAACCTTGAACCCGGGCAATGTCTTGAAGTCATGTGGAAACCGGAAATACTAGATTCCTCTTTCTCTTTTGACTGCATACCAGTTCAAGTCGACAAAATACGCCCAACTCAAAATCTAACCGCCGGACTTGTATCCTTTGGTCCTGCAAACTTTGGTGTGAGGAGTTGGCATTAGGGGAACATTGCTTTTCTTCAACACTTCCCAATAAGCAGCCCATTCTTCTTTCCCATTAACTCATTGAGTCAGCTGGGTTATGGCTAGATCGTGCAAATGATTCCTCTCCATCAATCGAAGAACCATACTTTTTAGTGTGCTTAGCTGTTCAGCAATTGAGACAGTCGGAGTATAAGGATCTGAACGTGTAGTGGAGGGACCAGAGGAAGCAACTGTGAACACAGTTGTAGCAGCAGCAGGGGAAGTCTGAGGGAAAGTAGTATGACGTGTAGACATATCCCTAGACTTGGACAGTGAAGAGGTCATAACTGCTGTACCAGGTCCAGCAGTGGAGGCTGCAACAGAAACTGACTCTGTCCTTCTCTGCAGGACAAATCTTGTCCTTCTCTTCTTAGCTGGTGGGGAGGTCATTTGTGAAGCAGTGGCGGAAGAGGTACGAGGAATAGGATTGATGTCAAACTCTGGAACAAAATTAGGATCCTCAATTTCCTATCTCCTTAAGGATTGATCCCTTGGCCTTTTCTCAACATAAATCAACTGGGATCCGTAAGTGGAAGAAACCCTTACAGGTTCAGGTTCAGTCTCCTCTAAGTCCGTGTCATCAGAAGCCTCATCACCTCCACCCTCATCTCCATCATTACAATATTGGTCAGAATCAAGAGCATCCACTCCCTCATCTTGAGATGTAGTAGCACCGATCTCCATAGAAGCAGATACAGTGGTTACAGAAACAGTAGAAGTAACACTAGCATCAACACCACTACCAATATCACCAGTCTCACCAATATCTCTAACACCACCATCACCAGCACCACCAACACCAGCACCACCAACACCAGCACCACCAACACCAGAACCACCATCATCTCCGTCATCATCACTATATACCTGAGGAACGATCATGTCCTCAACATCTGAATCAGAATCATCATGTCTCCATCTCCTCCAAGCAGGTGCTACATATTCTGGATTAACGAGATGCCCAAAAAGACTACGATCTACAGGCCTGGCATCCTTCTGCCTGTAAGTCTTGACACGGTTGAGCGTAGTACCGGTCATATGCTGCAATCGGATGATATCTGCATTAATCTTGGGGAGATCAGGCAGCTGTGCATCAAAATTCATCTGGAGGAATCAGGGATACATGAGATATTTCGTGTCTCCTTTTGAGCTAATATTCCCCTTCATATGCATGAAGACCATCTCAGAAAAATTGAAGGGAATGTTTAGGATCAAAGGTACAAAAACAGACTGTAGTGTCTCTCTTAGTTCATCAAATCCATCCCGTCTTGATCCCAGGCAGGGCAGAAGAACATGGCATAGATACTTGAACTGTGGACAAAGGTATGCCTTGTTTAGCACTCCAATAGTGATATCTCCTCCATATTTGCATCTTAAGAAACAACCTCTTACAAGGTGCTTATCCAAAAAAAACTGGGTGATCAGGCATATCCTGAAACCAGCAAATCCTCCTAATGTGTTCTGCAGATACAACCACATCCTGTCCTCCAACAGCTCTCCAAATGATTGTAGCTTTGTTGGAAAATAAGGACTGACGAAGCAAAACCACCTTTCAAATAATCTTTGTAATAAATGTTGCAGGACACTAGCTTCCGAAGACAAGTCTTCAGAAGAACCTTCGGAAGAGACAAATAAAAGCCAATTGCTTCCGAAGACAAATAAAAGACACTAGCTTCCGAAGACAAGTCTTCAGAAGAACCTTCGGAAGACATAAATAAAAGACAACTGCTTCCGAAGACAAATAAAAGAAAAGCTTCCGAAGACAAATAAAAGAAAAATGCTTCCGAAGACAATACTTCAGAAGTTGCTTCGGAAGACTCTATCTGAAGACAAACCTCAGAAGACACTATCGGAAGAGAACACTTGCTTCCGAAGAATAAAAGTTATTTACTTCGGAAGACTTCCAAAGACATCTGCCTCGGAAGAAAAACAATATTTCAGAAGACATATGTTTCTTCTATTGAAAGAATAAATGTAACCTGCTTTTGGATAACTGTCTACATTAGATAGTTTTCTTTAAAGAGCTTCCGAAAGAATAATGTATTAGCATCAGTACAAAAGTCTGAACTAAGATCTTTAAAGATCCTATGTTGACTTTACGCTTGTACTATTCTGATGCTACAGTGTCTGTAATAGTGTCATCAGTCTTATCTGTTTGTCTTCTTCTTGTATTTGTCCTGAAACATTAAATGTCGGGGCTATTTATACCCCAACATCTACTGAAAAATTGAACAACACTTTTCTGAATCTTCTTTGTGTTGCCCTACTGTTTTCTCTTCTTTTCTTCTTTTCTCCTAATTTATGAAAACTAAACACTAAAATAACTAAAGAGCAAAACTCAAGAGGGAGCAAAACATCAAAAGCTTTGTCTAAGCTCTTGATCCTGGTTAAGTTAGTCTCTCCTCAGCTCACCGGTTTTCTACAATTGGTATCAGAGCCTTGTTCATTAGTCTTGGTTTAACCATCAAGGCTAAAATTCAAAGCTCGCTTTAATATCTGTGTTTAGTTTTCTATTATCATCTTCTTTTCAAAATCTGCTAAAGATTGATTTTTGAAACTTTAAAGTGTTCAAAAATCCTTCAACCAAACTATCTTGAGTACTCACTATTGATTTACTCAAAACGGTTTAAACAAATGGCAGAAAAATTCACCTTAGACCCGCATAACACTGGTTCTGCCACGAAGCCACCAATTCTGGTTAGGCATCAATATAATATTTGGCAGAGACGGATGTTACATTTCCTGTCAAATAATCATACAGGATGTTGGAAGTCTGTCATGTTCGGACCTCATAAACCAATGGTCTTGGACACAGAGACTGGAGATGATGTCCCTAAGGATCCCCGAAACTATACTGAAGAAGACTTTCATAAATTGGAGCTTGATGCCAAGGCACATGCTCAGCTGGCCATGGCCCTTCCGAATGAAATCTATTCGGGTCTTCTTCACCATGAGTCTGCTAAGGACTTATGGGATGCTCTAAAAGAGCAATTCGGTGGTACTGATGATGTTGTAGCCAATACTAGAGAGATATTGGCTCAACAATATGAGACATTCTGCCAACTAAATAATGAGTCACTGACTCAGCAATTTGAAAGGTTCACTTCTCTCTTAAGTGAACTAAAATTAGCTGGTCAAGTGTATCCTCCTGTCTCAGTTCTAAATCGATTTTTAAGATCTCTCCCTGAAAAATGGGAAACTTACTCTATAGTCATGAGATCTTCACCAGATTTTGGTAAACTCTCACTTACCCAACTTCATGGTAAGTTACTCACTTTTGAGCGAGAGATTGACCAGAAAAGAAAACTAATAAAATCTGGAAAATCAACTGAAGAGTATGTTCAAGGGAACACTGCTCTCCTTAGTCATAACTCTGTGATAAATGATCAGGGTTATGATGAACATATTGACATAACTACTGGTATCACCTCTTCATTCTCTTCATGTGATGACCACTCTCTCCCCTCTGACCATCCTTGTTTTATCATGGACGATCTTCATCAAGTTCCAAGTGATGACTTGGAAGAGATGGATATTCTCCATCAACTGGCTCTCTTGAGCATAAGAACTAACAAGTTCTACAAGAGGACAGGAAGAAAATTTCCCGGTATCCATGGAAAAACCAGGATTGGTCTAAATAAGGCTACTGTCCAATGTTATAGATGTCATGGCACTGGACATTTTGCCAAGGAATGCACTAATGCTTCAAACTCTAACCCTTCTTCTTATGTGACCTATCCAAACATACCTTCACACACCTCTTCAACACCACATTCATCCACCTTTTCTTCTTTCAAAAGGTCCAATAATCCTCAAGAATCAGCACACATTGCACAAAACTCTTCTTCTAACAATGTGCAATATGTACAAACTGCAAATGGAAACATGTACCAACTTACTCCTGCCTCACTTCAAGTTGTTACAGCTCCTTCTTCACAAATAAATGCTCCCGGACATGCTGTCAAATCTTCATCATCTGGTCAACAGGCTCTTTTCTCTCAAGAGTACATAGACTGGAGCAGCTTGCCTGAAGATGTTGGCCATGCCCTCATCACTTTTGAACCAACAAATTTTGCTCTTATGGCTGTTGGTGAAGATTCTTGCTCTTCTGATCAACCTGAAGCAGATATTTCTGATGCTCAGGTATCCTCTTCCACCTTAGAAAAATTATGTTCCAATGCTTGCATAGAGGCTTTTGCAAAAATAAAGAAAGCCAATATGTTGCTTCAAAAGCAAAATCAGGATTTGGAACAACTTCTGGACAATAAAAATTCTGAAATGGAAAAATTAATAAAAATAAAAGATAATGAACTATGTGCCTTGAAAACTGAGAAAATCAATTTACAAGCATCTTTTGATCTACAAAGAGAAAAATATTATGCTTGTAAAGATGAACTATCTCAAACTCAAGTAAGCTGTGAAAAGTGGGTTGAATCTTGCAAAGGATTCAAGATGCTTTTACAAAAGCAAGTTCACAGCAAGGCAAGATTTGGAATTGGGTATAATCATACTGCTCAACCAGATGATTATACACCCATTGATAATAATAAGGAAGAAACTACTCCTGAACCTGTTTCACCAACCTTTCTTCCTGATGAAATTCACCTTCGTTGGTGTATCAGCCAAACTATTTCTCTAAGTTTGTATATCCCACTAATACAAATCTGACAAGAATAGAAAAATCTTAGTTGAACTCAGTTCAACACAATAACTCTTCAGAACAAAGTGAGATTGCTCCTGATATGAGCCCTACTCCTTGTTCAGAAGAAACAATAAAGTCTGGATTCACTTCTAATATCAAGTCAAATCTTGATAAAGGAAAAGAACCTATGATAAATATCCAGTTTCCTCCTTCTCATCCTCATCCTCCTTATCCCCAATGAAAGCAAACAGACCTTTCATCCCAAATTATTCCTCTCTTTCCCCAGCCTGCTTAAAATGTTTTAAGTACAATCATGCTACTGAAAACTGCAGAACAAAAACACCCTTGGAGAAAGCTAGGATAAAGGCTAATAAGTTGAAAGCTGATCATACTTCTTCATCTAAAGGGAACCTCCCTATTAAGATGAAGAAAGTAAGAACAACAAGTAACAAATCTGTTGGGACACTTCCTCATTCTTCCTCTATCTTACCCTCTTCCTTGAGAACTAACTCCAGACCTTCCATTTTGGGAACACCACCTCCTTACTCTACGGTGAACCCAGTTTCTTGCTCTAATAATGGTGCTAACTCTTCTCCCGTGGATTCTCAAATCAATCTTCTCCAACAAAATCAGCAACAACTGCTGTTAATGATGCAGAAATTGATGAAAGATACACAACAAAATAAACCAAACAAATAAATAAAATAAAATACCCCATGTCTAATCTTTTGTACATAATTCTCATGTGCAGAAATCCTCTTCAAACCAAAATCATCTCTGGTATGTGGATAGTGGAGGATCTAGGCACATGACTGGATGCAGATCCATTCTAAATGACTTCATTCCAAATAATGGTGGATCTGTTTCTTTCGGAAATAATGCAAAAGGTTGGATAGTGGGATCCGGTTCTGTCTCAGGAGGAAATTTGAAATTTAAAGATGTTAGCTTAGTTGAAAACCTCAAGTTTAATCTCTTGAGTGTTTCTCAACTGGCTGACAAAAATTTTAATTCATTTTTCACTAAAGACGGTTGCAAAATTCTTTCTCCAGAAATAAACTCTAAAATAAAGGTCTTGATTGATCAACACACTTTGCTAACGGCTAAAAGAAGTGGAAACGTCTATATTGTAGACATGACTACTGATTCTCAAACATCTTCTCCTACATGTTTGATAGCCAAAGCATCATCTTCTGAAACCACTCTCTGGCACAGAAGACTTAGTCACCTTAATCACCAAACTCTTCATAAGCTTTCCACCCTTTCCTTAGTAAGAGGATTGCCTTCTAAAGAATTTCATTTTGAAGGTCAATGTGAATCTTGCTTAAAGGGAAAGCAACATAAAACTTCACATAAGTCTATTGAGGAATCCAAAACAACTAACTGTCTTAATCTGCTTCATATGGATCTGTTTGGTCCAGTGAAGGTAGCTAGTTTGGCAAGAAAAAGATATTGTCTAGTTGTTGTAGATGATTACTCAAGATTTTGCTGGACCTTCTTCCTTTTCAGCAAAGATGAGACTTCTGATAAAATAATTGCTCTTGTCACTCATCTTGAAAGACAATTCAGTCTTCCTGTTAAAATGATAAGGAGTGACAATGGCACAGAATTCAAAAATCAAGTTCTTGATAAATTTTGTATTTCTAAAGGAATCCTTAGACAATATAGTGCTCCTAGAACTCCTGCTCAAAATGGAGTTGTAGAAAGAAAGAACAGGACACTGATTGAAGCTGCAAGAACCATGCTTGCAGACTCAGGATTACCTTTATCATTCTGGGCTGAGGCAGTAAACACTGCTTGTTATGTATTGAACAGAGTTCACATTGTAAAAAGACATAACAAGACTGCCTATGAAATTCTGTATAAAATAAAGCCTCTCATTTCCTTCTTCAAAGTTTTTGGATGTCCGTGTTTTATCCTAAATACAAAAGACTCTTTGTCCAAATTTGCTGCTAAAGTTGATTCTGGATACTTTGTTGGATATTCTCAGACTTCTAAAGCATATCGAGCTTTCAATCTCAGAACAAAAATAATTGAGGAATCTATTGATGTAAAATTCAATGAATTAGCATCAACCTCATCCTTTCCTTCTGCACCTGATGATCTTTTTGATCTTGAAAGCTTCTCATTCATCCCTTCCATCCCCTCTTCTTCTCCTTCATCAGAGTCATGTCAAACTTCTGAAGATCTATCTTCTATTGAGGACGATTCTGTTTCAAAGTTCTTCACTTCTTTTCCATCTCATCAAATAAATTCTCAAGAAGCAAATTCTCAAAACCAAGACGATATACCATCTACTCCTCCATCTCCTGTCTTGGATAATGCATCCATAGATGTTCCTGATCACATTCCAAACTCTCTGACCCCCATCGAAAACTTATCTTATTCCGATGCTGCCTCCTCAAATAACTGTTTGGACATCATTCCTTTCAACAAAAATCATCCTCTAGAACAAATCTTAGGTGATCTAAGTAAAGGAGTTCAAACAAGAAGCCAGATTTCAAACTTTTGTCTTCATGCAGCCTTTCTATCCCAAATTGAGCCGTCTAAATATCAGGAGGCTCTTAAAGACAATAATTGGGTAGAGGCAATGCAAGATGAACTGTTGCAGTTCAAAAGGCAAAATGTTTGGACTCTATGTCCCTTGCCCGATGGAAAATATCCCATCGGAACCAGATGGGTATTCAGAAATAAAACAGATGACAGAGGCATTATAATAAAAAATAAGGCCAGGTTAGTTGTGCAAGGTTACTGTCAAGAGGAAGGTATTGACTATGATGAGACTTTTGCTCCTGTGGCAAGATTGGAAGCCATTAGACTCTTCCTAGCATTTGCCATCTCACATAACATAAAGGTATACCAGATGGACATAAAGAGTGCTTTCCTGTATGGGACAATAAAAGAGGAAGTCTATGTTTGTCAACCACCAGGATTTGATGATGTTCATCATCCTGATTGGGTGTACAAACTAGACAAAGCACTTTATGGCCTAAAACAAGCTCCAAGAGCATGGTATGACACTCTCTCTCAATTCCTTCTTTCTAATAATTTCTCACGGGGAACCATTGATAAGACTTTGTTCATAAAAAGGGTAGATAAGGAACTCTTGTTAGTCCAAATTTATGTTGATGACATCATTTTTGGATCAACAAAACAGTCCATGTGTGAACAATTCTCTAAATTAATGTCTTCTAAGTTTGAAATGAGTGCTTTAAGTGAACTAAAAACATTTTTAGGACTTCAAGTCAAACAAACCCCACACGGGACTTTCATTCATCAATCTAAATATGTAAAAGATCTTCTTAATAAATTTGATATGAATGATTGCAAAATAATTTCTACTCCCATGGCAACAAGTCCTGGCATATGTTCAGATGACAATGGTGAACCTGTAGATCAAACTCTCTACCGGTGCATGATTGGTTCTCTGATGTATCTTACTGCATCAAGGCCAGACATCATGTATGCAACATGTGTCTGTGCAAGATATCAATCTGCTCCCAAACAATCTCATCTTTCATTTGTGAAGAGGATACTCAGATATCTTAAAGGTACTCCTGTACTAGGTATTTGGTATCCTGCTAATCAAATTTGCAAGCTTGTTGGTTTTACAGATAGTGATTATGCTGGCTGCTCGCTCACCAGAAAGTCTACTTCAGGAGGTTGTCAGTTCTTTGCAGGTTGCTTAGTGTCATGGCAAAGCAAGAAGCAAACATCAGTGTCAAATTCAACTGCTGAAGCTGAATACATTGCAGCAGCCTATTGCACTGCCCAAATTCTTTGGTTACAATATCAACTGCTAGATTTTGGAATAACTGAACTAAAAACACCTCTTCTGATAGACAGCGAAGCTGCCAAAAACATAATAAAAAATCCTGTCTATCATTCTAAAACCAAACACATTGAAATAAGGCATCACTTCATTAGAGACTGTTTTGAAAAAGGACTAATAGTTCCAGAACATGTCTCTACAAGTGATCAAATAGCTGACATATTTACCAAGCCCTTAGACTCCTCAACTTTCTCTAAGTTTGTAGCAAAACTGGGCATGATAAATATGAGTTAATAAACATTAAAGGATAATTTTTTTTATTATCCAAACAATGGATATTGGATAAACAACTGATAAAGAACTCTTGACTTCTTTCAGTAATTATCTATATACACAGATAGGATCAGTGGCTATATAATCACTGCTTCATATCTATCTGATGTTTAAACTTTCCATTGTTACATTCCTCTCCTTCCGATGTCTTTTCTTCCGAAGATATCCTCTTCTTCTATTTTCTTCTTCCGATAACTTTCATAAGTTTATTTAACTTGTGTCTAAAATAAGATTCTTCCGATTCTGCAATAAAAATCTTGAGCTTTGCATTTGATGTGACAGTTGTCAATCTTTCTGATAGACCCGAGTCTCAATACTGACTCTCACGGCTCAAGAAGATTATTACCGACATTTTCTTTTAACCAATAATCTTCTCGGATTACTTCCCTTATTTATCATCTTCTTCTCCATAATTCTACTTAAACCCTATTCCTCCTCTGGTTTTTCAAGAAACTCTTCTTCCTCTTGAAGACTCTAAGTAATGCTCATGGTTACGGATGATAAATTGTCAGGCATGTCGTCTAGCACGAAGCACTTATGCTTACCTTGTCGCAAGCTTCATGCTTATGATAATGGCGTAACGGCTTCGGACCAGGCTTCATTCCTCACAAAATTTCGTCTGTACTTTTCGGATGTGCATGAACATGTCTTCTTGACCAAATGTGTAAGTCTCAACCTCTCTCTCTCTTATTCTAACTCAGTTTTGTAATTTCATACTTAATCATGAACTTTTTAGGTTAACCTGAAAAACTTGATTATGTAGAAGTCAGTCCTTTTGATCTTTACAGGCAACTATTTCAAATAACATCTGTTTGATAACCTGGTATATCATCCAAAATGTTCATAAGTTCCGGCTATGCCTTCAGTTTGTCTCTTTGATCTTCATAATATTATGACGGACTTGACTAACTGATGTTCAAAATGATGGATGATACTAAAGAAACACCCATCTTTAGTAAACCCACATCCACCCTTCTTCCACACCTAAATTAGGTACTGGCCATAAAATACTTCTCCAAAACCCTCCAAGCCTAATAAACCCAAAAGAATCTGTTCAGGAAGATGAGATCCCTGAACATGATTGTGTTCCCACTGAACACATGGATACATCTGTTTCATCCTCACAGATATATCAAGCATCTCTTCCCATCCTGCTCCTCATTCATCCTCTTCACAGGATGATGTTGTATTCCTAAGGGAACCCTAACTAACCATTGAAATGTCAGTTGACTTTCAGTTGGTCGTCCTCTCTCCCAGGGACAACTCTGTTTCTAAAAGCCCCCCCACTATCCATCAACACTTCTCTACCCTATAAAAGAGGATGAGATCCGGTCGTCAAGTCCATCTTGACTTCCTGATCATATATCAGGAGCATCCATTTCATATGCAAATCCAATGGCTTTTCATTTGAATGGATTAGGCAATAAGACTCCTGGTATGGCAACAGCCAATGAAGTTTTTCTTTAAACTAAGGCTAGGAAATCCCCTGAACCAAGAAAAAGGGGTTTATGACATCTCTGAGATGGACTCAGGTCATAATAAAACTGACTCTCTAGTCAGGGATTCGGATGACATCTACAAAATGATGGACGGATCAGTTCTTCACATTATGGAATTAACGGATATCTTTAGTCCTGTAATCCAAATCCAACCCCATGCAGGCACCTTCATTTGAAGGTTTTCTAATCTTCTCAACCACCTTCACTACTACTACCCTTCCTCCACTGCCTTTCAAGGAGCATTTCTCCCACTTCTCTCTGCCTTTCTTTCTTCCCTGCCTTGTCTCCGGCTGATTAAGCCAAAAAGAGGGAGATAATCCATAAACTATTCTCAAAAGGTGGTTAACGCTTAAATAAACAAAAGAAGCCTAGCTCTGATAAACAAAGAAGCCTTTTCTTTACTGAGACCCATTTGAACCATTCTCATGATTCTTTCCCCACTGAGTCTGATGTTCTAGAAATTTATTGGGATCTAACATTAAGTGGTTTTGGCTTCATCAGTCCAGAGGGAGATTGTTGGAAAATAAGGACTGACGAAGCAAAACCACCTTTCAAATAATCTTTGTAATAAATGTTGCAGGACACTAGCTTCCGAAGACAAGTCTTCAGAAGAACCTTCGGAAGAGACAAATAAAAGCCAATTGCTTCCGAAGACAAATAAAAGACACTAGCTTCCGAAGACAAGTCTTCAGAAGAACCTTCGGAAGACATAAATAAAAGACAACTGCTTCCGAAGACAAATAAAAGAAAAGCTTCCGAAGACAAATAAAAGAAAAATGCTTCCGAAGACAATACTTCAGAAGTTGCTTCGGAAGACTCTATCTGAAGACAAACCTCAGAAGACACTATCGGAAGAGAACACTTGCTTCCGAAGAATAAAAGTTATTTACTTCGGAAGACATCCAAAGACATCTGCCTCGGAAGAAAAACAATATTTCAGAAGACATATGTTTCTTCTATTGAAAGAATAAATGTAACCTGCTTTTGGATAACTGTCTACATTAGATAGTTTTCTTTAAAGAGCTTCCGAAAGAATAATGTATTAGCATCAGTACAAAAGTCTGAACTAAGATCTTTAAAGATCCTATGTTGACTTTACGCTTGTACTATTCTGACGCTACAGTGTCTGTAATAGTGTCATCAGTCTTATCTTTTTGTCTTCTTCTTGTATTTGTCCTGAAACATTAAATGTCGGGGCTATTTATACCCCAACATCTACTGAAAAATTGAACAACACTTTTCTGAATCTTCTTTGTGTTGCCCTACTGTTTTCTCTTCTTTTCTTCTTTTCTCCTAATTTATGAAAACTAAACACTAAAATAACTAAAGAGCAAAACTCAAGAGGGAGCAAAACATCAAAAGCTTTGTCTAAGCTCTTGATCCTGGTTAAGTTAGTCTCTCCTCAGCTCACCGGTTTTCTACAAGCTTACACAGTACGGTTAATATCAGCTGACTCCCTGAAAGACTTCTGATGTGAGAAGTATGGAACATGGATCGTAGAGATAGCCGTGAAGATACGAGATCATCTGAGAAAAGAGATGAACCCTGTAAAATGATCAGCGTTTGGTGATGAGAAGTCTAAAAAGGCACAAATGTTGTTCTTTGGAAATGCTCTCAGATCAGTCATTTTGCAATCGGTAAAATAAGCAATTCAGTTCAGATTGATAGAGATAAACAGTTGAAAGCCTTAATCAAAACACTTCATTCGTGTGAACGAATAGAACATTAGACTAAATAGGCATGAACGAAGGCTCAGACGAATCAAGAAGTCATGCGAATTAACAAGATATATGAATGAGTTACACGAACAAACTCAATCGTATGACATGTTCATTCGTTAGACCACTTAGACGAATTGACTCCTTCGTGTAATAAGTCACACGAATGAACTGTTCATTCGCCTATGCGTAAACCCTAAAACCCTTACTTCAAAAAGTTCATGATCAATGCATAAAAATGGTAACATTTTAATCAGACGAAACCAATTAAATGAAATGAACATGTTTTAAATTGATTTGAGTTGATTTTAAAGGTTTATTGAACAGCAACCCATTCGAAACTTAAAATACCAAAACGACCTATCTATTCGGCATCAAGATTGTCTCTCAGATGATTGAACCTGCCTTAAAATGTACCTGAAACAATATAGAAAGGATTCATGATCAGAATAGGCTCAATATCACGGTTAAAACAGAAGTGATTATCAACAACTCTCGGTCGGACGAACGAAAACACACACACAATTAACGAATCGAAATATGGGCAAATGAGGATACGGATGAAACAGAGAGCTTAAATACAAGTCTCATTCGTGCCGGAGTCCCATTCGTATGAAACCTTCATTCACCAACGAGGTTCATGCGAATCAACAGTTTGTTCGTGTGAACCATTCGTCAAATGTGAACCATTCGAGCGAATGAACTATCATGGTGGTTCATTCGTGCGAATGTGTAAACAACATTAATTCCTTTTAACCGTTTGTAGACAGACACGCATTCAAGCACCATAATTATGAAGTTTAGTCTGGAGTGATGATAAATTGAGACAAGATTGAATACCCGAACAAACAAATGATCATTTAAAACTAAAAATTGAAGATCTTTTTGTATTTTTCTGATGAGAAGATAACTGTATAAATAAACTATGACAAGAAAAACACATATTTTTGTGAGTAGTCTTTCTAGAAAGTAACATGTATACCAGAACACATCAAATCAGCATCCTTGAATGTTATGTTTATGACACATTTGGTTTATGATTCAACTACTGTTACACTTGTCCATTTTAAACCTGACCATACATCATATCTAAATAAATTAGTGATCACTCATATCTTTTGATTGAGTTACCCATTTTAGTCAACCAATAAAGGTCAAAATAAGTTGATAATTCATCTCTGCATAGCTTAATACCTAGGATCATAAGTTCGATAAGGTTCCAATTTATTATATCTTTGCGTTTTTCTAATAATCAATATCTCAAGTTCAACAAATTCTCATGGATGGCTTCAGCTAGGTCTTTACAAAGCAATATGGCACGTGTCAGAACTGTGTTGACCAAGAATTCGATTCTGTCCACATGGATGGCTTCAACTAGGCTGCAACCCAGTGTATGGCACATGTATGAAATCGAACTTATTTTGTTTTTGTATTTTCCTAGCTTATCCTATCTGAATTAACGGCTTCAGCTAGGCTGTGACCTAGCAATATGGCACGTGTATAGAGTCTGACTTACTTTTATTTTCATATGATTCAATCGTTCTTATCCGAATGGACGGCTATAGCTAGGCTATGACCCCGCAATGTGGCATGTGTACGGAGGTGAACTCATAAATATTTGGAAACCTTATAAGATCCTATGATACCAGGTGTATGCTTGATTTGAATTATAACATGTTTATTCCTTAAATCAGCTTTCCAGACTGGATCCCACAATTCAGACATTCTAAGCAATTACCAATAGTCTATAAGCTTGTAAAGTCGACCTATCAGTACATCAAACCATAATACCCATGTGCTTTTAGTTTATGCATTCAATTTTGATTTTAAAATATGACTGGTTAACACATCACTATCCCAAACAAGACTTTCTCATTTTTATAATTTTTTTTTTATTTTTTTGGTTTTACAATTCAGTACTTTTTCTCCCCCTAAAAACCTAAAACTTAAAATCCTTTTGGATTTTTGTATAAGCAAAAGACATAAAAATAAAAATAAACTACAAGGATATGATCATTTGTTTGACTCAGATGAAGGAATGACTTCATCTTTCTGAAAGACACCATTAGCCGATAACATATATAGAAATTTGGGTTTATCAAAAGCTTTTGTTTAAAGATTGGCTTTCTTGTGATCGGTGCGAATCTTAACAACATCGATTAATTTCTTTTCAAAATAATCACGTATGAAGTGATATTTGATGTCGATGTGTTTTGTTTTTTAGTGCTGGACAGGATTTTTAGTGACAGCAATGGCAGCAGTATTATCAACAAATATAGGATTGTTAGAAAAATTTAACCCATAGTCCCTGAGTTGTTGCTGAATCCGGATGATTTGAGAGCAACAACTTGCAGCTGCACTGTATTCATCTTCTCACGTGGAAGTAGACACCAACGTCTGCTTCTTACACTGCCATGTAACCAGGTGTTTCCCAAAGAACTGACTCCCCTTAGATGTTGACTTGAAATCTCGCTTGCATCCACCATAATCTGAGTCACTTTATGCAGTCAGGTCAAAATTATCATCATTAGGATACCATAATCCTAGATCCGGGGTACCCTTCAGATAATGCAAAATCCTTTTCACGGCAATGAGATGAGAGACTCTTGGCTTTGATTGATAGCATGCACACAAACAAGTAGCGAACATGATGTCAGGCCTATAAGCTGTGAGATACATGAGAGATCCGATCATCCCTCGAAACAGAGTGGCATTAATTAACTCCCCCTTTTCATCTGTAGTTATCCTGTGATTAACAGCCAGTGGGGTACCAACAGGTTTTGCATCTAACATACTGAACCGGCTCAAAATGTTACCAACATATTTGGTCTGATGAATAAAACTACCTGCCTCGGATTGATCCACCTGCAATCCAAGAAAAAAATTCATTTTTCCTATGGAGCTTATCTCAAACTTGTCCTTCATAACTTTCTCAAAATCTTTGCACAGAACATCATTTGTGAATCCAAGATGATATCGTTCACATATATTTGCACCAAGAATAAATCACCATCCTTCTCTCTAATGAACAAAGTGAAGTCAATGACACCTCTTCTGAACCCGTTGTTCAGAAGGTGAGTAGAAAGTATCTCATACCACGCTCGTGAAGCTTGGTGCAATCCATATAAGGCCTTGTTTAACTTATAGATATGGTCACAATAAAATGGATCTTCCAACCCGAGAGGTTGATTGACATACACAAATTCATTTATCACACCATGAAGAAATGCACTATTAACATCCATCTGATAAACTTTGAACTTCTTGTAGGATGCATAAGCCAGGAAAATTCGAATTGCTTCAAGAAGAGCAACCAGTGAAAATACTTCATTGTAGTCAATCCCTTCAATTTGTCTAAAACCTTGCACCACCAAACGTGCTTTGTTTCTAACCACAATGCCGTTATCATCACGTTTGCAGCGTAGAACCCATCTGGTGCCCAAGACTTTAGCACCCTTAGGTCTATTAACTAGCTGCCAAACTCCAAACTTCTTAAACTGCAGCAGCTCTTCCTGCATAGCATCTACCCATGATTCTTCTTTCAAGGCTTCAGTAATGGTTCTAGGTTCAACTTGGGAGATAAAACAAGAGTGGGCACAAAAGTTTACATCTGCAAAGTCAAGTATGTCAGCAAGTCCGCCTGAAGATAACTGGTTTCTAGTCTTCACTCCATCATCCAGATTTCCAATGATATTCATTTGAGGATGCATGTTGTTAATTCTTCCCACTGGATGAGCAGGAACAAAAACTTATGGATCAAGATTATTATGATTAAGATTCTCAAGAGTAGATGCAATATTTTCAACATATGGTTCTGGAACATCTGGATGAGAGTGATGATCTTCTGAATCTGAACTGTCATCATGTGTCTGCATTGGAGCTGGAATTGATGAAGTTTGCACTGGTTCATCAGGTGCATTTTGTGCATCATACATTATTTGAACATCAACATCTTCTTCGGAGTCCATGGGAGGCATATTGAATGAGTCAAAGAGGTCCGAATAATCGAACATCCAGTCTGGACCCTTTCCAGGTGGTGGCATAATGTATCTCTAAACATCGACATGGAACCCCTCACCCACACTGCGAGTTGATTTGTTGTATACTCTTTTGTTAGGAGTGCTATACCCAAGAAAATAGCCTTCTTCCACCGTCTCACTGAACTTGCCTTGCTCGTGTTTCTTAAGCATTGTGCATGGAGCACCGAAAGGTTCAAGATACTTAAGATTAGGCTTTCTGTTATGGAGCAATTCAAAGAAAGTCTTTCCATGTCTCTTCACAATGAACACCCGGTTAAGAGTATAACAGGCATTAGCAATAGCTTCATTCCAGAATTGAACCGGTAGGAAGGAATCAACAAGCATAGTCTGAGCAGCTTCAATCAATGTTCAGTTCTTTTGCTCAGCAACACCATTCATCTGTGGGACATATGGAGCACTAAATTGTTGAACAATACCACATTCATTGCAGAAAGTTTCCATGTTATGATTCTTGAATTACGTCTTGTTATATGTTCTGAGCATCCTAACTTTGAGCTTGTAAAGCGATTCAAGCTCGGTAACCAAAACCTGAATACACTCGAACGTTTCTGACTTTTCCTTAATAAAAAATACCCAGGAGTATCTAGAGTACTCATCAGTGATGACTAAACAATATTGATCTCCACCGATGCTCATGCGGTTGATAGGACCGAACAGATCCATATGAAGAAGCTCAAGTGGAACAGTAATTGAGTGATACTTTTTGAGCTTATGAGACTGCTTAACTTGCTTTCCCTTCTTGAATGATACGCAGACATCAGACAGTTTGAATTTCGTTAAATTCACTCCTTCAACCAGATTGTTGTGAACCAAATGATTCATCTTGCCAGACTCAAATGACACATTTTCTTATGCCAAAGAATTGAATCTTTTTCTGTTGCTTTGGACATAAAACATGAAGCTGAAGAAGATGTAGTTGAAGCTATGGCCATGTTGAGAACATTCAAATCCTGCTTTCTAGGAGCTAACATCAAAATCCAGTCTTCGGGAATGGTAATACCTTGCTTGAGAATGTAGCAGCTCGAATCATCAAAGAGAACTTTGTACTTCTTGTTACAAATCTGTGACACGAAGAGAAGATTGTTTTCCAGCTGCTTCACATACCTTACTTTGTCAAAATAAACTTGACCATTTGTAAGAGTTCCTTTGCCAGTAATAAAGCCGCCTTTGTCCCCAGAAAATGCTACATATCCTCCTCTGATTGAATTGATATCTGTTAGAACAGATATGTCTCCAGTCATGTGCCTAGATGCCCCACTATCAACAATCCAAGTGATGTTAAGAGCAGCATTTGGGGCAACCTGCACATACACAAATCATTAGTTGAAATTGGGAACCCAAGCCTTTATAGCCTTGGGTTTCCCCTATGAGTCTAGGACTTAGCCTTCCAGATAGAGTTTTTGTTGAAAGATCTTTTGAAATATATGGAAGATGGTTTTGATTGTTTGTCAAAAACAATTTTGTGTGTATGTTGATCAATCATTACACTTTTACCCTTATCCTAAGACTTGATGGGAGGTGGGTGTTAGGGTTTAACTCGAGGTGAATTATGTACTGATTTGACTTCATTAACAAAACACTGATTTGTTTTTCTATGTGGTGCAACATGTGGTCTAATCAGATGAGGGCAAAATCAAGTTAAGTACCCAGGTGCACCACATTCAAAACAAACTCGTTTATCTTTAGAAAAGAACTGCTTGGTTTTATCCTGAAACTGTTTGTTTGAAACTTTAGAAACATGGTTTCTATGAAAATCAGCTGATTTTGTCTTTTCATGTTTAAAACCCAAACCCTTAGTCCCACTAAAAACAAAATTTTCAGTCTTGTTGGACTCACTAGCTTCACTCACTTATGAGGATTTCACAAAGCCGATCACTTTGGAGAATTTTGAAGACAGATTTGTCTATGTGGGATTGGGTCAGCCTTCTTGACACAAGATGTCTGATTCTTAACAATGGACACATGAGGTGAAGAATCAGAATCATCCTCAGAATCATAGACCCAATCTTCAACCACTCCCTCCACAAATGATTCCTTAGTAGATGAAAAATATTCACTTGGAATAACTCCAATTGGATCAATTACCAATGGAATTTTAACTCGAAAATCCTTGCTTCTTTGTCATTTGGTGAATTGACAAAACAACTTAGAACCGGTGGAGGACAATGATTGTACTTCGTTCCTTTACCCTTTCCCTTCAGATCAGTCCCATCACTGATCATGTGCTCAATAATATATGAAGCACTCTCATAGCTATTTAGCTTTTGACTCAAAGTCTCATAGTCACATTCGACTATGGCTAGCATCTTCTTTGTCTCATTAATGGTGTTGATATAAGAAGTGATATCATGTTGCTTATTAAGCACAACGATCTCATCCTCATGTAATTGCCTGTTTAATAAATCAATTTTAGCTTGAAAGTCTTTTTCATTTGATTTTAAAGCACGATTTGCCTCAATACAATGGTTGAGATCACTAATCAGGCCTGCGTTATGCTCCTGATAAGCCAAGACCTTACTTTCAAGGTCAACATAATGAAAACATCTAGAGTTAGGTGACGAACATTCAACATACAACTGACCAGTCTGAGATGAAGTAGAGGTATCCACCATCAAAGCAAACTGTGTAGCATGTGGATCTTCGGACTCAGCATCAGTATCTCCTTGAGTTTCTGAATCTGAGGTGCTTGCATACTCTGATCCTGATGATTCATCCACCCTAGTCTTCATTTCCTTTGAATCATATTCAACATTGGAATCAGCAACTTTCTTGATTTCTGCAACCCAAGCTTTCTCATCTGCTCCCTTATCAGTGTTGAATCTAAAATCCTAGTTCTCCCCTTCATCATTCTGAACAGTTAGGGCCTTGTTTGCATTTGAAGAACTAGCATGAGAGGGAGTCTCAATTGGTACTAATCTTCTTTTTGGGTTAGAATCAGATGATCTTTGATTTGGAAATGGATTCTGGGTTCCCATCCTCTTTGGCTTGTTGCATTGCCTTGCAAAGTGTCCTTTATCCCCACAGTTGTAGCAGGTAACTAAGGTCATGTCAAACCAAACTTTGAATCATTGTTCAAGTTGATATCCTTCCCAGTTCTTCTGACAAAATTTTTTTGCCCTTCTGACAGCACTTGCAAGAGCCCACATGACATCCATCCTTTCCATGTCATCTGGATCAATCTGTGAATAATCTTCATTGGTTAAGTGTGGATTTCCATTTTGTCCAGCTAACAATCCATCATAAGAGCTCACAAGTGTTGATAAGAGGCACATGTGCTCTTTAGCAACCTCCATGATGGAATATATCAGTGGAAATAGACTGAGACAATACAGAATAGGCCTTCTGCTCAAAATCATATAGCTTTCTTTGAGGTTCAGTCATCCGAGTAACCAGCATAGGTGTTCCATCCACATTTATTGGTCTCAAGTATCCACTTTCAATCATCATCCACAAGTTAGTGTCCACCCCATTGATGTGAATCTCGAATCTATATTTCCAATGAGGACAGTCATCCAATGATAATAACTTTGGGGCTTTATTGGCGTTTCCCGTCTCAGTTTCAGTGAGCAATAAATTTTGAATCCTGTGATTCTGATTTGCCTCCAATGCAAGTTACTCCATCTTAGCAAAAATAAACTGATTCAACACTTAGACGAATTTTAGTCCTTAGGTACAAATGAAGTTGGATAATACAAATGACGGGCATGAAAGACAAAGAATCATATGAATGAGGGCACAAATTCCAAGTTCAAATGAATGAAAGATCAAACGAAGGATTCAAACGAATGAATAGTTCATTCGTTTAAAGACCATACGAACAGGTGGTTAATTCATGTGAGTTAAATGAACGAGGATTGATTCGCTCAGCAGCTGATTCGTGCGAGTGTCTATTCGTCGAGAAACCCCATTCGCACGATTTGGGTTTTAGCAGCAAGAAAAATCCTTCTAACTATGGATCTATATCGATTTTGGCCACCAAATTTGGTACACACACTCATGAAAACATTTCTAAGATTTTGGAATGAACGGTTTTTGAAAACAACCCAAAAAACCAACTTTTCAGCAATGAAAAAGCAACTTTAAGTATAAGAAAAAATAGGGTTTTTCAGAAAGCAAGGCAGAACAAATGGTAATATGATGATCTAGATTGAAAAATTAGTAGAATCAAGAGTCAAAGCTCTGATACCACTTTCTAGGACCTCAGAAACGACTCGGTTCCGCACGGATTCTGTTCAGCAGGCCCTCGAATAGGGCAGAATCCTATTTGAGGGTTTTCCAATCGAATAATGTATTGAGCCAAAGCTCTGATCGAGATCGAACACCACGGGAATGAAGACGAACTTGGAACGAATGGGACGGCTCTGAAACCTAGAGAAGTGATAGGGAATGTTCAAAAGATATGAAATATTCTGTTTTGCAGGTATTTATAGTGAACAACAGATCACACGAATAGGTCACGCGAATCAACCGTTCATGCGAACCACGAATGAAGCAGTCATAAGAATGAATCATGTCTCTGATACATTCGTACGAGCTAATCAGAATCAGGATTCCTTAGTTTAACTGATCGTTCGTTAAGCGTTCATTTGTACGAATTGACTCATGTTTAGGTTAATTCGTACGAATGGGCCTGCAAGATATCGAAGGTCAAAGTCAACATGTTAAACACAAATACACAATGCAAAATACATGATCTCATTAATAACTAAAGCTTTTTACAATCATAGTCGATCATTACATAGAACTAGGGACATTTCAGGCATCAACAAAAACCAACTCCAAGCGATCCTAAAACTAGTGAGAAGAGATAGTAATGATCTCACTCCAAAACACAAGGACATTCTTCCTTTCGAAGAGGTAATGCTAGTTCTACAACGCATCGAGGAATAGAAGTAATCCTCTACACGCCTGTGTAGCAAGACCCCGGTGGGGCAATACTACACGCCATCGGGAGATTGAGATCAGTGCTAACGACTGAAAGAAACAAGTCGTCCCTTGTGAATTCCTTGTGAGCCATCATTCAAAGAATTCCATTGTAGTTAAGTCTGCTTACATAGCCCAGATCAGCACGACTACAATTGAACCGGAGCGAGAGATGAATCCAACAACCTTCATTAGGAAAACCATAAGTGACAATAGGAGCTGAAACAAAACAATGAGGGCTTACAGGTTGTGAAGACAACCTAAATTATTTCTCCAAGCAATGGAAGCAAACCTTCATTGACTGAGATATCACCGAAGACCTGCAATTGCGTAGGAAATACATTCAGTGTTCACGGTGCCAATGACTGCAGAAGACTTAGAATGAATCATTCATAAGGATGAATGTGAAGAGACGACCTCTGATCGTCTTAGTTCAATAAATTAAGATCGTGTATGGTGAGAGAACAAACAATAATGTCAAGAAAAGATATTCTTCACCTCCCAAATGAGTAAGGATTTCAACAACCCAACATCAGAAAGCACGAAACCCATCCTACCCGAACTTACCGTAGAAGATCAACATATTTCTCCATGGCAAAAAGGAAACCTCCTCTACATGCGGCGTCCAACTCAACCATATACGTGGGAACATGGTGATCGAATCAAAGAAAACTTGTCTAGCAAGCCGGTGAAATTCCTAGAGAAGTATCTCCGGACAGTTCTGAGAGAACTTTGCTGCCAGATTGTGCAAGGTGACAACTGACCTATCTGGACATGATCATCGGGAAGGAGATGAGAAATGCCGAGTTCCAAGGTGCAGAATCCCCAAAACCTTGCAGGGAACAATCCACAATTTGGAAAATGAGAGCAAATTACGGAAACAAAACCTCAGCGTTGTCACAATTGGAAAGTGAGAGGACATCCATACAACTCCAACATCTAATCGTGAATCTAGGAAATTAGGAATAGGAAGCCATACACATCCACCCCACGAACAATACAAGAATTGTGCTATTCAATGGATACGATTCAATACGCTCCACTATGAATGATGAATAAAGTGATAAAGTGAGGAAGCGAACGTTCTTGGAAACACATATTTAGTGGGAAGTCTAAACGGAACAGACTACCTGCCCAAGTAAACCCCAAAATCTATACGAACAAAGTGATACTGATATCCAGTACACAACTCGATGTAGATGATAACAAGAAGAGTCGACCAGTCAATGAAAGATAACCTTCCAAGGGTTATCAAGAACGACTGATAGAATTTATACATCTGCTTCTATCCAAACTACAACCATCAGCTCGATCAAGGAATGACATAGGGACATAGATGGTATCGTAACATCATTTATGTACCAATCGCCTGTGTAAAACCGAGTTGACTGAATTACATCAACATGAACCGTGGAACTTGGTGTATGCACCCGATTCATCCTTAACGAATTGCAAACCGATAGTTATAGTCGGTAAATTACAGGACTAGGACGAACCCCATACCAGTGGATATGAGACAACAACATTTTTCCAATGTACATCTCAGCACTACGTGGAAACATGAGAGAATAATTCATATTGGTTGTCTTCCAGAACATTCAAAAAGGAACATGAGCTCCTTATAACACATTTCAAATTTCCGGACGAAATTCCTTCAAGAGGGGGAGACTGTGACAGCCGGTACACGAGCAACCTTGAGATTGAAATCCAAGGGTGTACACAACCACAGTGTAGGAGACTGTGTTACGAGAGAGACGAAAACGATAATAAACAACAAATCAAAACACATGGATAATTCCTCAAACAGTTAGGAAAATCCATTGAATCACACAAACATGAATCAGAAGAAAAAACAAACACCTTGTGAGGGAAAACAATGAACAAAATCTGAATGGATAGCATTTGGAGTATCGTACAAATGACTCATTCGTGCGACATCCAGCTATAAAAGCAACATTTCCGTTTTTCAAACACATTTTTCACCCAACCCTCTCATCCGAAACCCGCTTTCGCCCCCTCGATTTTTCGGCCATTTTGTCACACCCCCAATTTCAACTAACGGAATCATACCGTTTGGGAACGTGACAAACCAGGATCTCAGATCATTAGACATAGCGAAGACCTCTATATGAATTTCAAAAACATACGTTGGTCTTTAAAACAAACATAATAACCAGAGTTTACAAAAAGTTGCGGAAGCGTTTCAAATCAAAACCAATAACTGTTGATAAGTAAAACATTACAAATCAAAAATACTGAAATAATCAAATTCAAATGTTCAAAGTGTTTATATGCATGAGACTCTATCTTCCTAGTCCATGCCAGCTGTTACGCGCGCCTTAGCGTCCTGAGAAAACATGCAAATCAAGTCAACACAAAGGTTGGTGCATAACACAGGTTTTAAATAATCATAGTGTTCAAAACATCAGTTTGAATAACAAGTTTGTAGATAACATAATCACAATTGCACAGTCATGATAGCTAGTCATATAACTATTTACATACGTGTTCGACACCGAAGCTGACTAGTTGCCATGCTATAGCATGTTTTCGCCTTGCCACTATTGTCTATCACAACAATAGTAAATGTGTGTTTGGTCAGTCAAACACCTGCGTAGATCCCATCTACCAGGTGAGGTTTGTCAAACCTAATAGATCTATTTCCAACTACCACGCTTTGCATTTACAGCAAACTAAACGGTTCGAGGTGTGTAAGGACTTTCAAGTTGATATATTGGCACATAATGTAAACAGATAACTCATGCAAGTGTTATGTATCTAAAAATCAGTTTGTTGCACATGTTTTCTCCCCCAAAACAGTTTAAAATAAGAAAGGGGCCGTGTACGCACCTTTGACGATAGCAGAATGATCAAACACGTGTGAACTTGCGTAGAAATCCTCTACGAAGAATCTGTGATTTAAACAATAACCTATTGTTATTCGAATAATCATTTTGTGCTTGAAATCACATACGTGTCAACACACGTATGTTAAAGTGTGAGAATTAGGCATACGAAAGTACGCGTGTCACTGAAATCGATTAAATAAAATCACATTTGATTTTATTTAATTAAACGTAATTATACGCGATTTCGTGTTCGGATTAAAATATGGATTTTATCATCCTAACACGTTCGTATTCTAGTTACGGTTCCAACGCAACTTGAACGAACTAAAACGGAGTTCGTATGAAAAAGTTATGACCAAAACATCAAAATGATTTTTAAAACTCAAAAATGGCTGGGCCGGGGCTCGAACCCGCGACCCTCAACACCAAACACACCGCGTCTACCATCTCAGCCCGCTAGGGTTTCGCGATGGTTATCAGAATTAATTTCTTTTAAATCCCATTCCAGTCCAACTCCTATTCCATAATATAGCCTAAGCAATTCATCTCCAATTACACCCGATTTCGAATCCGATTATCACTCAAACCATAGGGTTTTCATTGAATAACCAATTCCGAACCCTTCTGTTTAAACAATTTCAAAAATCGTAACAGTTTGCATCAAAAACCCCAAAAGCATATTCATCTTATGAACCCTAACATCGAATTCATCCAATTCTTATTTCTAAAATGAAATTAGCATAACATTCACCTTAATCGACACTCTCTGAATCTACCCATGATATTTAATTCGATTATTAATCACTTAACCATCAAAACCCCCAAAACCGTTTGTCTTTAGAACCCTAGAACTCGTTTTCCCACAATTCGTAGTTGTTATATGAAATCAATCTATACATAATCTCAATCGACCTTCTCTGAAACTATCCATGCTGTTTAATTTCATTTTTAAACCGGTTTAATCAATAACCCCCAAAACCGTTCAACACATGAACCCTAATTATGAGATTTGATCAATTCGATACTTGAACCCCGAATTAGCATAGGGATTACCTTAGTCGGCCATTTTAGAATGTATAGGCATCGAGAATTACCTGGTTTGGTTTAGAATTGATGTTAATCGACTAGAGGTGATCTTCGGCCAAGCTCTTGAATCAATCCTTCTCCTTGTGGCTTCTAATATTGAATTGGCTATTGAAAGAGTTTCTAATAGTGCCGATTAACACTCTGGGTTCCTCAATTTGTAATGATATTGACGAATTATGAAAGCTCTAATCATAGGGCGACGGTTTCAATTTTTAGCCATTAATCTCATTCAATTGAGCTGTTTCATGACTAATCATCTGTTCTAACGGTTACTTATTATCAAAGCAAGTTAAATGGGTGTTGAATTCGATCTTTAATCATCATTTGATGCTAGTTTCAAGTCTAATTTATCATACGGTCGAAATTTTGACTTTTACAAGTCAAAATTCATTATACCTCATATTTCTAAGTTTAATTCCATCGAATTGAATGTCTTAGGATTAAATTCTACACTCCCAATCCCTTTTGTTTGATATTATGAGATTTCATGGTTTTCCTGATAGTTTCTGGATATCGGAGTTAACTTGAAATTTCCGAATTGTCACTAGTTTGACCCATTGAAACATTATTAAGCTAAATTAATCCATTTGGACTCTTTAAATCCAATTGGACCTCACTGGGCCTTCCTGGGCCTACCTTGGCTTTCCCTAGGCCTACCTTGATTTACATTGGGCCTTACTTGAATTTATAGGGCCTTATTGGGCTTCTCTTGGCTTATTGGGCCTACATTGGCTCTGTTGGGCCTACATAAACTTTGTTGACCCTAATTGATCTTGTGGGCCTCCATTAACCTTATTGGGCCTTCATTGGCCTTGTTGAGCCTTTATTGGTATTATTGGGCCTTGATTTGGCCTTGTTGGGCCTGTTGGACCTTCAGTGGTCTTATTGGGCCTTGATTGGCCTTGTTGGGCTGGTGATAGCACCAACTCCCGTTAACAAGGTTAGTGTGAAAAGTCGGATTGTCACATCATCCCCTTGTTGAAGGAATTTTCGTCCCGAAAATTAGCAAGTGTTAAGAGTAGTTAGGAAACTACTTACGAGTTTAGATCGTACGTGTTAGTGTGATTTGATCATTCTGTGTGCTTGTGTGTACTCTCACACAAAGTCTAATGTTTGCAACATCACAACTCAATTGTGATATTTCAATGTGACTGTTTGCGTGTACACTAGTTAGTTCACCTAACTGTGACTGTTTGTGTTTGATCATACTGTGTTGTGTAACCTCACACATAGTGAGTGTCTGAAACTGTTTGTACTATGCAACCCCGCACATAGCAAAGTGTATGTAACCAATGTACTATGCAACCCCGCACATAGTAAAATGTATGTAACCAATCGTGTATGTACTACCATAACATGTAACATATGAAATGTAGCACATAAAACATATAAAATGTAATGTAGCACAATTATTTGTAACAAAATCAAAATCAATTGAATAAATAAAATGTTTGTGCTTACAGTTTGAAATTTGCAGTGTTGATGTGTGAAAGCATCACGTCATCCCCTTGTTGAAGGAAATTTCGTCCCGAAATTTAACGTGCGCTCTCAGTGTTAGCAGTAGCTGTCTTGAATAGATGAGGATATTTCTTCATCATTTGGTCTTCCCGTTCCCATGTGAATTCAGGACCCCGTCTTGAATTCCATCGGACCTTAACTATTGGAATCTTGCTTTGCTTCAGTTGTTTGACCTCTCGGTCCATGATTTCCGCTGGTTCTTCAATGAATCGCAGCTGTTCATCTACTTGTATTTCTTCCAATGGTACAATCAATGTCTCATCAGAAAGACATTTCTTTAAGTTTGACACATGAAAAACATCATGAACTCCACTGAGTTCATCCGGTAGTTTGAGTTGGTACGCAACCGGACCAATCCTTTTCAGAATCTCAAAAGGTCCTACGTAACGTGGACTAAGCTTTCCGCGCTTGCCAAATCGTATCACACCTTTCCAAGGTGATACTTTTAGAAGAACTCGGTCTCCTACTTGAAATTCCAACGGCTTGCGACGTTTATCTGCATAACTCTTCTGGCGATCCCGAGCCGCTGCCATACGGTTTCGGATTTGAACTATCTTCTCTGTTGTTTCATGCACCAGTTCAGGACCTGTTAATTGACTGTCACCAATTTCAGCCCAGCAAACTGGTGAACGACATTTGCGACCATACAAAGCTTCAAACGGTGCTGCTTGAATACTTGTATGATAACTATTATTGTAAGAGAATTCCACCAACGGTAAATGATTCTCCCAGCTATCACCAAAATCAATGACACAGGCTCGTAACATGTCCTCGAGCGTTTGAATCGTTCGTTCACTTTGACCGTCGGTCTGTGGGTGATAAGCGGTACTCATATCCAAGCGAGTCCCCAATGACTTATGAAGAGATTTCCAAAAGTTGGAAGTAAACCGGGCATCCCGATCAGATATGATAGAGATTGGCACGCCATGCCGTGCTACTACTTCCTTAATGTAAATACGAGTCAACTTCTCCATCTTGTCAGTTTCTTTGATTGCTAAGAAGTGTGCAGATTTCGTTAATCGATCGACAATTACCCATATTGTATCACAACCACTCGGTGTACGGGGTAACTTAGTAATGAAGTCCATCGAAATCTGTTCCCATTTCCACATCGGTATCTCTGGTTGTTGCAGTAAACCAGATGGCTTCTGATATTCAACTTTGACTTTCGAACAAGTCAAACATTTGCTAACGTACTTAACAATATCAGCTTTCATATGAGGCCACCAATACAGTGCCTTCAAGTCATGGTACATCTTGTCTGATCCCGGATGGACTGAATATCTGGACTTGTGCGCTTCGTCCATCACGAGTTCCCTTAAACCTCCATACAAAGGTATCCACATTCGATCAATGAAATAACGAATTCCATCAGGTTTAACATTCAATTGTTCTTCCATTCCTCGTAAAGATTCCGGTACTAAGTTTTCCGTTTTCAAAGCCTCAATCTGAGCACTATGTACCTTGTCAGGTAAGTCAGTATGTATCGTCATCATAAGTGCGCGAACCCGTCTTGTTCCCGTTGTATCTTTTCTGCTCAAAGCATCGGCTACGACATTAGCCTTTCCCGGGTGATACTTAATCGCACACTCATAATCATTCAACAACTCAACCCATCGTCGTTGTCTCATATTGAGTTCCTTCTGATCAAAGATATGTTGTAAACTCTTATGATCAGTATAAATAGTACACTTAGTTCCATACAAGTAATGCCTCCAAATCTTCAAAGCAAAAACCACTGCTCCTAACTCCAAGTCATGAGTAGTGTAATTCTTTTCGTGTGTTCTCAGTTGTCTGGAAGCATAAGCGATCACTTTATCCCGTTGCATCAACACACATCCCAAACCCTGTCCAGATGCGTCACAATACACCGCAAAGTCTTCCGTTCCTTCCGGTAAGGATAGAATCGGTGCACTGCAGAGTTTTTGTTTCAATAACTGGAATGCAGCTTCCTGTTTATCCGTCCAGTTATACTTTGTTCCCTTGTGCGTAAGAGCTGTAAGTGGTTGAGCGATCTTTGAGAAACCCTCAATGAATCGTCGATAATAACCCGCCAAACCAAGGAATTGTCGTACCTCGGTAGGGGTCTTTGGCGCTTCCCAATTCTTAATAGCTTCAATCTTCGCTGGATCAACATGTATACCCTTTTCATTAACTATATGCCCCAAGAACTGTACTTCTCGCATCCAGAAATCACATTTCGAGAACTTAGCGTACAGTTGTTCCTGTTTCAACAGCTCTAGTAGTAATCGAAGATGTTCAGCATGTTCCTCCTCAGACTTTGAATAGATGAGAATGTCATCAATGAAAACAATGACAAACTTATCAAGATAAGGTTTACAAACACGATTCATGAGATCCATGAATACGGCTGGAGCGTTTGTCAACCCAAATGGCATGACCAAGAACTCATAATGGCCATAGCGCGTCCTGAATGCTGTCTTTGGAATATCCTCCTCCTGGACTCTTAGTTGATGATAACCCGACCTGAGATCAATCTTTGAGTAGTAACTCGAACCTTGCAACTGATCGAACAGATCGTCAATCCTGGGTAACGGATACCGGTTCTTGATAGTAACCTTGTTCAATTCCCGGTAATCGATACACATACGAAAAGTCCCGTCTTTCTTCTTTACAAACAATACTGGAGCTCCCCACGGTGAAAAACTAGGTCGTATAAAACCTTTATCCAACAATTCTTGCAATTGTGTGGATAACTCTTGCATCTCTGACGGTGCAAGTCGATAAGGCGCCCTAGCTATCGGTGCTGCGTCTGGTGTAAGATCGATTCGGAATTCCACCTGTCTCACAGGCGGTAATCCCGGCAAGTCTTCTGGAAATACCTCCGGAAACTCACAAACTATAGGTATATCTTCAAGTTTCTTCTCCGCTACCGGCTTTTCAGTTATAAGTGCTATAACTGCCGTATGACCCTTACGTAGACACTTGTGTGCTTTCATACAAGATATGAGACGCAGTGGCGTACTGCTCTTCTCGCCTTGTACATATAATGTCTCTCCCTGCGGAAGAGGTATGCGAACAATCTTTTCATGGCATACAATTTCAGCCTGGTTCTTGGACAACCAGTCCATGCCAATAACTACATCAAAACTGCCTAAGGCAATAGGCATCAAATCAATCTCTAATGTCTGACCCATCAAATCAAGAATACATCCCTTATAAATGTTTTCTACTACAATCAACTTACCATCCGCTAACTCCACAGTATAGGGACTATCTAAGGCAGTGGGACTAACATCTAGTGACTTAGCAAGTGAACTAGATACAAAACTCCGGTCGGCACCAGTGTCAAATAACATAGAGGCATAGTGATTATTTAAGAGGAACGTACCCGTAACAATGTTGGGATCCTCCCGCGCTTGACGTCCTCCAATCACGAACGCCCTGCCTCTAGCACCGTTGTTGTTGTTATTATTGTTGTTGTTGTTGTTGTTGTTGGTGCCATTGCCATTACCGTTGCCACCTCCATTACCATTACCATTACCATTGTTGTCCCCGCCTTTCTTAAGTTGTGGGCAATCTTTCTTGAAATGGCCCATCTTGCCGCACTCAAAACAACCTTTCTGCGCGTTGTTTTGATTGTTATTCTGGTTGTTATTGTTATTCTGCAGCTCTCCGCGACAATCCTTGGCTGCATGTCCAACCTTGCCACACCTCTGGCACTTAGCTCTATCACATTGGTTACCCGCATGATGGTAACCACACTTGTTACACTTGGGGTGCTTACCAATATAGCCCCCCGATGATGATTGCTGACCACTGTTTGAATTATGATAGGACTTGTTCGAGTCCTGCTTCCTGTTCTGCTGTTGGTTATTACCCTTGTAGTTGTTGCTTTCCCACTTCCTCTTGTGATCTCCTACCTTAGTAGCAGATGTCCGCTTAGGCAGGGTTCCTTGTAACACTGCCTGATCAGTAAGCTGATGTGCTAGACGAACAGCTTGTTGGATGGTGGTGGGATTTGCTGAAGTCACCATCCCCTGAATCTGAGGCACTAGTCCTCCAATATACCTTTCGATCCACTTACTGGCTGGAGTAGCCATATGTGGTAGCAGTCTGGCCAGTTCATGTGATCTGGTCGTGTATTCCTCAATGTTTGACCCCTCCATCTTGAGGTGCCAATACTCCTCCTCCAACTTCTGCATTTCACTACGAGGACAATACTCCTCTTGTAGCAAAGCTTTGAAGTTGTTCCAGGTCAACGCATTTGCTTCACCCAACCCCAGAGTCTGAACATTGGAGTTCCACCAAGTCAGGGCTGGACCCTCCAAAGTTCCAGTAGCAAATTTCACTTTGCTGTCATCCGGGCAGTTGCACATCTCGAACACAGATTCAGCTTTTTCAATCCATCGGAGAAGTCCTATGGCTCCCTCCGACCCTTTGAAGTTGTGTGGTTTGCAGTCCAAGAACATCTTGAACGTGCAGACTTGTGGGTTAATCACTCCCCCAGCTGGACCCTGTGGCCCTGTGTTGTGTGTCTGAGCATACTGTGCAATAGCCTCCGCGACTCTGTTGTTAATTAGCTCGTTGAGCTCAGCAACAGTCATATGAACATTTCCTTCAGCCATTTCCTTCCTATTTACAAGAAGTGTTAGCACGAAGTCAAAATCCAATGTAACATGTGTAAGTAAAAACAATAAATACAACATGTAATATAAACAACACAGTTGTTGGAAACAAACAATAGTTCTTTCATAAATAGAAACTTTCTTTGAGTACAATACTTTTGAAATGAAATACAAAATTTCAAACTACTAATGTAGGAACACAACCCGTTCCTAATAAGTTTAAACAAAACAGAAATAAAAGAAAGAGAATCAATCGTCCTCAACAGTGGATTCAGGATCGGACTCAGCAACTGGTGCTGGTTCCTCCTCCTCATCCTCGTCCTCATCCTGTTCCTCATTCTCAACTACCACCAAATCCTCCAAAGCTTCAATCCTGCCCTCCAAGATCTCGGCTCGGTTCTCTGACTCCTCTAAACGACCAATCATGTTCCACATCTCATCTCGCATGTCATGAACCAGTTGGGCAAGTTCCTCTTGCCTCTCAATGGCATCCCATAACTCCTGAGATCTCTGATAGAGCTTCTCCTCTGCTGTATCCACGTCCTCGCGCAACTTGGCGATCTCCTCTGCGTCCGTCCTTTGCCTCTTAGGCTCAGGAGCGTCCAGTACGGGTGGTGGATGTGTAGATGGTCCTGCAGCATAGAGTCCCTGGTTATTCACCCACGGTGCCTCCACCGGATCCTCATCCGGGTCCTCAACTGGATCCTCGTCTGGATCCTCCTCTGGATCCTCATCAGGATCCTCGTCTGGATCCTCCTCCGGATCCTCCTCCGGGTCTTCCTCCGGATCCTCCTCTGGATCGGAGTCCTCCATCTCATATGGTGGAGGTGATGGAATGGGTGGTGGTGGTGATGATGGTGGTGCCGGAACTATCGGCTCCTCGTCCTCAGAATCATCAATGATAACATAAGGAACTGATGATGAAGCCATGCCTGTTACATAATATCATATGTAAATGCAGTGCCATGGAATACGTAAGCAAATCAATTACATAATGTCATATGTAATTTCTAAGCAGTATGTGTAAACATGTGTGTCTAATGTCTAACAGTCATAGTCTAGGCCTACAAATGCAAACCTAGTTCGCTATAACCAATGTCTCTGATACCAATCTGTCACACCCCCAATTTCAACTAACGGAATCATACCGTTTGGGAACGTGACAAACCAGGATCTCAGATCATTAGACATAGCGAAGACCTCTATATGAATTTCAAAAACATACGTTGGTCTTTAAAACAAACATAATAACCAGAGTTTACAAAAAGTTGCGGAAGCGTTTCAAATCAAAACCAATAACTGTTGATAAGTAAAACATTACAAATCAAAAATACTGAAATAATCAAATTCAAATGTTCAAAGTGTTTATATGCATGAGACTCTATCTTCCTAGTCCATGCCAGCTGTTACGCGCGCCTTAGCGTCCTGAGAAAACATGCAAATCAAGTCAACACAAAGGTTGGTGCATAACACAGGTTTTAAATAATCATAGTGTTCAAAACATCAGTTTGAATAACAAGTTTGTAGATAACATAATCACAATTGCACAGTCATGATAGCTAGTCATATAACTATTTACATACGTGTTCGACACCGAAGCTGACTAGTTGCCATGCTATAGCATGTTTTCGCCTTGCCACTATTGTCTATCACAACAATAGTAAATGTGTGTTTGGTCAGTCAAACACCTGCGTAGATCCCATCTACCAGGTGAGGTTTGTCAAACCTAATAGATCTATTTCCAACTACCACGCTTTGCATTTACAGCAAACTAAACGGTTCGAGGTGTGTAAGGACTTTCAAGTTGATATATTGGCACATAATGTAAACAGATAACTCATGCAAGTGTTATGTATCTAAAAATCAGTTTGTTGCACATGTTTTCTCCCCCAAAACAGTTTAAAATAAGAAAGGGGCCGTGTACGCACCTTTGACGATAGCAGAATGATCAAACACGTGTGAACTTGCGTAGAAATCCTCTACGAAGAATCTGTGATTTAAACAATAACCTATTGTTATTTGAATAATCATTTTGTGCTTGAAATCACATACGTGTCAACACACGTATGTTAAAGTGTGAGAATTAGGCATACGAAAGTACGCGTGTCACTGAAATCGATTAAATAAAATCACATTTGATTTTATTTAATTAAACGTAATTATACGCGATTTCGTGTTCGGATTAAAATATGGATTTTATCATCCTAACACGTTCGTATTCTAGTTACGGTTCCAACGCAACTTGAACGAACTAAAACGGAGTTCGTATGAAAAAGTTATGACCAAAACATCAAAATGATTTTTAAAACTCAAAAATGGCTGGGCCGGGGCTCGAACCCGCGACCCTCAACACCAAACACACCGCGTCTACCATCTCAGCCCGCTAGGGTTTCGCGATGGTTATCAGAATTAATTTCTTTTAAATCCCATTCCAGTCCAACTCCTATTCCATAATATAGCCTAAGCAATTCATCTCCAATTACACCCGATTTCGAATCCGATTATCACTCAAACCATAGGGTTTTCATTGAATAACCAATTCCGAACCCTTCTGTTTAAACAATTTCAAAAATCGTAACAGTTTGCATCAAAAACCCCAAAAGCATATTCATCTTATGAACCCTAACATCGAATTCATCCAATTCTTATTTCTAAAATGAAATTAGCATAACATTCACCTTAATCGACACTCTCTGAATCTACCCATGATATTTAATTCGATTATTAATCACTTAACCATCAAAACCCCCAAAACCGTTTGTCTTTAGAACCCTAGAACTCGTTTTCCCACAATTCGTAGTTGTTATATGAAATCAATCTATACATAATCTCAATCGACCTTCTCTGAAACTATCCATGCTGTTTAATTTCATTTTTAAACCGGTTTAATCAATAACCCCCAAAACCGTTCAACACATGAACCCTAATTATGAGATTTGATCAATTCGATACTTGAACCCCGAATTAGCATAGGGATTACCTTAGTCGGCCATTTTAGAATGTATAGGCATCGAGAATTACCTGGTTTGGTTTAGAATTGATGTTAATCGACTAGAGGTGATCTTCGGCCAAGCTCTTGAATCAATCCTTCTCCTTGTGGCTTCTAATATTGAATTGGCTATTGAAAGAGTTTCTAATAGTGCCGATTAACACTCTGGGTTCCTCAATTTGTAATGATATTGACGAATTATGAAAGCTCTAATCATAGGGCGACGGTTTCAATTTTTAGCCATTAATCTCATTCAATTGAGCTGTTTCATGACTAATCATCTGTTCTAACGGTTACTTATTATCAAAGCAAGTTAAATGGGTGTTGAATTCGATCTTTAATCATCATTTGATGCTAGTTTCAAGTCTAATTTATCATACGGTCGAAATTTTGACTTTTACAAGTCAAAATTCATTATACCTCATATTTCTAAGTTTAATTCCATCGAATTGAATGTCTTAGGATTAAATTCTACACTCCCAATCCCTTTTGTTTGATATTATGAGATTTCATGGTTTTCCTGATAGTTTCTGGATATCGGAGTTAACTTGAAATTTCCGAATTGTCACTAGTTTGACCCATTGAAACATTATTAAGCTAAATTAATCCATTTGGACTCTTTAAATCCAATTGGACCTCACTGGGCCTTCCTGGGCCTACCTTGGCTTTCCCTAGGCCTACCTTGATTTACATTGGGCCTTACTTGAATTTATAGGGCCTTATTGGGCTTCTCTTGGCTTATTGGGCCTACATTGGCTCTGTTGGGCCTACATAAACTTTGTTGACCCTAATTGATCTTGTGGGCCTCCATTAACCTTATTGGGCCTTCATTGGCCTTGTTGAGCCTTTATTGGTATTATTGGGCCTTGATTTGGCCTTGTTGGGCCTGTTGGACCTTCAGTGGTCTTATTGGGCCTTGATTGGCCTTGTTGGGCTTGTGATAGCACCAACTCCCGTTAACAAGGTTAGTGTGAAAAGTCGGATTGTCACACATTTCCACAAGAAATCTGACCATTTCACCGTCTAAGTCATGTGTATTTCAATCCCAACACCTTCATTTCATGATTTCCACCATTTTCAACCCATTTCGGTCAAATACGAGCTCCACAGTAAGTATTAGCACCGATCCTTTGCATTAAAACACTTTAAAACATTTTACCATTGTTTTTAATCGTAAAAACACCATAAACAACCACGGATTTCAAAAATGTCGTTCTTGGTGAATCTTCAGGCGAATGAGCCGTACGAAGGGCTCATTCGTGCGAATGAGATGCCTCATTCGCTGAGAAAAGTCACCAGAATGAACCTCTGGATGAATGAGCAATCACACGAATGAAAGGGACTTATTAGCATAGGAAAACAATACGAATCAAGACCCATTTGCATGAATGGATCACCAGAATGAGAGTATGCATTCGACTGATTCCATTCGTGTGAATGAAGGTCATTCGCACGAATAGGCCATTCGCACCAAGAGGAGCCCAAAAATGGCTAACTGTTGAACGCCCTATCGACCACCGTCCGCATCGATAGAACCGAACGTTAGACCAAATTTTAAATCTAGTCAAAATAAGATGAAATGAAAAAACATTTTCCAAAATCACATCAAGACACATAACACACAACCATCCAACACTTAACTAAGTAATAGTTAAATGCATAACACATGATTCAAACCTAGAGAACATATCGAGTGAGTGCATTGACGACCCATAACTCCAGGTGAGTTCATAGACCCGTTTTTCTTTAACTTATTGCCTTTCAAATCTTTTGGGGCTGAGAACATGAACCTTCTTATTCGAATGATAATCGAATAAGAGTTATTTTCAAATAATTTAAATGAAAAGATCAATTTTCAACCTCTTATTTGAATGTTATTCGAATAAATGCATTTTCAATCATTTTACTATGCGTTCATCGCATCATCAACAACGTTTTCAAACTCAAACAATGATTTTGAGGATCTGGAACACGGCTGTACAGAAGTGTCCGTTAATCATGATAGTTCAAGGCTTTGTGCCCAACCAAGAGGTGAGAAGACACAGCTCGAGAGCTGAAGTTACACATCCAGAACATCAAACAAAAAATTTTACATGGTATCTGCCTAGGGTAATTCACTAGAGCATGTGTCCACACAACATACATCTAACATCATTGTATTTCGGGTTGTTCGTTCATGTTTAATTGTACTGTTACAACCTGATATGATAATTATTAATGATGATAAATTATTGGATGTTATTACTTATATTGGTATACATATTGAGAACATATTATTACAGGCATAAACCATGGGAAATTTAGTTGGAACACAACTAAACAGAACCAGAGAGTTTATCGCAGTTGAATTCACATATTATGGATGGTTGAATTGGAATAGTAATGGTTTAGGATTGTATAGTCAAAGATAGGCAAGGATATAATGATGGTCTATCGAAGAGGTGGTGGGACGGTGGCTGAGGCAGTTGCGACTGACCTCTACATATGCCCTATACATAAGCCATCTTCGGTTTAACATGATTATATCAATGTTGAGGCTTTGGTGAGGAGAATCCGAGGTTTTGGTTTGGGATAGAAAAAAATTATGAATTTGTTATTGTCTGGTTGCTAAACATAGTCAAGGACACATGGTCATGGTTTATCGAAATAGCGGTGGGACGGTGGCCGGGGAGGTTGCGACCTACCCCTACATATGCCCTATACATAAGCATATTTCGGTCTATTATGGATGTTTCATTGATATGGTTTAGTGGGATTTGGATTGGGAAACTATAATATTCAAATAATAAAGCAATGAAAGCATTATTGAGAATTTTTACGCGATGGTGAGATTACGATTATTAATTAAACGCGAATGTATTTCAGAAAAATTAAGTTAATAATGTATTCGCGTGGATGACGATTCACACGAATATAATTATTAAGAATAATATCCTTAAACGATATTTCATAAATCGTAAATCGAATCGAAATACGATACGAGCGTTGGATTCGGGAAGGTGACGATCTTTACGAATACGTACGTAAGTAACGCGTTTCGACGAGATAATGAAACAATAATTAACGATATTAAATTAATAAATGGAAACTAATAACGTTTATTAGGAATACAACCTAAAATGTATACGAACAAATTATTTTATTAAATAAATAAAATAAACGAGACTGTTTTACGAAACAATTTTATTTAAAATCATTTTATTAAAAAGAAACATATTTACTTAAACGTTTTAGGTTTGAATGTGTTTTACGATAAAAACAGAACACCTAAATATTTTTTTCGCGTATTAAACGAGACCGAGCACGTGGGAACGATACGGGGTATAAGAGTGAAGGAACACTTCTTCTTCTTCATTTTCATCAAGAACTTTCTCTCACTAAAATACCAAACCCGTCACCCCTCTCTCTACCTTCTCTCTAGCTTATCTCCTTCGTTACTCGACGGATTCGCGAGATCTTGGCGCCAAAACGTTCGTAAGGTCGAGGAGAACGAGAAGATACGAAGAAATCCCACGTTTAGTCTACATTCTGAGGTAAATCTAAAGCCCTATTTTCGGTTTTGTTGTGAACCTCAAATCTCTAAATTTTTGTCGATTAAAACCGACCTAGATGCTTATAAAACCTTTCAACAAGTAGGTATAAACGAATAGGAGTAGTGATTTGTACTGTAACAGGAGAAAGCTCAAGGATGTGGGCAAAGATCAGCTCGATCGTGTAGGGGAATTGCAAGTCGACGAACCTGCAGGTGTTAGCCGAACCTTCTCCTTAAACAAACCTTAAGATGCCACAAACCTGGAGCCATGAAAGTCGGGCCGAACCTGTTCCTGACTGGAGAAACCACAAGTAATCCGAACCCTCATGCATGCCACGGAACCTTTAGTTTGAACGAACCTAGGGTTTTGTCTTGATGGAGCCGAACCTTCTCTTTATCCTAGCGAACCTTTGATGTGAACGAACCTAGGGTTTTGTCTTGAAAGAGCCGAACCCTAGGACCTTGGAACCATTTATGACCAGCGAACCTGGGTCTCTTTGCAGCGAACCTTAGCCCATAATCCTTTTCTTTCGGGCCGAACATGATATACTTAGAATTATCATTAAGGACAGCGAACCTAGGGGCTGCATACTCTAAAGATAGGCAGCGAACCCTAGGAGAAATTAACCGAGCTTCATTGTAATCAATGATTAACTAACCTAAGTGTCAAACTAGGGTTTATGGAGAAAAGAGCATAAAAAGTTATCTATAATCATGCATGTATGAATAATCTAAACCACCACCTTTTATCTCTCTAAAAAGATAAGTGTTATAGATTATATATGTTTGAACATTTTTATATAATTAACCTAAGTGTAATTCTTGAACATAAAGGTTAAATTTTTTATAAATAGAGAGTTGGTGGTCAACTTAATTGGACAGGCATGTAAGTATAGATACGCGTACGATTAAGGATATTACTTTTCATTACACATATTCATGTGGGGTACACATAATGTCTACAGACTTAGTTATCACCATTTAATAAATAAAACTAACAAGTTTAGATTATTTTTAATGATGATTAACTATAAAGCCTTGGGTGTACGACTTAACTTAGGTAAACAAACTAAGTTATAAAATACTCATGGGTCTAAAGTAAACATGCATGGATCCTCAATAGTAATAAAGCGTATATACTTATGAACACAAATACACTATGATTACAGGTCGTTGAGTCACTTTTGATTTCACTTACGTGAGCGCGCACAATACACGAACACTGAATCTGAGGAATTCATGTGAGTTCTCATAACCTCCTTTTTAAACTATTTTGTTTTCAAACTCGGAGGTGAAGCATGTATACCAATATTTAAAAAATTAATTTGATAACACATGGGTGACACCTGGTTTATCATTATGATATTCAGATTATTGAATTATCATTGATTATTGATTGATTGATATGGATTATTATAATTCCGTGGGTCCTTGTTGATTGAGTTGACTTCGGTCATGCGCGATGATTGAATTGCTGTTGATTGAGTTGACTAAGGTCCTCCGCGGTGATTACACTGTTGGTTGAGTTGACTGCGGTCCTCCGCAGTGCACGTATTGAAACTTATATTATTTAGGAATATCGTTGGTAGAGTTGACTGCGGTCCTCCGCGATGATTCCGCCGTTGATTGAAGTCCTCTGCGGTAACTTATGTTGATATGATTATGGTGAATATTGATTGAGTTGTGATTGGTTAATTGAATTGTTTGGATGCTATGTTGTGTGGGGTTTTGGCTGAATTGGACTATCTTACAGCTGCACATGTGTATTTTCCTTGAAAAACCATAAACTTTGTTAAACACTTGTGAACATTTCTGAAACATAAAAACTTATGATTACTCACCAGCTACTTCGTAGTTGACACTTGATTTTCTACATGTTTCAGGAAATGAAGAGAAGTAAGTAGAGAAGGGTAGCTCTACACCTTTTGGGGAATCATCATTTAGGTTCTTGGACTTAGCTAAAATAACTGAAATTCTGAAGACTAGAGTTTAGTTAGTTTAGCTAAATCTTTTGTGTAATTGTTGTAACTATTTCATGATGAACATGATTTTTGTGTAATTAACTTGGTGGATTAATTGATATGTGATGATTTAATTAGATGCCCACGAGCTTATGAACAATCTACACATCCCTCGTGGCATCCCGACATTTCGCCATCGGTCGGGGTGTTACAGATTGGTATTCGAGCCTGGGTTATAGGGAATTAGGTTACTAGAAATGGTTGACCTAGTCTATAACCGTAGGATACCCTAGTATGAAGCTATTTCATACACTAGTTATTATATATAGGATTTCATGCTTATTTGTTTATTACATGTTATTTGAACTCCTGATTATATATCTGATTCACATGTATTAATTGCTGATGTTATGATTACTTGTGCCCGCATGATTCGATAAGGACATACACGTGGTGTATCGTAAAGGTGGTGGGACGGTGGCTGGGGCAGTTGCAACTGACCCCTACATATGCCCTATACATATACCATTTACGGTACATTAGGTGGATGTCAGTATTGAAAAATAAGGGAACTACCCGTTTGGGAAATTAATTGCTTAGGAAATTAACTGCTTAGGAATTTATTTGCTTAGGAATTTATTTGTTTGATCTTTGATCACCAGACAAGGATACACTCGTGGTATACTACAAAGGTGGTGGGACGGTGGCTGGGGCAGTTGCGACTGACCCCTACATATGCCCTATACATATACCATTTGTAGTATATTGGGGATCTGTCAGTGTCAGGAATTTAGGATATTATTTGGAGATGCTGTGAAGTTGTTGTTGATGGAATGTTGGTTAAATTGGGTTTGGATTGACATATTGGATGATCTCATTTGATGGACATACATATATACTCACTTATACTAGTCATAATTGAATGACACACTTATTGGACATGTTGGGTGAATAGGATCACTGAATGATATAAACACTTAGTGACGGACTGAATACTTGAGTATTGAGATGGACACTTAGTGATAACATGAACGCATAATGATGATACTAACACTTAGTGATGGTATGAACACTTGATGGGAATGAATTATAGGGAGGATATGAACACTTAGTGACAGTAAGAGCACTCAGTGATGATATGAACCCTCATTGATAATTCTGGATGTTTGGAAGTAGTATGGATTTTTAAGTGAACTTAGACACTAGGGGAACTTTAATGTTAGGTGAACTTAAACATTAGGTGAACTTAGAAATAGGCAAACCTACATGTCAGGTGAACTTAGACATTAAGCGAACCTAATTGTCCAAGGGAACTTGAGATCATGTCACTCAAAATTATCCTGCCGAGGATAAGGTTTGTGAAGTGAGATAATTGAGAAGATATATAGCATACCCTAAATACTAACAAGGGCATAATCATGGTGCAATGCAACGATGGTGGGATGTCGGCTGAGGCAGTTGCGACTGACCTCTACGTATGCCCTATATATAAGCTTGTTGTGCTGCATCAGGAGGTTGTCAGTGTTAGTGTAGGGTGGGAAATGTTTGGAACTTAGGAATAATTGGTATATATTAAATACGACCAACTAGGATGCGTTAGTATAATATTAGGAAATTACTACTTTGTTATGAGTTTAATGATAGATAGGAGAAAAATATAGTTCCTATATGTAATCCTAACTGTTGAAATAAACTCATTTGACCATAGTTTGTATAACTTACGTTGAAAACGGTAGTAACATGTTTCTATTATCCTCAGAAACATGTCGCCTCACCGTCACAACGGAGATGATACGAACCATGATGACGCTAATGGTATTGCTGACACCGACATACAAGGGTTAGCAACACTTATTACTGTATTGATGCATCAACTGACTCAAGCCAATCAGACTCTCTATTAGAACAGAGGTGGTGCAAACCCACCAGTCTGCACATTCAAACACTTCAACTCCTGTAACCCACAAAATTTTATGGGTTCTGAGTCAGCCACTGGTCTGCTGCAGTGGTTTGAGAGCATGGAAAACTCCTTCATCAACAGTGACTGCCCAGAGAATCTCAAAGTTCGTTATGCCACTAGTGTTTTCCAAAAGAGAGCACTAACTTGGTGGAATGGGGAAAAACGAACTAGGGGAGTTGATGCTGCCCTAGCACTGACAAGGACTAAGGTCAAGAACCTAATGACCACTGAATTCTGTCCTCGCATTGAGATGAGGAAACTTGAGACTGAGTTATGGGAACTCAAACAGGATAGCGGGGAGAATGTGATCTACAACTCTTGCTTTCATGAGTATAGTCTACTGGTACCTCGTCTGGTGACACCATTGGAAAGAGCTATTGAGAAATATATAGGCGGCCTACCCATGCAGATTCAAGACACCGTCTATGGTAGCAACCCTACCACTTTGGAAGCTGCAATCCGTCTATCTGCAACACTTACTGATAACCATGTAAGGGCTGGAACACTCACGAGAAAGGGAACAAAGAAGACTGAAGTGAAGACTGCAGCAAAGGAAACTAAGACCGAAGTCAAGACTGAGGCAGCTAGTTCATCCAAAAGCAGCAACAAGAAGCGGAAGACTAGTAGTTATGCTGTTACTACTCCTGTCACTCAACAGTCCTCCAACAATTCCAACACCAGGAATTTTGGAGCCCATCTGCAATGTAATAGTTGCAGATATCATCACGCACCTAACTTGCCATGTCGCGTCTACAACAACTGTGGCAAGTATGGTCACTTTGCCAATGTCTGCCGGAGTGCACCGCAAGCACAAAGGATGCAACCACCACCGCTTGCACTGCCAGCTCCGTAGGCCCAACCAATTGAAGCTGTACCCATTCGCCAGGTACCTGTACATGCAAGAGCCTGTTATGAGTGTGGCGAAGTGGGTCATTTCAGGAATCAATGCCCAAGATTGACGAGAAACAATCAAAGGGTGGCTCGAGGTAGAGCGTTTCAACTGAATGCTCCAGCTGCTCAAGCCAACCAGGATGTGGTCAATGGTACATTTCTGATCAACAACTCTTATGCATCTGTCTTATTTGATTCTGGTGCTGATAGGAGTTTTGTTTCATATGATTTTGAATGCATGCTTGGTAGAACACGTACAAACTTAGATAAACCGGTTAACGTGGAAGTGGCTGACGGAAACACTATTGATATTGACACTATTATTATTGGATGTACTGTGAAATTAAATGATCACGTTTTCCCAATTGATCTTATACCTATGCACCTTGGTAGCTTTGATGTTATCATAGGCATGGATTGGTTAGCCACCCACCAAGCGGAAATCATTTGTCATGAAAAGTACATTTGTATTCCCTTACCTTCGGGTGAAACTTTAAGAGTTTTTGGGGAAACTTCTAGTAAAGGTCTTAAACTGATGTCATGCACTAAAGCACACAAGTACCTTAGGAAGAAATGTATAGCATTTTTAGCACACATCGTGGAGAAAAAAGAGAAGGGAAAGAGCATTGAAGACGTTCCTGTGATAAGAGATTTTCCTGAAGTATTTCCAGACGACTTGCCGGGTCTTCCACCAGAACGCCAAGTAGAATTTCGGATTGACTTAATACCTGGTGCGAACCCAGTCGCCAAAGCTCCTTACAGACTTGCGCCTTCGGAGTTACAAGAACTGGCAAGCCAACTACAAGAATTGACTGATAAGGGATTCATTCGCCCGAGCCATTCATCATGGGGTGCACCGGTTCTGTTTGTCAAGAAGAAGGACGGGTCATTCTGAATGTGCATCGACTACCGCGAGTTGAACAAGCTGACTATCAAGAATCGATATCGTCTACCGCGCATCGATGATCTTTTCGATCAACTACAAGGCTCGGCATGGTTTTCGAAGATCGATCTTAGGTCTGGGTATCATCAGCTTCGTGTACATGATGATGATATTCCCAAGGCGACTTTCAGAACAAGATATGGCCATTATGAATTCCTGGTAATGCCTTTCGGCCTTACCAATGCACCAGCGATTTTCATGGATCTCATGAACCGTGTTTGCAAGCCATACTTGGATAGATTTGTGATTGTATTCATTGATAATATTTTGATATATTCAAAGAGCAAGGAAGAACATGAGCAATACGTTAAGTTGATTTTGGAGATCCTAAGAGAAGAGCGACTGTATTCCAAATTCTCCAAATGTGAATTTTGGCTTAAGGAAGTTTAATTCTTGGGACACATAGTCAATGAAAAGGGTGTTCACTTGGATCCTGCGAAGATTGATGCGGTGAAGAATTGGAGTACACCGAAGACACCGACGGAGATTCGATCATTTCTTGGACTTGCCGGTAACTATCGGCAGTTTATTTCGAATTTCTCCAGGATTGCTGTCCCTCTTACTTCTTTAACTCAAAAGGACAAACCTTATGAGTGGGGACCAACGCAAGAGGAGGCATTTCAGACTTTGAAGCAGAAACTTTGTGATGCTCCTGTCTTGGCACTGCCGGATGGAAATGATGATTTTGTGGTTTACTGTGATGCATCCAACCTAGGTCTCGGTTGTGTTCTTATGCAACAGGGAAAGATTGTGGCATATGCATCAAGACAGCTGAAAATTCACAAGAATAACTACACTACACACGACTTGGAACTTGGTGCAGTCGTGTTTGCTTTCAAGATATGGAGACATTATCTTTATGGAACTAAGTGTGTAGTCTTTACAGATCACAAGAGCTTGCAACATATTCTATATCAGAAAGAACTTAACATGAGACAACGGAGATGGGTTGAACTGTTGAATGATTATGACTGTGAAATTCGCTACCATCCTGGTAAAGGGAAGGTAGTAGCAGATGCGCTTGGTCGCAAGAGTCATGTTCAAATCCATAGTGTCCGAGTGCACACTAATCTTCATAAGGATGTTCTCACAGCCCAACAACACGCATTGGCTCAAGATAGCCTAAAATATGAGATGTCTTGCGGGGCCTAGTTACTATTGGAAACTAAGGATGATGGTTTGATGTATTATTTGAATCGGTTGTGGAAACCGAACAGGGATGATCTTAGAATGATGATTTTGGATGAAGCACATAAGTCTCATTACTCAATCCATCCGGGTGCTGATAAGATGTATCAAGACCTTAGAGCCTTGTACTAGTGGCCTGGAATGAAGAAGGATATTGCTGAGTATGTGTCCAAGTGACTTAAATGTGCTAAAGTCAAGGCAGAACACCAACGACCTTCGTGATTGTTAGTACAACCAGAAATACCCATGTGGAAGTGGGAGAATATCTCTATGGATTTTATTACCAAACTCTCACGAATCGCAAACGGTAAGGATAGTATTTGGGTGATAATTGATAGATTAACCAAGTCGGCACATTTCTTACCGATACGCGAGACGTACCCTGTGCGGAAACTAGCTCGTATCTACGTTGATGAGATTTTTAGTCGACATGGAATTCCCTTAAGCATAATATCGGATCGTGATGCTCGTTTCACGGCACGATTTTGGGAATCACTTCATGAAGCCTTTGGAACAAGATTGGATCTTAGCATCGCTTATCATCCTCAAACGGATGGATAGACGGAGTGAACGATCCAAACACTCGAAGATATGTTGAGAGCCTGTGTCATCGATTTCGGTGGCAACTGGGATAGCAATCTACCATTAGTTGAGTTCTCGTATAACAACAGTTATCACACGAGCATTAATATGGCACCGTTTGACGCTCTTTATGGTAGGAAATGTCGGTCACCTATTTGTTGGACCGAGGTCGGCGAATCGTAGATCACTGGTCCCGAGATTATTCAAGAAACGACGTACAAGATCCGCCAGATTCGCGACAATCTGTTAGCTGCTCGCAGTCGACAGAAGAGTTACGCGGATAAGCGAAGGAAACCTTTAGAGTTTGAAGTTGATGAAATGGTATTACTCAAAGTATCACCTTGGAAAGGAGTGGTACGATTCGGGAAGAAGGGAAAGCTTGCTCCACGTTATGTTGGCCCTTTTAAGATTCTTGAACGGATCGGGAACGTTGCCTACAGGTTGGAACTTCTTCCTGAACTTAGCAATGTACACCCGACGTTTCACATGTCCAATTTAAGAAAGTGCTTAGCTGATCAAGATATTCAGGTACCACTCGATGACATTCGCGTCGATGATACCATGCACTTCGTTGAAAAACTAGTGGAGATAACGGACCGTGAGGTTAAAAAGCTCAAACGTAGTAGAATTCCAATTGTCAAAGTATGATAGGAGTCGAAGCGTGGTCCAGAATTCACCTGGGAACGGGAAGATCAGATGAAGCTTAAGTACCCACATTTATTTACTACGGTCACCCCAAGTTGAATTTCGGGACGAAATTCCCTTAACCAGGGGAGACTGTAACATCACTGTATTTCAGGTTGTCCGTACATGTTTAATTGTACGTTACGACCTGATATGATTATTATTAATGATGATAAATTATTGGATGTTATTACTTATATTGGTATACATATTGAGAACATATTATTACAGGCATAAACCATTGGAAGTTTAGTTGGAACACAACTAAACATAACCAGAGAGTTTATCGCAGTTGAATTCACATATTATGGATGGTTGAATTGGAATAGTAATGGTTTAGGATTCTATAGTCAAAGATATGCAAGGATATAATGATGGTCTATCGAAGAGGTGGTGGGACGGTGGCTGAGGCAGTTGCGACTGACCTCTACATATGTCCTATACATAAGCCATCTTCGGTTTATCATGATTATATCAGTGTTGAGGCTTTGGTGAGGAGAATCCGAGGTTTTGGTTTGGGATAGAAAAGAATTATGAGTTGGTTATTGTCTGGTTGCTAAACATAGTCAAGGACACATGGGCATGATTTATTGAAATAGCGGTGGGACAGTGGCTGGGGAGGTTGCGACCTACCCCTACATATGCCCTATACATATGCATATTTCGGTCTATTATGGATGTGTCAATGATATGGTTTAGTGGGATTTGGATTGGGAAATTATAATATTCAAATAATAAAATAATGAAAGCATTATTGAGAATATTTACGCGATGGTGAGATTACGAATTTTAATTAAATGCGAATGTATTTCAGAAATATTAACTTAATGATATATTCGCGTGGGTGACGATTCACACGAATATAATTATTAAGAATAATATCCTGAAACAATATTTCATAAATCCTAAATCAAATCGAAATACGATACGAGCGTTGGATTCGGGAAGGTGACGATCTTTACGAATACGTACGTAAGTAACTCGCTTCGACGAGATAACGAAACAATAATTAACGATATTAAATTAATAAATAGAAACTAATAACATTTATTAGAAATCACAACCTAAAATGTATACGAACAAATTATTTTATTAAATAAATAAAATAAACGAGACTGTTTTACGAAACAATTTTATTTAAAATCATTTTATTAAAACGAAACATATTTACTTAAACGTTTTAGGTTTAAATGTGTTTTACGATAAAAACCGAACACCTAATTATTTTTTTCGCGTATTAAACGAGGCCGAGCACGTGGGAATGATACGGGGTATAAGAGTGAAGGAACACTTCTTCTTCTTCATTTTCATCAAGAACTTTCTCTCACTGAAATACCAAACCCGTCACCCGTCTCTCTCTCTACCTTCTCTCTAGCTTATCTCCTTCGTTACTCGACGGAGTCTCGAGATCTTGGTGCCAAAACGTTCGTAAGGTCGAGGAGAACGAGAAGATACGAAGAAATCCCACGTTTAGTCTACATTCTGAGGTAAATCTAAAGCCCTATTTTCAGTTTTGTTGTGAACCTCAAATCTCTAACTTGATGTAGATTAACACCGACCTAGACGCTTATAAAACCTTTCAACAAGTAGGTATAAATGAATAGGAGTAGTGATTTGGACTGTAACAGGAGAAAGCTCAAGGATGTGGGCAAAGATCAGCTCGATCGTGTAGGGGAATTGCGGGTCGACGAACCTGTAGGTGTTAGCCAAACCTTCTCCTTAAACAAACCTTAAGATGCCACGAACCTAGAGCCATGAAAGTCGGGCCGAACCTGTTCCTGACTGGCAAAACCACAAGTCAGCCGAACCCTCGTGCATGCCACCGAACCTTTAGTTTGAACGAACCTAGGGTTTTGTCTTGATGGAGCCAAACCTTCTCTTTATCCTAGCGAACCTTTGATGTGACCGAACCTAGGGTTTTGTCTTGAAAGAGCCGAACCCTAGGACCTTGGAACCATTTATGACCAGCGAACCTGGGTCTCTTTCCAGCGAACCTTAGCCCATAATCCTTTTCTTTCGGGCTGAGCCTGATATACTTAGAGTCATCATTAAGGACAGCGAACCTAGGGGCTGCATACTCTAAAGATAGGCAACGAACCTAAGGAGAAATTAATCGAGCTTCATTGTAATCAATGATTAACTAACCTAAGTGTCAAACTGGGGTTTATGGGGAACAAAAGAGCATAAAAAGTTATCTATAATCATGCATGTATGAATAATCTAAACCACCACCTTTTATCTCTCTAAAAAGATAAGTGTTATAGATTATATATGTTTGTACATTTTTATATAATTAACCTAAGTTTAATTCTTGAACATAAAGGTTAATTTTTTTATAAATAGAGAGTTGGTGGTCAATTTAATTGGACATGCATGTAAGTATAGATACGCTACTTTTCATTACACATATTCATGTGGGGTACACATAATGTCTACATATCACCATTTAATAAATAAAACTAACAAGTTTAGATTATTTTTAATGATGATTAACTATAAAGCCTTGGGTGTACGACTTAACTTAGGTAAATAAACTAAGTTAATAAAATACTCATGGGTCTAAAGTAAACATGCATGGATCCTCAATAATAATAAAGCGTATATACTTATGAACACAAATACACTATGATTACAGGTCGTTGAGTCACTTTTGATTTCACTTACGTGAGCGCGCACAATACACAAACACTGAATCTGAGGAATTCATGTGAGTTCTCATAACCTCCTTTTTAAACTATTTTGTTTTCAAACTCGGAGGTGAAGCATGTATACCAATATTTAAAAATATTAATTTGATAACACATGGGTGACACCTGGTTTATCATTATGATCTACAGATTATTGAATTATCATTGATTATTGATGGATTGATATGGATTATTATAATTCCGTGAGTCATTGTTTATTGAGTTGACTTCAGTCCTCCGCGATGATTGAATTGCTGTTGATTGAGTTGACTAAGGTCCTCCGCGGTGATTCCACTGTTGGTTGAGTTGACTGCGGTCCTCTGCAGTGCACGTATTGACACTTATATAATTTAGGAATATCGTTGGTTGAGTTGACTGCGGTTCTCCGCGATGATTTCGCCGTTGATTGAGTTGACTGAGGTCCGCCACGGTAACTTGTGCTGATATGATTATGGTGAATATTCATTGAGTTGTGATTGGTTGATTATATGTGGATAATGATTTGTGATTAACTGAATTATGTGATTATTGCGTATGTGGTTAATTGAATTGTTTGGATGCTGTGTTGTGTGGGGTTTTGGCTGAACTGGACTATCTTACACGGGCACATGTGTATTTTCCTTGAAAAACCATAAACTTTGTTAAATACTTGTGAACATTTATGAAACATAAAAACTTATGATTACTCACCAACTACTTCGTAGTTGACACTTGATGTTCTACATGTTTCAGTAAATGAAGAGAAGTAAGTAGAGAAGGGTAGCTCTACACTTTTTGGGACATCATCACTTAGGTTCTTGGACTTAGCTAAAATAACTGAAATTCTGAAGACTAGAGTTTAGTTAGTTTAGCTAAATCTTTTGTGTAATTGTTGTAACTATTTCATGATGAACATGATTTTTGTGTAATTAACTTGGTGGATTAATTGATATGTGATGATTTAATTAGATGCCCACGAACAATATACACATCGCTCGTGGCATCCCGTCGTTTCCGCCATCGGTCGGGATGTTACAATACATATCAAGAATTCGCTGAGGAATTCTCAAGTAAGTCCATTTAGAGTCATTTACAATTAGTTCGCACAGGTCAACCGATGGTAACGTAGATGGTACCATAGGTGTAACCAACCCCTAGTGTCGAGGCTGGTACGTTACATGCATACATACCTAAAACAACCACTCGGATTCGGTCCATGGGAACCAATCAACAAGGGCATATCAGTTAGGGTTGGTAAATGATCACATGGGTGATATTACGGACATACCATACAAATAACAACATGAGTTTTAAATCCAAACAAATGTTCAAGACCTGGTCTTGAATGATTTTTAAATGAGTACACGACAAACAATGTAATCAAAAAGATAGTAATGTAAAACTTTGTGATTTTCAAACAAATAAAACTCTTTTTCCTATATCAGGATACTAAGCATACACTTCTTTCTCACGACATTTCTTTTTCTGAATATCCGTCGTGTCTTGTCGAATAGGGGTACATAAGTGATGAGGTCTGATTTCCATTAAGGACATCCTCGTGGATCACCGAAGGAGTGGTGGGCTGGCGGCTGAGCCTTGGCTCTACGTATGCCCTATACATAAACAACCTTCGATGATTTTTGATGGTGTTAGTAATGAGGTTCAGATCTAAACATTTGTGTAATTCATACGTGTTTTCAATACCATTTACACACCACTTTCAAAACCAGTGTAAATGGAAAGAGTTTTCATCAAACCTTTTACAAAACCTAATATTTTTAAAACTTGCGGTAACTCACCAACCTAGTGTTGATAGATTTCACATGTTCTCAGGTGAAGAACATGTGAAAGAAGGATGACTTTTAGAGAGAGAAATATAGGATCCTTAGGGAACCTACAACTCCTGCATGAAATCTTGCAAGGCCACGCAGGCTACAAGATTCAAGATTTGCATCATCTGCAAGATATTTTGTGAGACATCTGGGTCACATCCCAGATGCGCAACTCAAGTTGTAATAGAATTAAATTAAAAAAAGTTGTAATTGAATTTTATTTTATCAATGCATTGAGTATTTCTCATATCATCATGTTCAATGTAACAATCTGATCACTCCGATTACGTCACGCCTCACCACTCTTCCGCCCGACGGGTCTCCGACCCGGGGTGTGATAAACAAACACACACCAGTGTGTATGTGTGTGTTTATACGGCTGGTAAAGATGAAGCATGAGGCTGGAAAGGTGGTTGTCACTTGGGAAGTCTGAGTTCGTGAGATACCTGCAGCAAATGGACTTGGAACTCAGTGGTGTGGAGTCAGAAGTGAGCTGCAAGCAGCTCTCCACTATATTTTTTGGGTTAAACGTGTGCACACACAGAAGGGTGTTTCTGTTGTGGCTGATGTTATGAATGGATGGGAAATTATCACCATTTTATACTTAGGGTTTTTAAGTGGGTGAGGATACCCTAGATCAGTTTGTATCGCGTGCAACTCGTTTATCAGTTGTGTAACGAATACGTGTGACTCACGTTTATCGCTACTGATTATTATTTTGAAACCCTAATGCTTTATAAATAATAGAAACTCTTTTGAATATTTAGGTTGTTTCATAGAATCTATCCGATGAGTAAATGAGCTTATCGATTTAAATCGCGTTTTTGACGCTTTAAATTAACAATACACTTTTACGTAGCAACTGCCACCACAATTCATATAATAATAACAATAATAATAATAATGATAATATTAGCAACGTGCTCTTTTATGAATTAATTATTCATTTTATAAACATCCGATCACCGAACGTTAATCGGTTATTGGTTTGTTTCCTTTCATAAATACCAATAATTTCTTAGTTACTTGTTAGAAAAAGTCTGTCACTTTAATAACGATTCGTTTATCGAATTTTTATGGGTGTTACAGTCTCCCCTCCTTTAAGAAATTTGTCCTCGTAATTAAATATCACTTATTTGGAAGGAGATTGTAGGTTGTCTAGTGAATTATCACTTGTAAGTTGGTTACTTCAAGTAATGAAACTAGTAGATGGTGCACGTGAGTATGTGAATCAGACATTCACAAAGCATTCCTTTAGCTTCACGCATGCATAACTCTTGATCAAGTTTAAGGAATATATCATTTTGATCATTAACGGATCATATGATAACTTGTTGCAATCTAGTATGTTGACTCTCATAAGGGTGAAATTGATTAGTAGTTCGACTAACTTCACCAATTAAATTTGTCAGACTTGAATATCCGACTAGGTTGTTCTCGCAAAACATGGTTCACGAGATATGACTAGCATCCAATGTGATTATAGACGATCATTTATGCAACTATCTTGATAACCATTCAATGCTCTCTATCATTCATGTTATTATCATTAGCCATCATATGAGCTAGTTACATAAAATTTAAGAAATAAATTCTCCTTTTATTTCTCAGTAAATGCTTGTCTCGAACTAGCAAAACCTTCTTACTAAGCTCATGTTCGTTATGAACATTCTCAAGTTTGAATGATTAACCTCTTTGATCAACTCTCTAAATTTAGGACTTATATGGTTTCGTACTTTATTAAGTACTTATGTTTTAATTATGTTCCGTCTAACTTGAGATCATGCAAAATCCTATTCTTCACTTGTGGAATGGTTAAGATATTCTTTCGACATTCATTCGAATAGTGTTTTATTTAAGTAAAGGGATATCAGACTTCTTGTTCTAAATCACAAGTCAGGTTAAGGAATACTCGACTTGTTTAATTGAGTATGAAGTAAAGCAAGCCATGTCAATTAAATGGCTAATTGACTAGCATGATTTCGTCTATGTATTACTACAACACTTATAACTGTTCCATCACATCATTTAACTGGGTTCTTTAAGCTCTCATTCCGTTCCAATCTTAGTCGATCATTTGGACAAATAAGTCATTAATTTCTCATAATCAACCGAGTTAATCGTTACTTGGTAAGAATATGAATTAAACATAGAAAACTCCTAATCAACCAAAACTCTTCAAACTAAGATAGGTTGGTTCCTCATTGTAGTATGACCGTCATGTATACCAAAGTTTGGATACTCATGGCACTTCTCGTTCATAAATCGATTTCTCTTCCTAGTTATTCTCTTGACATAATCAAAAGCAAAATTTATTGCGAATAACATAAGATCTATGGCGATATTCCATCAACAGTTTATGACATTCCCTAAGGACTATTAAGTCCTCTACGCATGTCTCGAGTTCTTCACTACAATGATTCTTGGCATCTTCACACTCACTTGTTGTTTGTGTTGAGTGGAAAATGTATCAGTTTGGCTATACCACGTTTCTTAAAACTAAAAGAATGGCATTTCTAACAATATATGTTCTTCAACTTGTGGTTACGAAGCGTTAATCGGTTTTATCAGTCAACTCTACTATGTAGAAAGGTCATAAGAAGTTAAAGTGTGTGGATGACGATTGTTGTCACACACTTCTAACTTTGAAAGTATATTGACAACGGGTTTAATAAGGACAATACACATTCCAATAGGTCTCTATTTCCCAAGGTTGAAATGGTAAGTTTGTTCCTCCATATAACTATGCTTTTCACTTCATGTTCTGGCCTCAATAAATGAGAGTGAATGACATGAACATAACATTTGTTAAAGGTGACTTTTAAATGTATGTTCATCAAAATAATTAAATCCAAACGTTGAAGTCCTATAAACATACATGATCAATATTTGAGTTAAGTATTTGTGAATCGTCAAGGTATGATTGATGAACATTACCCTCATCATATAGATTTCACAAAATATATATTTTTCAATGACAGATTTTGTTCCATCACTGATAAAGAGAATACTAAAATGAGAATGTTAGCTAGTGGATGAAATGAAGAGAACTTTAGGATAGTCGTGTTATCCTTGATTGGATTGGAGTTTGACAATCACCTCATTTTTGAGTTTGAGGTCAGGTAAGATATAGATTATGATTTCTTCAACTATTGATAACATATAATGTGTATTTAACCATCCGAGGCTTAGGATAGTCAAGCCATTCATTTGTCTAAAATCAAGTTGTAATAGATCAATTAATGTCACTTGAATTAAGATGACAATACTACTCTTTGTATAGTGACAGAGAAAGTGTGTAGCACTCATAGTCACTTTGAATCGAATAGTAGGTCACATGTATTTACTTACGAAATTTGATGTTGACTATGTAAGAAGAAAATATTAGTGTTTATGTGATTATTTCTAGTTTTCATCGTATTGTAATCAGTACCAGTTACACCACTTGTATTTTTACATGGTTCACTAATAGACGTCATGTTCAAGGATTAAAGAAATTTTCATAAGCATTCTTGTCGATTGTAGGATACTCTTAGAGAGTTGCCAAGTTTGATCAACTATTGAAACTTGGTATAATTATTTGCCCCCATTAAGGCGATCGACAGATGTCTGATAATAAAGGCAACATGTTTAAGGTGGGGAAATGAAATATGCTAAGTTTTCTTACCATTAGCATTTCCCTAATCCAAATCTACTTTAATTTTCATCACTTAGTTTGAAGTGTGAAATCCTGATCATCAAAACTTACGTTTATGGCATTGGTAAATCATTACCATTATCATGGGTTAAAGTGACTAAACCTTAAATATTTGGTTAATCAAATCATTGTATTGAGATTCTTTCACAGTGTTTCAAATGTGTAGTGGGCACTAGATGGCAATCTAGGTATGACGCCACACTATTAGGATCTAGCTTGCTCCGGGACAAAGAGAATGTTTGGGGTAATTTCAAATTCGTTAGTCCCTCCTCATGGAAGGATATCAAGTAATGTGTGTTTATTTCTTTTGATGTGACATCCTAAAACAGGATTGAGTTTAACAATTCGCTCATTCATCGCAAGAAATGTACCCAACAAACATTGTGTCTAGTCATGCATGGTGTGTGACACTCATGTCACAAATTTTTGTTTAATTGAGTTTTGGTAATGCAACTATTAAATGAATCAAAGGATCGATGCTAATCTCATTATTTCGATTGATGAAGAGTTAATACTTGTACTCAAATATGAAGTTAACTTATGACAATAGCAAGACACGAGGTGTCACATTAACTATTGACAGTAACACCATAAGGAAAGAGATAGGGTTATGCAATAAAATTAAATAATACAAGGGTATACCATGTGTTCGGTTACATGACCGTGTGATTTCAAGAACATGAATTTTTGTAATAATTTTCTTTCGCATTTAGTGCCAATTATGGTTATCCTTCTAAAGAAGGCTCAAATTGTTTTTATACAATTCTCAAGCAATAATGGGTATGTCTATGCTTTTTTGAATACTCCCTGCTGTTAATAGCTAAGGTGTTAAGAGTTTAAGAAACTCATTTAATCAATTTGAATAAGTTGTCATGCCAAGATTTGTCTTGACATTGTTATTGTTGTAGTATCCTTCTCATGGAAGACTATCGAACTTCATTGCTATAGCCTCATTGGCAATTTATTTTCCAACAATAGTTTGGTTCAATTAGCAGCCAAAATGTATGGTTGTACTTGTTCAGCCTAAAGAAATCAACATTTACACTTGTGAAATTAAGCTCATCATTGTGTTTATACACCAATCCTCAGAATAGGGTTTCTTAGAGTTTACAAGTAATAATTCATAGATACATAGTACAAAGTGTAAATATCAATTATCGTACTTGATCACTCTAGTAATCTCTGGTCATGAATCATAATGTGTTTTTCCTGTGTTCTATCAATTTTTTGTTGTTCACTCCGCTAACCACTCCTTATCATATAATGTTGTTGATCCTTTAATCATTTTAATTCGTCTGTGACATTTCGTTCTTTGTTGCGAGGTAATTTCCTAAATTCATTAATTAAAAATTTTAATTAATTAAATTATGATTGAATATGTATATACATGTGAATCTGTGTATATATGTAAAGAAATTACAAGATGATACCAACTACAAAAGACATTATGCAGAACTGCCGAATTACGCAAAATTTCGATAATAATGACCAAAAACCAAGTTTAAGGTTTCAAAACTAAATTAATATCAATTGTGTGATGAATTGAAGTAAAATAATTGATAGAAGTTACGCGCGAAAATCCGAACAAACAATTACGTAAATGCCAAAATCAAGCAAACCCTTGATCTATTTCTTGTCTATCCTTTTCAATCTGGTTATTACCAGAAAATGATGGCCAAAAACACTGCCTAAACTTGAGAAACAATGCATAGGGCTATAGAAGGCCAAAAGTTGACATTGGTCAACCTTTCTACACCCTTCTTTCTCTCTAAACACTGTCAAACTCGACAAGGCCCTTTCCATCACCTTCTGGAACTTCAAACACACTCAAGACATCATTTCTAAGAAGTTACAACTCGTAGCCAAGTCCAAACTCAAGTGAAACAAAGAATCAAGTGCTAAAAGTTGCAATTTTTATAATTTTTCAAGCAAATCCATGATCATGTAAGTTTTAACTCAATTCATAGTTCTAATAGCTTCATATGACTTAAACAAACATGTTTGAATGATTGGTGAAGTATGAAAATCATCAGAATTGAATAACCTATTAAAACGGTATTTTTGTCCAAAAACAAAAATTTTCAAAGTTATCCAAATTAAAATTTTTTTTCACCAACCTATAGATATGTGTTAAATATAAGGATCTAGAGCTTGGTGACCGAGAGAAGTGTTTTAGAAATCAAGAAAAACACCAAAAACCATTTTCGTTTGGTCCTAGGCGCCCAGCGCCGAGAGTTCTCAGGAACAAGCAGATCACGAAAGGATAGGTGGTTGTTAGTGAGGTTAAGGTTGTCACTTCGTCATGTTTGTTCAAATTCATTTTTCAACTACAAAACTATATGAACTCACCAACCATGTGTTGACTTGATCTTTTTGAATGACTTATCAGGTGACGAACAGGTTTAAGCTTAGGAGCTTATGCTATTACTAGGACATCAACATACGAATCATTTTGTATATCTTTTGTAGATACAAGATAGTTAGTTTATGATTCATTTTGATAGATTTACATTGTTAAACTATGGTAACATGACTGATGTAATTTAACTTTGTAATTCTATTTCATTTAATATTTTCTCATTTTATATTATGTGCAATGTAAGCAATCTGATCACTTTGATTATCACCCGATATCGCGCCCCAGGTCCATTCTGCCCCACAGGAGAGTAGATCCAACCTGCCGGCTCGAGGTGTGACAATAGAGGCTATCAATAGATGGGAAACACCTACAAGTCCAACGGAAATCAGAAAATTTCTAGGATTAGCAGGGTACTGCCATCGGTTCATAAGAAAATTTTCAAATATAGGCTTAACTTTAAGTATGTTAACCCAGAAGTATAGAAAATTTGAATAGGAACAACCACAGGAGGAAGCGTTCAAAGACTTTGTGATGCTTCTTAACAAGGATTGGGAGCTGTACTTATGCAAAGGGATAAGGTAATTACATATGCTTCCTAACAACTAAAAATACATGAAAGTAATTATACAACTCATGATCTTGAATTATGAGCCGTATTGTTCGCACTAAAAATCTGGAGACATTATCTTAATGGTACAAAGTGTACGATATACACGGATCATAAGAGTCTTCATCATATTCTAGATCAGAAAATGCTCAACATGGGACAAAGGTGATGGATGGAAATCCTTAACGACTATGATTGTGAGATTAGATATCACCTAGGAAACGTAGTTGCTGATGCCTTATGTCGCAAGGATCAAGTATGACCAAATCGAACTCAAAGTTTTGGTATAACTATTCAATCCGGTTTATTACCCCAGATATGTGAGGCCTAACAACAAGCTTTGCAAGAGTCAAATCAGGAAGATGAAGGATTACAAGGATTGGTTAAACGATTAGAGACACAATCTCATAATGTACTGTATTTCACGAATAGAGTGTGTGTTCCTTATTTTGGCAATCTGCGACAAAAAATTTTGAATGAAGCTCATAAGTCCAAATATTCTATTCTTCCAGGAGCTGTTAAAATGTATTATGATCTTCGTGATTATTATTGGTGGCCTGTTATGAAGAAAGACATTGCATTATATGTGAAAAAATGTCTTACATGTTTGAATGTAAAGGCATAACATAAAAAACCTTCTAGTTTACTGCAACAACCTGAAATCCCCATGTGGAAATGGGAGCAAATTTCTATGGATTTCATTACGAAGTTACCTAGAACTTCACGAAATCAGGATTCTTTATACGTTATTGTATACATATTAGCAAAATCTGCTTGTTTCTTACGTATTCATGGATAGTATAGATATACTTGCTAAACTATACATAGATGAAGTAGTAATGCGACATGGAGTACCTATCAATCATCTCTAATAGGGGTAGTCGTTTCACATCTAGGTTCTGGTAGACACCTCAGAATGCATTGGGAACAAAAATTTACATGACCACGACTTATCATCCTCAAACAGACGGGCAAACTGGGCGTACTAACTAAACCTTGGAAGATATGCTCAGAAGCTGTGTTGTTGACTTTGGTGGTAGCTGGGACATTTATCTTCAACTTATTGAGTTCTCATACAACAATAGCTATCATACGAGTATCAAGTGTGCCCATTTTGAAGGATTATACATTCCAAAGTGTAGATCTATCTGTTAGTCCGAGATAGGGGAAAGTCAAATAATAGGCCCCGAATATATTGATGAACTTAAAGACAAAATTATGCTTATTCGTAAGGATGAAGACCTCTCAAGATCCACAAAAGAATTATGCCGACAATAGGAGAAAACTTCTAGAATTCCAAGTGGGTGACCGAGTCATGTTGAAAGTCTCTCCTTGGAAGGGTATTATTAGATTCGAGAAACGGGGAAGCTTGCACCACGATATGTGGGACCTTTTAAAATTCTTGAAGGGATAGGATTATTAGCATATAGACTTGAGTTACCTCCCATGCTTAAAAATATTCATGATGTATTTCACGTCTCGAGTCTTAAGAAATGTACACTTGATGAATCACTGGCCATACCTCTTGAATAAGTACAAATTGATGAAAAGCTTCAATTTACAGAGGAACCAGTAGAGGTTATGGATCACAATGTTAAGAAACTTAAACAAAGCCGAATACCGATTGTGAAGGTCAGATGGAACTCTAAGGGCGGACCTGAGTTCACTTGGGAATGTGAGGATCGTCTCCATCTAGATTCCAAATGGCTGGGACCTGAGTTCACCTTTCATGGATTGAATATGTGAGTCTGTGTATATATGTAAGGAAATTACAAGATGATACAAACTACAAAATACATTATGCAGAATTATTGAAATACGCGATATTTCGATAATAATGACCAAAAACAAAATTCAAGGTTTAAAACTAAATTAATATCAATTGTATGAAGAATTGAAGTAAAATAATTGATCACATAACTTAATCAAAGAATTCCTAAGTTCAATAAGTCAATCTGCGAAAATTTACGAAAACGCAATTCGGCATGCGTTATTGACAAATTCATGGTAACCCGAACCCCCTAACCACATTATAATCTCAAAAGAATATAGTTAGTAGTATGGCAACGATATTTGATCATTATTAGCAATCTCTGAAGTTACACACAAAAAACCGAACAAACGATTACGTAAATGCCAAAATCAAGCAAACCCTTGATCTATTTAATGTCTATCCTTCTCAATCTGGTTGTTACCAGATAATGATGGTCAAAAAGACTACCCAAACTTGAGAAGAAAGTCATAGGGCTATAAAAGGCCAAAATTTGACCATGGTCAACCTTTCTACACCCTTCTTTCTCTCCAAACCCTCTCAAACTCGACTAGGCTCTTTACATCATCTTCTGGAACTTCAAACACACTCAAGACATCATTTCTAAGCAGTTCAAGCTGATAGACCAGTCCAAAATCAAATGGAGCAAAGAATTAAGTGCTAAAAGTTGCAATTTTGAGGATTAATCAAGCGAATTATTTATCAAGTATGTTTTAAACTCAATTCATAGTTCTAATAGCTTCATATGACTTAAACAAGCATGTTGGAATGACTGGTGAAGTTTAAAATTCATCAGAATTGAAAAACCCATTGAAAGGATATTTTTGTCCAAAAACTGGTTTTTCAAAGTTGTCCAAATTGAGATTTTTCTTCACCAAACTCAAAGTATATGTTAAACATAAGGATCTGGAGCTTGGTGACCGAGAAAAGTTTTTAGAAATCAACAAAAACACCAAAAACCATTTTGGATTGGTCCTAGTCACCCAGTGTCGAGAGTTCTCAGGAACAAGCAGATCGCGACCAGCCTTGCACCGAGGATTCTCGGCCACGCCCGGCCATTCTCTGGCAAAAGCAGATCGCGACCATCATGCCATCGAGGTCTCTCGGCCACACTCGACCATTACAGGGCAAAAGCAGATCGCGACCAGCCAACCATCGGGAGTGTTAAATCATTTTTTTCTTATTTTGAAATTCGGCACCTGAATTTGAACTTGGGGGCAGATCGCGACCAACCCATGGATAGCCAGCCTCGGCCAGGGCTTGGTCGCTACCGGGGATCACGAGCCAATGTCTCGGCCATGGCCTACCAGCCGGCCACAGCGCAGACCACGTAGCCAGTGGCCCAGGCCACCGAGACAACACCACCGAACCATCGGACCGTCGCCGAGCCGCCACCACTGACAGCCGGCGCACCACTATGGCCGGTCGCTAGCCAAACTCCATTGAGGGTCGCCCACGGCGGAATAATCCGGCGAATATTCTGGCAGAAACCCAACTTAGTCCGTTTTGTGTTCTGAACTTCATTTCACGCTCCTTTTCGCTAACCAGTATGCAATTCGGGGATCCGATTATGAATATTGATTAAAACTCCGGTTTCGATACAGGATTCAGTTTTGCAATCCGACAACCTGATTTTGATCTGAAAGCAGATTAAGATTCGGTGAGTTTGACATTACAAAATAAGAATTTAATTAATAATCAAAATCAATGATTTTTACATTACAAATTAACTGATAATCGTATTACTTTGATTCTGAATAAGTACAGAATTCACTTGAGGCTTGTGTAACACTTCAATAACATCGGTGAGTTTCATAGTTCCCTTATAGTGTTTTGTTTTTTAAAAACTCGGGGATTTTATTACAACATCAATATGTTTACGTATTTCACTTACAGTGGCATACTTATATGATTTCATTACCCCTTTTTAAATCATCAGATTTTTAAAACCCTAGCTTTGAATTACAATTACATTATGGTTACATGATTCAATTGCAATGATATGCTTACCTGTTACTTGTGCATTCCAACTCTTGTTTGATGATTCAATGAAAATTGTACCATACTATCATAAAAGTCGTCTCATAACAACTGTAACGAATGAACTCATGGATGAGCCGGATAATAACAATGATAGTACTATCTGGGTAATAACCCCAATCACGAGAAGATAGCGTCTACCCTAATGTGAATGCTTGTTACCATTTATTACATTTCAAGATAATAGCTTAATGCAACGATAGGCATTAAGAGTGAGGCGAAGGTCTTACCTTAGGTCATTACCGCAAATTACATTGCAATCACATAGGCTTTGGTTATGGGTTTTCATGGTGAATCATGTTCATAAAGTTGTGTAAGCATGCATATTCATTATATCATAGCGTATCATATCAAGTTATTATATCTATGAACTCACCCACATCCTTGCTGATCTTTTACATTACAAAACCTATTTCAGGAAGGAAGTAATAAGCACAAAGGTGAGAATGCATGATTAAGATAAATGTTTAGAAACTTTTAACTAGTTAATGTTGTTTTAAGAATGTTGGAACTTAATGTGTAATATTTTCATTATAATGTAATATATATATATATATATAGTGTATGGTTTGCCATGGATTTATGATACCATTATAACAATCAGTCACACCTATCTTCGAGACCTCACCATCAAGCTTCCGCGACACATTAAATCAGTTACTGATTTCATTCATCATTCAGTGACTATATCAGGTAAAGGGAGAGATAGGGGTGTGACAGGTTGGTATCAGAGCCAAAGTTATAGGGAATTACGTTAAACCTAGTCTATAACCTTAGGCTCATATGAACACACAGGGTGCCAGGAGACATACATTTTAGTCATATGCATATTGCATGATGTAACCTTTACAAGTACTGCTACTATCGTTACTTGACACTTGCAGAATGTGAACGTTGTCCAAAACTTGTTACAGTTATGTAGAAGTCGTTAAAGGACTACATTGCGGAAGTTATACCAAGGGTAATATTGGATGATACCCCCTGGGGATCAAGTTCCTCTTATGATGATACTAACACTAGTAATCATATGCCCGTAGCATCGCATGGTGTAGCATCTAGGGTTTTTTCATATGCCATTTCTCATTCTCCTGCAGGGACCCCACCAGCGCTTGAGGACTATGGGGTGCCTAACTTTCAGCTAGAAGAATTTCTAGTTTCTGCAACTCCCCTTACCCATGAGAATAGTTTTAGGAGGAGACAAGCCCGTATAAGAACGGGGTGGCTTCCGAGTTGACAACTTGCAACCCGAGAACCACCCCCTCCTAACTTTGAAGATGGAGGATAATCTGCTCAATCCGAAATGCGTGCACAACTTCAGAGGGTCACTGCAAAGTTACAGGACACACGAGAACAATTAATGGGGACTCACAGACGGTTGGACGGATCCTATGATACAATCCAACAGGCCCATTTCTCTTTGGAGCAAGCTAATGATGCTCAACAAGGCTTGACTGGAATAGTTTCGTGCCTTAGAATCAGATTCAGTGTCATGGACGAGAATGTTAGCAGATCAGATGCAGAGGTCAGCAGAACATCTAGATGCTATGGAGGCAAGTGTTGCCGCATGGCGACGAATATTTGAAGACCATGTTCAGGGTTCAGCAAACACGATCGAGATGTATCATGATTAATCGTTGACTCAGCTGATGGGTTTGAATCAGTTGTTGATGGGAGTGGTGATGGTTGTGGCTTTTGTTTATTTTCTCTCATTCCTACCATTACTTGGTAGGGGATAAGGGAAATAGGGAAAATGAATTTCTCAAATTTTGTTAAACCCATATAATGGGAAGCTGATACATTGATGTGGGATGTGGTCTGTGCAGGTATATAGGGAGGTGAGTATGAGGCTTGGTGTAAATATGGGGACTACTAACAAATAAGACCGGTCGAGTGATTTTCCATGTTAATATGAATACTAGATGTATTTCAGGCATGTATAAATGATGAGTGGAATATGTATTTCTTTCTTTCATTTCAATTTATCCAATCACAAATATAAAATAAAATTTAAAATGAGATGAGTTAGAATGATCAGGGAAAATAATTTGCAAATATGACTGGCCAGCATAATTGGAAATTACAACCATGAGCATTCTAATAAACCTTAGAAACTACGGTAGAAAATAAATAAAACCAAAAGAAGTTAAACAAAAGTAAATAATTGCATGTTTATTGGAAAAGTAACAAATTCAGATTACATAATACATGTTAAGCACGTGAGATTACAATACATATTGATAACAGATTACAATTATATCAATTTCAAGATAGTTAGTTTGGACATCAACAAACGAATCATTTTGTATATCTTGTGTAGATACAAGATAGTTAGTTTATGATTCATTTTGATAGATTTACATTGTTAAATTATGGAAACATGATTGATGTAATTTAACTTTGTAATTCTATACCATTTAGTACTTTCTCATTTTATGTCATGTGCAATGTAAACAATCTGATCACTTTGATTATTACCCGATATCGCGCCCTGGGACCATTCCGCCCGACTAGAAAGTCGATCCAGCCCGCCGGCTCGGTGTTTCACAAAATGGGTATTAGAGCCATGGTTATAGAGAAATATAGGTCATTTTAATTAAATGGTTTGGCCTAGACTATAACCTAGGGACCCTTCATGTAGAGAACTTAGGTATTAAGAACTTATTTGCATTGTGTCTTCCGCATTCGATCACTGCACTAACCGGTGTTCTTTCGGTTGTGATCAGAATGCCGCCAAGAAGACCACCTCCTCTTATGCCTCCACCACCACCGCCACCTCCTCTACCACCACCTCCTCCTCCTCCGCGTACTCCACCTCCTAACCATGAGTTGGATCCTACCACCATAGCACGGGCCACTTTACTAACTAGCCAGCTGAGGAAGGCGATACTGGATATGATCAACCTCATCAACACCAACAGAAACCACACTTGAAACTCATCAGGCGAAGCTAGTGGCAACATCGGCACTACACCAGACTACTCCTACAAATCATTCGTAGGATGAAAATCGCCAAGTTTTAGTGGTACTGAAGGAGCCGTTGGATTAATCCAATGGATAGAGAATATGGAGACTACTTTGGACATTAGCAGTTGTCCAGAATATCATAATGTTTGCTACTCTGCAGGATCATTCAACAAGCTAGCCTTAACCTGGTGGAACTCTCAGATCCGAGTCCCGAGGAAGAGATGAAGCACTGGCAATGCCATGGACAGATTTCAAGACTCTGCTGAGTAATGAGTTTTTTCCAAAGAACGAACTCCAAAGGATGGAAACTGAGCTATCCAACTATGTGATAAAAGGGCCTGATCACATGGGGTATACTACCCGCTATCATGAGCTGGTAGAATTGGTGCCCGAAATGGTGCCAACATTGGAACTGTTGATTGATAGATATGTGGGCGGATTACCAGCCTGCATTCCGAGTTTGGTTATTGGTACAAGCCCTGTTACTTTGGAGTCAGCTATTAGTTTTTCAGCTAAACTTACTGACGTAATGGTAGCTTCTTGAACATTGAAGAAGGAAGCAGACAAGGCTAAGGAAGGACCGTTGAAGAAACCCGATGTAGGATCAGTTGTTCTCATTTGATCAGTATTAGGTTATAGCAGCGGAATTCAGAGATGAATTAGCATATGAATTAGCAAGAACACTTGAATATTAATGAAACAGTAAAGAACAATTTGTTATGGAGAGAGAATTCTGCAAATGGAATGATTTCACTTAATGCGCTAACTTCGCTTGCAAAAACACTATGTCAACTGTCCTTATATAGAAACAGTGACGTCTGATGATGTCACATGATGTTGATACCTAACAGACATAAAACAACAACTGAAATAAACAAAACTACTGAGGATGTTCATAAATTCTGAAGGCATCCTCTTACAAAGTCTGACTAACTAAAACTACTGAAAGCAAACTACAACATCTGATGAGTAAACTACTCATCAGACTTTTACAACTAATGAAAGTAAAATACTGAAGACAAAAACAAACATCACAACATCTGAAGACTAAACACTTCAGCTGTTGTGAATAGCTTCAGATCTTGTAACTCTTCAGATCTTGTATCACTTCAGATCTTGTATCACTTTAAGTAGCCTTCAGCTGTTGTGTTCTTCTTCAGTTGTTGTGTGTATATGAGACTTAAAGGTTTTTCTGATCAGGCTCATTGGTTCTTTTGGTCCAACAAACTCCCCCTGAACCAATGCAGCCAAAACCTTTAATTATTAACTGTCTCACTTATTATTGGTTTCCCAGGCATTAAGATCTTGTCTTTTTCTTCGAGATCAGCTTCAAAATGACCAAGTAAGTGCAGGCCTGGCAGACAGCAGCTTCTGAAAATTTGAATGGCAAAGGATGAGAGGGAACTCCATTGGGGAATGGACTATGAGCATTGACCCCTCTCATTGAAGCTACTGATCATAAATGAGTCTGAAAGACTCCCTGACATATGCTTCCAAAAGAACAACTTTATCTTCAGGTGTAAGCATCTCAGGCTCTCCTTCAAAAAATGATTCAGGCCCATAATATTCAGATAAGTACCTGGCCTTTGTCCCATCATATAGTTCCACCCTTGTAATTTCTCTGTAGACAAATTCATCAGGATGTTTGCCTTCCAAGAACAATGGCAGCTCATTCTGTTTTACTCCTTCCAATTTTCTATACACTAGACCTTTCTTAATCATTTTATTCTCTAAGAACTTAGGAGCTTTCAATCCAGCATTATACACACTCTTAAAATCTCCTATTATCTCCCAAGGATCCAGCACAGAACCCAGCATTATATCAGCACTAATCACCTTTTTAATTTTTCTTGCATATGCAGATGGTACATCTCTTCTGTGAATTTTGTCTATCACCCTTGGATCAGGCCACATTCTGATTTGTTCTTTTCGATACTGACAAGTGAACCTTAGTGCATACAACCTCTGAGCTTCTTTCTTCATTGCAATAATTGTTGAGGTCTGAGGATACTCCTTGTCAACCAATCTTAAAATATTCTCATCATGTTTCTTTTGACTTTCTTCTTCTTCAAGTTTGATTTTTACATCTTGTCTCTGAGATTCTGGAGTTATCTTGGGATATTGACCAATGACCAAGGCCTTTTCTGGCATATAATTAGCTGGCAACTTGAATGTCCTTTTCTGAGCCATTTGTGCAGAACCAGCTTTTGAAGACTCAGGCTTATAGGCTTTTGATTGCAACACAGTGGATATTGGAAGCCTGTCTTCTTCATCTGCATCTTCTTCTTCTTGAATTCTCAACATCCTCCTTTTCTTGGGAGGAATATCATCAGCAACGGATTGATGTGATTGGGTAGAGGGTTTGACTTGTGGTTTTTGTATCTCAGACACTTCAGGTTCTTGGACATTATCAGCCTTTTCCACCCCAATCATAGGATCTTGATCTTCCTCTGCCTGATCTTCCTCTCTTTCAGATTGCTTTTCAAGTTCAGAATCTTTCTCAACCTCTTTCTCATTTACATCCTCTACTTCAACATCCTTCTCAACATCAATAGTTTTTGACTTCTTCTGTCTCTTATAAGTGACCTGTATAGATGGAGACTTTTCATAAGCTTTCTCCTCCTCCTCACTTCTTGATCTCTTCCTCTCAACTTCTGAATCTTTCACTAGCTCCCCCTTTTTGGCTGCAGGGGATGAAGGGGTTTGAAGGCTAGAAAATTTTGCAGCAACAGCATCATCAATCATTTTCTGAAGTTGTGTTTGAGATGGAAGCCTCTCATCAAGAGCTTGGGAAATGATATTTTTTAGAATTGGAGTGATGAGAGGTAGGGCTGTGAGAAAAGCAGCAACTAATGCCTCTGGGGGGCTTGAACTCAAAGTATTAGTGCCTGAAGCAGAGGCTGGAGGTTCATTTGGTTGTTGAGTAGTTGAGGAAGTGTTTTGGTGACCTTCAAGAGTTGAAGGTGCCATCTGTGGGTTTGGAAGGGCAGATGGACTTTTTTCCTTGGACATCTTGGTGAGCAGCTCATTGAGTCTGCAGACCTCAGCCTCAAGAAACATGTTCTGTTTAAGAACATCTGATAAGGTCCTTTGGTCATCATTAGCCTTGGCCAAATCAGCTGACCTCCTGATCATATCAGGATTAACCTGAATTGAGTGTGGCTCAACATGTTCAGGTGCCCCTTTGTCTTGGTACTGGGGACTTCCAACCTCAGGGATAAACCCTTCATCAGTTGTTGCCTCTGGCAGGGTCTTAGAGATGTTACTACTATCAATCATTCCAAATGATGGAGATGATGAAGTAGCAGCCCTGTCAGAATTCAGAATCTCTCTGTCCACACTTGGAGACCTGAAATTGTAGTCAAAATCCTGTGGGTTATCAGAAACACTATGATCCTCCCCCTCAATGTTGGAGATAATCCCAGTAGTAAGAGGTGTCTGGGTAGGGATTGGAGTGTTGAGCTGATCCAGGATTTGTTCAATAACAAATGTGGGGCTGTGTTGAGTGGTGCTGTTCAATAGAAACCTTTTCAAATGAAAGAGGCTCTAGATGTGTGTCTTCCCCTTCAAGAGTTGCACCAAGTTCCTGTTGAGAGGAACCTTGGGCGGTATCAGCTGGTGGAGTCTGGTGCACCACTGGCTGACTGCGGCCAGTGGGCATAGTATGCCTTGGTGAGGCAGGTTCAGACTCAGGGGACTCATCTCCCTGAGAACCTTTTTGGGCTTTTTGGAAAGTGACTTGGTGGGGACTTTGGATTTGGATTGGGATTTTGAGACTGTGGGTTCCCTCTGCTTGGGTTTTAGCTTTCGGGCAGCCTCTTTGAGTGTGAGGTTTGTGTTGTGCCTGGAATATACCTCTAGCAACACTGCTGGAGCAGAGATTCCCTGACGAACAAGGCCTTCTTGTTTTAATTGTTTTTCAATGATGGCCATTATAAAACGTGGGTAAAGAAGCCATCTTGTGGTAACAGGTTTAGCAGCATGTTCAGTTAATTCGGAAAATAGAATTTGTGAAAAATTAAGTTTTCGTGATTCCAGAATAGAGAAGAGTACCTGCTGCCACCTGGAGGACATCTGGTCCCATGAAGATGATTTTGGAGCCAAACAAATGTTGATCATATGGAAGATGAGACGTTCAGGGTCGTTGAAATGCTTCTTATAGAGAGTGGAGTCACTCAAGTCACCCTGATATTCGTGACTGGTAAAACAGAGATCGGTGAGATTCTTTGGGAATGTAGTGACCAGATTAGCATCATCCAGATTGAGAACCTCCCTTAGTTCTGCTGGACTCATATGAACATTGTGTCCATTCACTGTAGATCGGAGTGAGATTACTCCGGTTCCGACATTTATGAGTTCCACATTAGTCCAGAATTGATGAAGAGATTCAACATGGAGTGTAGGATTGATAAGAAAAGCTGTTTGAAATTGGGATTCGTTCATAAGATCGACTGCTTCATCAAATTTTGACCAGAAAGAGGATTTCGTGAGATAGGCGACTGAGTTGTGACGAGGTTTGAGGTTCATGGTCGCCATTGAAGCAGAGATTCTAGAGGGAAGATAGGTTTTTGAAAAAGATGGAAAGTTCTGATGAAGTGGTAGTGAAACAACTGAAGAAGATTTGGTTTTAATAGAAGACTGAAGGATTGGAATTTTAGTCTTCAGATGTTGCAGAGGGAAAACAACATTGGTGAAAACATCTGAAGAGTAAAGTTACTCATCAGGTGTTGTAGACAGTACTTGTCCATCAGCTGTTTCAATCTTAACCAGTTGCTCATCAGACTTTGTCTGACTTCAGATTTACTCATCAGATCTTTTGAACAAAAGTTGTTCATCAGGACTTTGATAATTTTTGACCTTCAGTACTTTGTCAACCAAAACCCATCAGTATTTGTAACTGATAATATTGGTAAAGGTCAGATGTGTCCTTGAATCAGTACTTCTGATACTTATCAGTACTTACTGTACATATCAGTAGTTTCAAGGTGATTTTTGGCATATTTGAATATTTTTGTATTTTTGAAAATTTTATCAGGTGTTTGGAATTTTATTAGTTTGAAATCCATTTTATTCTAAGTGCAGCATACCAAGCCTTAGAACTAAATTTTGAAAAGTTGAAGTCTCTAAGGGCTTAGTAAATATATCTGCAAGTTCATCAGCACTAGGAACAAACTTTGGATCAATCAGACCTTTTTCAAATCAATCCCTTATAAAATGATGTCTGATTTCAATATGTTTGGTCCTAGAGTGCTGAACGGGATTCTTGACAATACAAAGAGCTGAGGCACTATCCATTAACAATGGTGTCTTAGACTCTTTGATGCCATAATCCAAAAGTTGGGTTTGAAGCCAGAGAATTTGTGAAGTACAGCTTGCAGCAGCAATGTACTCGGCTTCAGCTGTGGATGTAGCCACAGATGTTTGTTTCTTACTCTGCCAAGAAACCAAACAGTTTCCTAGAAACTGACAACCACCAGAAGTGGATTTCCTGGTGAGTTTGCAGCCTGCATAGTCACTATCAGAGAAAGCAACCAGCTTGCAGGAATGCCCAGTTGAATACCAAATTCCTAGTGATTGAGTGCCCTGCAAATATCTAAAAATCCTTTTAACAGCAATCAAATGAGATTCTTTAGGTGCAGCCTGAAATCTAGCACAAACACATGTAGCAAACATAATGTCTGGTCTAGATGCTGTGAGATACATCAAGGAACCAATCATACATCTATAAAGTGTTTCATCAACTGATTTACCTTTCAAGTCTGCATCAAGTTGTGTGGTACTGCTCATGGGATTAGAACAGTGTTTACAGTTTTGCAGATCAAATTTCTTTAACAAATCTTTTGTATATTTTGATTGGTGAATGAAAATGCCATCAGGACTTTGTTTGATTTGAAGACCCAAGAAAAACTGTAATTCCCCCATGGCACTCATTTCAAAATTCTTTGTCATTAGCTCAGTAAAAGCATCACACAACTGGGGATCAGATGAAGCAAAAATTATGTCATCAATATAAATTTGAACAAGGAGCTTATGCTGTCCTACTTTCTTTATGAACAAAGTTTTATCTATGGAGCCTCTAGTGAAGTTATTTTGAAGGAGAAAAGTTGATAGAGTATCATACCAGGCTCTAGGTGCTTGTTTCAACCCATAAAGAGCTTTATCAAGCTTGTACACCCAATTAGGATGTTTATTGTCCTCAAAACCTGGTGGTTGACACACATATACTTCCTCTTTTATTTTACCATATAGAAAAGCACTTTTGACATCCATTTGAAAAACTTTTAGTTTGTGTAAGGCAGCATATGCTAAAAACAATCTAATTGCTTCCAGTCTGGCTACAGGGGCAAAAGTCTCATCATAATCAATACCTTCTTCCTGAGAGAACCCCTGTACAACCAGTCTGGCCTTGTTCTTAACTATTTGACCATTTTCATCAGTTTTATTCCTAAACACCCATTTAGTGCCAATTGCACACTTACCTTGGGGTAAAGGAACTAGCTCCCAGACTTGTTGTTTCTTGAACTGCAACAGCTCCAACTGCATAGCCTCCACCCAGCCATTGTCTCTGAGTGCTGTGTGATAGTTCTTTGGCTCTTGCTGACTGACAAATAAAGCATAGAGACAAAAATTTGACAATTGGCTTCTTGTTGAAACACCAGCGGAAATGTCACCCATAACTTGAGATAATGGATGATCCTTCAGTTCTTGATATGGAATAAGATCAGTGCAAGTGTTGGCAGGAGGTCCAGTTGCTGCAGATGTTGATGAAGATCCAGGAAACAATTCAGCAGGGATTTCAAACGATGTAGAAGATTCCAGAATTTCATCAGCATTTGTATTAGGAGGAACCACTGGAGCAGGAGGAGCATCAGGTTTAGCAGACATTGGCAGATTATCACTAAATCTGAACAGATGAGTACTCTCTTCATCATCATCATAACTACCTTGTGTAGTTTCTGTAAAAGCTGTTGATGGAACTGCTTTAAGTGCATCATCTGCCACAATAATAGACTCAGCTGGAGATTGAGAGAACTCATGTTGCAGTATATCTAAATCAAACATCTCAACAGGAGTTTGTGGAATAGGATCTTTTGGAAATTCATTGAATTTGACATGAAGAGTTTCTTCAACCAACTTGGTTCTGCAATTAAACACTCTATAAGCCTTGCAAGTGGAAGAATAGCCAACAAAATATCCTGCATCCACTTTGGAGTCAAACTTTTTAAGTGGATCTTTGGTATTGAGGATATAGCAAGGACAACCAGAAGCTCTGAAGAAGGAAATCAAAGGGGTCAAAGTATGAAGCACTTCATAAGGTGTTTTCAACCATCTTTGATTCACCAAAACCCTGTTTTGCACATAACAAGCAGTATTGACAGCTTCTGCCCAGAAAGTCAATGGCAAGCCGGAATCAGCAAGCATTGTTCTGGCAGCTTCAATTAAAGTTCGATTCTTCCTTTCAACTACTCCATTTTGTTCAGGAGTTCTAGGGATGCTGTACTGCCTCTTGATTCCCTTTGACAGATAAAACTCATCCAGAATATGATTTCTGAACTCTGTTCCATTATCACTCCTTACACACTTGACAGGAAGAGAATATTGTTTCTCAACATACAACACAAAGTGAATAATAGACTTAGCAACCTCATCTTTTGAGTGCAAGAAGAAGGTCCAGACAAACCTGGAGTAATCATCAACAACTACTAGGCAATACTTCTTCTTTGCCATACTCATGACCTTCACTGGCCCAAACAAATCCATATGTAACATTTGCAAACAAGCAGTTGATTTTGTATCGCCAATTGGAGGAAAAGATACTTTGTGTTGCTTCCCTTTCAAGCAAGCAGTACAATTTTCATCACAACTAAAATCCTTCATTGGAAGACCTCGAACCAGACCATGTTTCACCAGTTGATTCATGTTTTTGAGATTTACATGACCCAACCTTCTGTGCCACAGATTAGATTCCTTGAGAGAGGCCTTAGAAAATAGACATGGATGACCTTTAACAGAAATTTTCTTTGACAGGTCAAATGCATAAACCTTTCCCACTCTGTTAGCTTTAAGAAGAGTATATTCATCCAAGACCTTGCCAATCAGAGGCAACACTTCAGAAGACAGTATCCTGTAGTCTTGCTTGGTGAAAAGAGAAATGTGACCCTTATCACACATCTGACTGACACTTAGTAAGTTGTACTTGAGATTCTCTACATGGTTCACATCATCAAACCTTAACTCACCATTTGATACATATCCTTTTCCTATGATGTAACCCTTAGCATCATTTCCAAATGAAACAAATCCCTTCCTTCCTGTAAAATAGTCATTAAGAAGAGATCTGCTTCCAGTCATATGCATGGACCCTCCACTGTCAACATACCAGATGCTATTTTGGCATGCTGAAGGACCCTGCATACATGAACACACTCAGTTAGACTTTTGGACCCAAACCAGTTTGGTTTTGGGTCTGTTATCACATGAAGAAACAAAATTAACAGTTTCATTTGAAGCAACACTTGAATCATTCTTTTCAGAAGAGTTAACTTTGACCTTTGATCTAGGTTTCTTCTTCTGAAATGAAGCAACAGATGACTCTGCTATATTGACTCTTCCTAGCAGTTGTGGCATCATTATAATCAGTTGTTTATGGTTGTGAGTCAAGATTCTGATGTCATCAGAAACATCAGTACCTGACTTTTGATTTCTATGTTTTATCACCTTAGCTTCTTTGGGTGATGAAGATTCTTTCAAGTGCTTTTTCTTTGAATCTGGAAAAACCCCTTGACCTTTCTTGGATTTAATTGAATCATTTCCCTGTGAGGGTTTTCCAGATTTTGAAACTACTGATGATTCTGGTACAAACTTGGAACTAAATTCATTTTTCATCTTGATTATGTTCTTGTTTTTGTGCTTAATTTTATTGAATTTAGATCCTCTTCTGTACCAGCATTCATCAGAAGAATGATTGAACAACCTACAAACTTCACAAGGCACTCTCTTGTGTTTCTCCTTGTGAGTACCTACAAGTACTGAAGACTTAGATACTGAATTTTTGTTCTTCAGTACTTTTGGTGCTTCAGTATTTGTAGATTGTGTTACAACTACTGATGCTTTGACAACCTCTGAAGAGTTCTTCTTCAGTACTTGTCTATCAACACATTTCTCATCAGCAATTGTACCATTACCAGCTTTTTCTACAACTGCTGATGAGACACTCTGGCTTATCAGAAGCCGTGCATCATTCTCTCCAGTGCCATGCCCATCTGACTCAATCAGTTTTAAATTTAATTCATTTGAGACTTTTTCATCAGGATCAATCTCAATTAAAACACTATCCTGACATGTTTCACCCTGGATGACATTTGTACATCCAATAGAATATCCACAGTTTCAGACTCAGATTTGCATGCACTTAACTCACTTTCAGATGATTCTTCATCATCAGACTTTTCTGAAGATTTGGTGGATTGGTATACACTGTCCCCTTCAGACTCACAGTCAAGATTTTTTGGTGTATAATTAGCTGGAGGGGCAGTGTGATTGTATCCAATACCAAACTTCACATTTGATGCTGTTTGTTTGTTTAACAACATCTCAAACCCCTTGCAAGACTCAACCCATTTTTCACACTCTACTTGGGTTGCTGCAAGTGTTTGTTTCAGATCATTGTGTTTTACAAGCATGACTTCCACCCTAGCCTTTTCATCAGACAACTGACACTTGAGTTTATAAATTTCAGACTCTTTTTCATTCAAAACTTTCTCAAATTCAGTTTTATTCTTAGTCACAACTTTTTCTAAATCCAACTTCTCATTGATTAATTCAACATTTATTACTCTGATGGAAGCAAATGCTGAAATACATGATTCTGAACACAACTTAGCTTTTGATTCAGATGATACCTGGGATGTTGAAGAAGTTGGACCTGAGGTGTCAGTTGAATCTATAGCCATCAAAGCAAGATTCCCGAATGGGTTGTCTCCACCATGTGGACCAGCTTCAGAGTACAGCTGTTCATTGAAATCAGATAAGTCATCAGGTAAACTACTCCAATCTGCTACTCCTGAGGTAAAGAAACTCTGATGTAGTTGTTGAGGCTGTTGATTTGTTTGAGATTTGCTAGGTTCAGGAAGAGCAGGTGATTGTGAAGGTATTAGTGCTGGAGTATGAGTGGGTTGTGGCATATAGAAACAAGGATATGGATAAGGCATAGGACTTTGTGGTACAAAATGAGCTGGATAAAATTGTTGTTGACCAGATCCAGAAGATTGTTGTCCTTTGTTTTGTGGGTTGTTGCTAGGAAAGGTCACAAAGGGTGCAGAAGAACTATGTCCAGTGGATTTGCACTCTCTGGCAAAATGTCCAAGCCTGTTACACTTGTGACATCTCAACTTCCCTTTGTCAAAACCAACCTTGGTTTTGCCAGTTAATCCGGGAAATTTTCTTCCAGTTCTTTTGTAGAATTTTTGAGATCTGATGTTTATTAAGGCCATCTGACTTAATATGTCCATTTCTTCTAGATCATCATCTGGGATTCCCTTTAAATCATCCATCACAAAGCACCAATTCTCTCCTGAGTTTCCTGCATTGCCATCAATTCCAACAAAAGCATGCTCAGCACCATTAGTAGAGAAATCAATATGCTCATCATAAGAACATTCAGATGCAGCATATTCTGACTCTTGACCCATCAAGGCAGTATTGCCAGGAATGAAATCATCAGTGAGCTTGCCAGATGAAGACAGTTTTCTCTTCTGTTCTACCTCTCTCTCAAAAGTTAAGAGTTTCCCATGGAGTTGGGTGAGAGATAGATTCTCTAGATTTGCATTAGAGCGTAAGACAATAGTATAAGTGTCCCATCTCTCAGGCAGTGATCTGAGAAATCTATTGTTCATCTGACTATTTCTATACTCCTGCTTAACCATTTTTAATTCAGAAATCAGACAGGAGAACCGCTCAAACTGTTGAGTCAATGACTCACCCTTTCTATGAGAAAAAGTCTCATATTGTTGGGCGAGGATTTCTCTAGTGTTTGCTAGAACCTCATCAGTTCCACCGAATTGTTCTTTCAGTGCAACCCAGAGATCATGAGCAGTGTCATGATGCATCAAACCTGAATATATCTCATTCGGCAAAGCCATGGCCAGAATACCATGAGCTTTTGCATTAATTTCAAACATTTTTATATCCTCATCCGAATACATATCTGATGGTTTCGGAATCATTATTTTAGTTTCAGGATCAGTGATCATGGGTTTATAAGGACCATGCACCACAGATTTCCAACATCCTGCACTGTTAATTGACAGGTGATGTAGCATTCTACGTTGCCAAATGTTGTACTCACTCCGAACCAGCATCGGAGGCTTGGTTGCGGAGCCTGTGTTGTGCGGATCATTGTTTGGAGTCGACATATTCTCAGATTCAATCAATTTCAACTAAATTCAAATGGCTTAATCACAAACTCAACAAATTAATTCAAACGAATCTATGTTGAAAAACAAATCAGCGGAAGTTATCAGAAAACTTCAATCTATAACAAGTTCTTACTAATCGGCTAATTCGATCAAACAGAGAACTGAAATGAGCAGTTTCAGAGATCAATTGTTTAATCGATCAATGATTAACCGGCTCTGATACCAATTGTAGGATCAGTTGTTCTCATTTGATCAGTATTAGGTTATAGCAGCGGAATTCAGAGATGAATTCGCATAAGAATTAGCAAGAACACTTGAATATTAATGAAACAGTAAAGAACAATTTGTTATGGAGAGAGAATTCTGCAAATGGAATGATTTCACTTAATGCGCTAACTTCGCTTGCAAAAACACTATGTCAACTGTCCTTATATAGAAACAGTGACGTCTGATGATGTCACATGATGTTGACACCTAACAGACATAAAACAACAACTGAAATAAACAAAACTACTGAGGATGTTCATAAAGTCTGAAGGCATCCTCTTACAAAGTCTGACTAACTAAAACTATTGAAAGCAAACTACAACATCTGATGAGTAAACTACTCATCAGACTTTTACAACTAATGAAAGTAAAATACTGAAGACAAAAACAAACATCACAACATCTGAAGACTAAACACTTCAGCTGTTGTGAATAGCTTCAGATCTTGTAACTCTTCAGATCTTGTATCACTTCAGATCTTGTATCACTTTAAGTAGCCTTCAGCTGTTGTGTTCTTCTTCAGTTGTTGTGTGTATATGAGACTTAAAGGTTTTTCTGATCAGGCTCATTGGTTCTTTTGGTCCAACACCCGACCATCATCCAAAAAAGAAACACAAAGTCATCAAGAACTACACAACGTCTACCCCACTCAATCAAGTCGCATCATGTAACATCTGTGCATATAGTCATAGCAGTCATAAACAGTGATAGTATAATAGGTGTTTAATTCAGTGTTTTCAATGTGATTCAAGTGTTCATGATTGTGTTTGTGTGTGATAGGATCTTATTTAATTAGGAACAAGTATGTATTATTTATTTACAGTCGAATACACTAGGCATGAACAGTATTGTATTATATCGAAACAGTGGTGGGATGGCGTCAGATAAGGCAGGTAGCTGAACTCTGGGGTATGCCCTATATATAAACTGCGTTCGGTGTAATGGGATAGTGTTAGTGCGTAGTGTTTAGACGAATAGTATGACAAGCAAATTAATCAAACAAAATCGTAATGCGTAAGCGAGACTGAATATAGTTATGGGTGACGATCCATAATGATACGAATGTTGAACTTATAATTACGAGTAAACGACAATAACTAAATAATACGATCGAAAAATGTACGCGATTGCGGGTATACACGTAATTGTAATCGTTTAACAGTCTGTCAACGAACGAAGAGTAAAAATAAATGAAAGATTTTATTTTACGTTTTACAATTTTGAAACTCATCAAAATGTTGAGAATAATAACTAATTTATTTAAATCGCGTAAAATTTCCGGAACCGTGACGAAAACGCGAACCGAGCAACCGAAACGAACCCGAATACCACTCGTAGTATAAAAGCCTTGAAGAGGGGTTTTCCCTCATTTATTTCAGCCACAACCCTCCCTCTCTCTAGAATTCCCGTCGATTCTCTCTCTCTCTCTTTAGAAATCCAAGCTTCAAACGCGTGTAACTCCTTCGTTTCTTGGCGGATTTGGGTGATTCTTGAACGTACGCGAAGCTCTTGACACTCACTACAAGGAAGTACAACGGATCTGGTGTTTTATCCGGCCAAAATCGAGGTAATGATCCACGAAAAATTCTGAAAAAGAGGGTTTTTGTTTTGGATTTGGATACACACACCTAGCCGGTTCCTAGTACCACCATTTCGAGCCTCGCACCACTAGTAACCTATCACAACACGAGACAACCTTGGAAGGGGTCTGGGACTGATTGGTTCGAGGAAGAGGATGGGCTGAACCAGGATTCGTGGGGCGCGGCTTTGGCCGAACCTACTCAGCAGGTTGCTGAACCCTAGGGAGGCAGCCGAACCTCATCAGCTTGCAAAACCCAGGTGGCGAACCTTCCCATCGTGGCGAACCATTCTAGACGACCCTTTGGTCTCGGACAAAACCTTAGGCAACCACCGAACCTTCTTGCTGAGCCACGAACCCACGATCTCACAAACCATTGGGACATGAACCTGTTGCCATGTAGACGAACCCTCGAGAGCTGCCGAACCATTTCCGCATGATGAACGAACCCTTATGGCCACGAACCATTCCAGTGGTGAACCTTCCTACCCACGAACCTTACCCAGCTGACACATGAGAGCCGAACCCTTGACTCTCACGAACCTATGCATGACCAGCGACGAACCCTAACCGAATCCATCAACAACCAGCGAACCTGCATGTGGTATTCTTGCTCACGAACCATGCACTATGGCCGAACCTTCCATCAACTATCACCGAACCTTCGGTGCAACATGGTGGACGAACCTTCTTCCATAGGTTCGCTGGTTCACTCTCGGCGCACCTTAAGTGGATTGGCCCAACAAGCGGCCCAATATAGCACCGGCTTGTATCAGCCATGCGGCCCGGGTGATGAGTCGGTTAAGCACTTAGACCTGAACTCTTTCGTGTAGCCCATCTTTTATCGGCCTAGCCCATTACACCAATCGGCCCCCTTTGTGGTATTTCTGTCCAATACTTAGGCTTTGGCCCAACAACCCACTTAACCGGCCCAATAACAACCGCATTGGCCCATGATTAACCTAAGAGGCCCATGGCTTTTGTTTAAGCTACCATTGTTTCATGGGCTCAAGGCCCAATGTTGGCCCACAACTTAAAGTAATTGTGATTTGACCTTATTTGGTTTAAGTTTACAACTTAACATAATTATGAGGTCAGGTCATAATCCCAAAGACTTAAAACGATTTGAACATTCTCTTCAAACTACATGTTTAACAAGGTTTATCAAATTCACAAACACATGTTATTTTATGCATAACAAGTTTGTGCATAAAAGAACATGACACATTCTTTTTCATGAATAAAGTATCAATCAAGTGACTCAAATCATGATATTCAAATTTACACAACATTCTTAAACATGAGAACCAGCATTTAAGAGCTAATCAAGTTCAAGATAACGCAAGTCAATCAATGAATCAAAGTCTATACAATCATAAATCTTATATTCTATGTATGATTACAATGATATAGGAACCAATTAGAAGTCTTGTTTGCTACTTGATACTTGTTATAGTTCAGAGTCTACTGCAGACAGGTGAGAACTTTAGCCCCTCTTTTACTGTTTTACAACTGTTTAGGGGTGGAACACGTGACCAATAACCTTTATTACAATCATTTTTCAATATTCAGGATTTATGCTATTATGCAAACATTACAGGTTCACTGTACAAATTCAACGGATTCATCAACTGTTTTAAAGAATTTATCAATTGTCTTAAAATAATTTATCAACTGTTAAACATTTTTCTACTAAGAAGGTTTTATAAAGTTTCTTTAAACTATTTTATATCAACTCTACACAAACGATTTTATAAATGTTAAACACTTTTAAAGAATAAGTTTTATAAACTCTTCTACTAAAATCTTGTGTTTTCGATAAAAAAATATTTATAAACCTTGTTATTATACAAGGACACAATTAGCTGTATTAAATCAAAGGTTTCAAAACAAGGTTTCAAATCAATAGTTTTCATGATGGGATTCAAACAAAGGATTTCAATTCATAGTATTCAAACAAGTTATTGAATCATTGGTATTCATGGTATTCACGGAAGGTTTTCAAATCATGGAAATCAAATAAGGCATTCAATCAAAGAGTTTCAATTTAAGTTTTCAAAAGCGTGGTGTTCATCGTTGTGAACAAACTTATACACACATCAAGTTACATATTCATTTAGCGTTAGTACTGGGTGATCACAACAAGGGAAAGTGGACACATTTGGGTAGACCAAAGATGGAGTTAGCTTTTAAATTTGTTTTAAAAGCTAACTGCAGAATTGGTTACATTATGGTTATATCAATGTTGCTGACTAATTTCTGACTCCAAACGTAGTTTGGGACTTGATTATATGTTGGTTTTCTAGCAAACAGTCTGATGACTGTTTGGACACATTTTACAGACTTGATGTTAGTTTGGGTTGCAACCATCCATGTATTTTCATTCATTGTTTCATACATATGACTTACATTGCAGAGTCATATTTACAAATGTTAAACCTATTGTTCTCACCAACTACTTTTGTAGTTGACAGTTACTTTTCACGTGTTTCAGGTAACCAGTTTTAAGACATTCTAAAGGACAACTAACGAGACCGTTTAAGATAGAACAAGATGAAGAAACAAACTAGGATGGATTAGAAACTCATTTAATCCTGATTGTTTAATTGTCTTATTTGAGTCTTATTTTGTAAACTATATTTTGGGTCTGAAGTTGTCATTCATTTGATAGATAGATAGAATGTCTGTAACTAACAATGGTCTAAACTTTATGAAACTTAGTAATGCATTGTGGTTGTTCTTATTCAATACTTGTGCATGATTCAACCATCGATCGTCACCGCGCCGTGGATTCCGCACGCGGCGCAGGGGGTGTGACAGGTTGGTATCAGAGCCAAGGTTGTAGAGAACTAGGAAAAACCCAATACTTAATGACCTAGACTATAACCTAAGCTACCCCATAGGACTAAGTGCTATAGGCTTGAGGATACTTAGGATTTAAGTAAACTTAAGTGAGCATTAAGTCTACATCAAGCTTGAAAGATCTTAGGGATACACTTCTAAGATTAAGTATCGAGTCAAAAAATTTGGATCGGGATTCTATAATTTTAGAAACCGAATTAAATTTCTCAATACATATTCATTAAAGGATTTCAGAGGCAAGGATCTGTATTCTTAGTATCCTGGATCTGAAATTCTCAATCAGAGTTCATTAAAGGATTTCAGAGGCAAGGATATGTATTCTTAGTATCCTTGATCTGAAATTCTCAATCAGAGTTCATCACAGAATTTCAAAGGCAAGGATATGTATTCTTAGTATCCTTGATCTGAAATTCTCAATCAGAGTTCATCACAGAATTTTAGAGGCAAAGATTTGTATTCTTAGTATCTTTGATCTGAAATTCTCATCATGTTATCATTATCATTAGGACTTCGTAACTTAGAATCTGTGTAACAGTATTCTTTAGTTGAAGTTCACACAAGGAAGATCATTATACTCAGTGCTGTAAGTATTGAGAACCTAGGTTAATTAACCTAGGACACATATATTAAAACCTAAGGTCCTGATTTTTTAGTAAATCAAGAGTTGGAATCCTAGATTCAAATACAAATGGCGGCCAAGCTCTGGCATACTGAAGTGGTGGTGGGATGTCGGCTGGGTAGGCAGTTTGCTTGACCCTATGTAAGCCCTATATATAAGCTATGTTCAGTATGACAGGGGGAATTCGGCATTTGTATTTGAAGTGAAGATTCGGGAGCAACTGGAATCATTGAACATCGGTCAAACATGTGAGATACAATCATTTGAGAAACAACCATTGTGTGAAACAATCGTTGTGTTAATCAACCATAGATGAGACAATCATTGTGTGTGAATCAATCAAGTTGTGAACATTCTTTAAATGTAAACCTTAAATGAAATTCTTAAGTGATTACATGTTTAGTACTTACTAACATAGGTTAAGAAGAAAAATGTAGAGCACACAGATGATTTAGTTCTACATGTTAACATTTGTTAGTAAGTGCACACATAATTCAACCATAATTCAATCATAGACTCAATCACAGTTCAACTGAACAAAGATCGTGGGATTCTTAATCAATGGAACATACTTTTAAATCAATACAATCGTATTGCCAAATGCTAGCAAGGGCATGATCCTGGTATATCGAAGCGGTGGTGGGCTGGCGAATGGGCTGGCAGTTTGCTTGACCCTTTTGTATGCCCTATATAAGCTATCTTCGGTATATCGAGAAAGTGTCAGTGTGTAGGTTTGGTGGAATGAAATCATGAGACATCGTACATATTCACATGAGAAGTATGCTAATAAGTTGATTGCTTATACGTGTATTTGCTCATATTACAATTGAATGATAATCTTAGTAGTATGGATATATTACTAACTTTATCATGTAAATTCAATTGTATTCTTTCTCATTACTGAACCACTTGTGGCTTCTATTTGTAGAATGCCTCCTCGACGTGACCCTAACGGAGGGGGTTCAACAAGTGGCAACGATGATGAGATTAACAAAATTGCATGGGCCATCGCTGTACACATGAGGGATGTCATTCCGGGTATGGTCACTGATATCACCCAGAATCTTCGGGGAAGTACCAGTGATTCAGCACACACTTCAAATGCCAACAACGCCGGAACTGCTACTTTCACTTTCAAGCAGTTTAATGATGCTAAGCCTCCTAAGTACTCTGGTACTGAGGTAGCTACCAGTCTACTGCAATGGCTGGAAAACATTGAGGATATCGTAGACTTCACTGGATGTCCGGAAAATCTGAAGGTCAAGATGGCTTCAAGCGCTTTTTCACAAAGGCGCACTCACCTGGTGGAATTCTGAGAAGAACACTAGGGGACGAGAAGTTGCTTTGGCTCTACCATGGAAAGATTTCAAGAAGGTATTGGTGGAACAGTTTTGTCCACGACATGAACTGAAGAAACTCGAGGTGGAGATGTGGAATTTAGTTCAGGACAGTGGCGAGAACGTGAAATATACAACTCGTTTCCATGAGTTGTGCATTGTAGTGCCACATCTGGTTACTCCTCTATCCCGCAGGATAGAGAAGTACATTGAAGAATTACCCCTAGTCTTCAGGGGAACTGTTATGGGGAGTAGCCCTACTACTCTGGAAGTGGCAATTCATCTTGGTGCCACTCTTTCTGAAGAATATGTGAAGGCTGGTGTGCTCACTCGAAAGGGGTATAAGAGAGCACAGATTGAAGAAGGCAAGAAGCCTGAAGAGCACCAACCCAAAAAGAAAAAGCAGAAACAAAAGACAATCAAGAATTTTGCAGCCATGACTGTAGTTGCACCTACTCAAGCCACTCCCATTACCGCTGTTCCACAACCAGCTACGGCCAGAAAGCCTTATACTGGTCTGTTCCCACTTTGCACCAAATGCCAATACCATCACCTACCCACTATTCCATGCAGAAAATGTCTAAAGTGTGGACGGATGGGACACTTGGCTGCAACATGTCGATCTGCTCATCTATCTGCTACTACAACTACCACCGCTAATCCTAATACTACTGGTGGAAGGGTTTGTTACAACTGTGGAGCAGAAGGACACTTCAGAAATCAGTGCCCAAAACTCAACCCAGCCGCTACAACTGCTACTGCTCGTGCCTTTGTTATCGGAATATCCGAAGCACGCGAGGACCCGGCAGTCATCACGGGTACATTTCTCATTAATGATCACTACGTTTCTATCATATTTAACACTAGTGCTGATAAAAGTTTTGTCTCTACTAATACTGCTTCACTGTTTAATAAACAACCATCTATACTTGATTCTCCTTACACCGTAGAAGTAGCGGATGGTAAGACAATATTAGTGAATTCAATAATTCGTGATTGTGAATTGAGAATGAACGATCATCTTTTCCTTATCGATCTCATTCCTATGACACTCGGAAGCTTCGAAGTAGTAGTAGGAATGGATCGGTTATCCAAAACCACGCCGAGATGGTATGCTCGGAGAAACTTGTTCGAATTCCCCTACCGTCCGGCGAATTGATGCAAGTTTACGGCGAGAAACCCTGCCGCGGATTGAAGATTGTGTCATGTATCAAGGCAAGGAAGTACCTGAAGAAGAAATACTTTGCGTTCCTGGCTCACGTGGTAGAGAAGAAACCCGAGAAGAAAGCAATTGGAGACGTTCCGGTCATCAGAGATTATCCGGATGTATTCCCAGAAGACTTGCCTAGGCTACCACCGATCAGGCAAGTGGAGTTTAGAATCGATCTCGTCCCTGGAGCAAACCCAGTGGCGAAGTCACCATATCGATTAGCACCATCTGAGATGCAAGAACTGTCTAGTCAACTCCAAGAACTTCTAGACAAAGGTTTCATAAGACCGACTTGTTTGATCAATTACAGGAAGCGACTTGCTTTTCGAAAATTGATCTATGATCCGGGTATTATCAGTTACGAGTAAATGATGAGGATATACCAAAGACTGCGTTTAGGACTCGATATGGACACTAAAAGTTCGTGGTTATGCCATTTGGACTGACCAATGCACCGGCAGTGTTCATGGACTTGATGAATCGAGTCTGTAGGCCGTACTTAGATCAGTTCGTTATTGTCTTCATTGATGATATACTGATTTATTCAAAGACTGAGCAAGAACATGAGGATCATTTGAGGAAAGTCTTAGAGCTACTAAGAGCAGAACAACTTTATGCTAAATTCTCAAAGTGTGAATTTTGGCTAAAAGAAGTTCACTTCTTAGGGCATGTCATTAACAGGGATGGGATACACGTAGATCCAGTTAAGATTGAGGCAATTAAGAACTGGACTACCCCATCTACTCCAACAGAGATTCGTTCATTTCTGGGTCTGGCAGGCTATTACCGGAGATTCATCGCGAACTTTTCAAAGATCGCCTTGCCACTTACCACACTGACTCAGAAAATTCAAGCTTTTATATGGTGACAGAAACAAGAAGATGCATTCCAACTTCAAAACAGAAGTTATGCAACTCCCCTATCCTTAGTCTTCCAAAAGGCAGTGATAATTTTATTGTCTACCGCGATGCCTCAAACTTTGGACTCGGCTGTGTACTTATGCAACGGGACAAGGTAATTGCATATGCTTCAAGACATCTTAAGGTTCACGAGAAGAATTATACTACTCATGACCTTGAGTTAGGGGCTGTGGTTTTTGCATTGAAGATTTGGAGGCACTACCTTTATGGTACTAAATGTGTCATCTATACAGACCACAAGAGCCTACAACACATTCTCAATCAGAAAGAACTCAACATGAGACAACGGAGTTGGGTTGAGCTTCTAACTGATTATGACTGTGAGATTCGTTATCACCCGGGTAAAGCCAATGTGGTGGCGGATGCTCTTAGTCGTAAAGAACCAATCAAGCCAATTCATGTAAGAGCTATGGAGATCAACACATAACCTAACTTGAAAGATCTGATTCGTATTGCACAACAACAAGTAGTGATCGACAATCAACTGACGACATATTTAGACTGCGGAGTTGAGGGTAAACTAGAACCTCGAGCTGATGGGGTTTTATACTTCAACGGTCGCATGTGGATTCCAAATTCAGAAGAATTGCGCACACTCATCTATGATGAGGCTCATAAGTCGCGATACTCAGTTCATCCTGTGGCCGATAAGATGTACCAAGACTTAAGGGTATCTTACTGGTGGCCTGGAATGAAGAAAGACATAGCTTTGTATGTGGGGAAATGTCTAACATGTTCCAAAGTCAAAGCAGAACATCAAAAGCCATCGGGACTTCTGCAGCAACCTGAAATTCCTCAATGGAAATGGGAACAAATTTCCATGGATTTCATAACTAAGTTGCCGAGAACTCCGCGAGGATTCGATTCGATTTGGGTGATCGTTGATCGACTCACCAAATCTGCTCATTTCTCCCAATCCGAGAGGATTACAAAATGGAGAAGTTAGCTACTTTGTACATCAACGAAATCATTGCACGTCATGGTACCCCAACATCAATCATCTCTGATCGCGATAGCCGTTTCACTTCTCGCTTTTGGCAGACATTGCAAAAGGCTTTGGGAACCCGTGTTAATCTTAGCACGGCGTATCATCCCCAAACCGATGGTCAAAGCGAAAGGACTATCCAAAGACTCGAGGACATGCTTCGTTCTTGTGTGATCGATTTCGGTGGGATATGGGATACTCATCTTCCACTCATCGAGTTTTCGTACAACAACAGCTACCATACAAGCATTCAATGTGCACCATTCGAAGCTTTATATGGTAGGAAGTGCCGATCACCGGTCTGTTGGACCGAGGTTGTTGACTCACAGGTCGTAGGGCCTGAACTCATTCAAGAAACAACATACAAGATCAAAATCATTCAATCACGGCTTAAGGCCGCAAGGGATCGACAAAAGAGTTATGCTGATCGACGTCGGAAACCGCTTGAGTTTCAAGTCGGTGACCGAGTTTTTCTCAATGTTTCTCGCTGGAAAGGCGTTGTCCGATTTGGGAAGAAAGGGAAACTTGCACCAAGGTACGTTGGACCTTTTGAGATCCTGGAAAGGATTGGTCCCGTAGCCTACAAACTCAAACTTCCGGTGGAGCTAAGCAATGTTCATGATACGTTTCATGTATCGAATCTTAAGAAATGCTTGGCAGATCATGATGTTCAAATTCCACTTAAAGACATTCATATTCAAAACAACATGCAATTCATAGAACGTCCGGTCGAAATCATGGATCATGGAGTCAAGAAACTCAAACGTAGCCGTATCCCGATCGTAAAGGTACGATGGGAGGGCAAACGTGGTGCTGAGTTCACCTGGGAACGTAAAGACCAGATGAAGCTTAAGTACCCTCATCTTTTTACAGTACCTTCGGCTAGTTAATTTCGGGACGAAATTCCGTTAACTAGGGGAGACTGTAACATCTGTGCATATAGTCATAGCAGTCATAAACAGTGATAGTATAATAGGTGTTTACTTCAGTGTTTTCAATGTGATTCAAGTGTTCATGATTGTGTTTGTGTGTGATAGGATCTTATTTAAATAGGAACAAGTATGTATTATTTATTTACAGTCGAATACGCTAGGCAAGAACAATATTGTATTATATCGAAACAGTGGTGGGATGGCGTCAGATAAGGCAGGTAGCTGAACTCTGGGGTATGCCCTATATATAAACTGCGTTCGGTGTAATGGGATAGTGTTAGTGCGTAGTATTTAGACGAATAGTATGACAAGAAAATTAATCAAACAAAATCGAAATGCGTAAGCGAGACTGAGTATAGTTATGGGTGACGATCCATAATGATATGAATGTTGAACTTATAATGACGAGTAAACGACAATAACTAAATAATACGATCGAAAAACGTACGTGATTGCGGGTGTACACGTAATTGTAGTCGTTTAACAGTCTGTCAACGAACGAAGAGTAAAAATAAATGAAATATTTTATTTTACGTTTTACAATTTTGAAACTCATCAAAATGATGAGAATAATAACTAATTTATTTAAATCGCATAACATTTCCGGAACCGTGGCGAAAACGCGAACCGAGCAACCGAAACGAACCCAAATACCACTCGTAGTATAAAAGCCTTGAAGAAGGCTTTTCCCTCATTTATTTCAGTCACAACCCTCCCTCTCTCTAGAATTCCCGTCCATTCTCTCTCTCTCTAGAAATCCAAGCTTCAAACGCGTGTAACTCCTTCGTTTCTTGGTGGATTTGGGTGATTCTTGAACCTACGCGAAGCTCTTGACACTCACTACAAGGAAGTACAACGGATCTGGTGTTTTATCCGGCCAAAATTGAAGTAATGATCCACGAAAATTCTGAAAAAGAGGGTTTTTGTTCTTGGATTTGGATACACACACCTAGCCGAATCCTAGTACCACCATTTCAAGCCTCGCACCACTTGTAACCTATCACAACACGAGACAACCTTGGAAGGCGTCTGTGACTGATTGCTTCGAGGAAGAGGATGGGCTGAAGCAGGGTTCGTGGGGTGCGGCTTTGGCCGAACCTGCTCAGAAGCTTGCCGAACCCTAGGGAGGCAGCCGAACCTCATCAGCTTGAAAAACCCAGGTGGCGAACCTTCCTGTCGTGGCGAACCATTCCAGACGACCCTTTGGTCTCGGACGAAACTTTAGGCAACCACTGAACCTTCTTGCTGAGCCACGAACCCACGATCTCACAAACCATTTGGACACGAACCTGTTGCCATGTAGACGAACCCTCGAGAGCTGCCGAACCATTTCTGCATGATGAACGAACCCTTATGGCCACGAACCATTCCAGTGGCGAACCTTACTACCCACGAACCATACCCAGCTGACACGTGAGAGCCGAACCCTTGACTCTCACGAACCTATGCATGACCAGCGACGAACCCTAACCGAATCCATTAACAACCAGCGAACCTGCATGTGGTATTCTTGTTCACGAACCATGCACTATGGCCGAACCTTCCATCAACTATCATCGAACCTTCGGTGCAACATGGTGGACGAACCTTCTTCCATAGGTTCGCTGGTTGACTCTCGGCGCACCTTAAGTGGATTGGCCCAACAACCGGCCCAATATAGCACCAGCTTGTTTCATCCATGCGGCCAGGGTGATGAGTCGGTTAAGCACTTAGACCTAAACTCTTTCGTGTAGCCCATCTTTTATCGGCCTAGCCCATTTCACCAATCGGCCCCTTTGTGGTATTTCGGTCCAATACTTAGCCTTTGGCCCAACAACCCACTTAACCGGCCCAATAACAACCGCATTGGCCCATGATTAACCTAAGAGGCCCATGGATTTTGTTTAAGCTACCATTTTTTCATGGGCTCAAGGCCCAATGTTGGCCCACAACTTAAAGTAATTGTGATTTGACCTTATTTGGTTTAAGTTTACAACTTAACATAATTATGAGGTCAAGTCATAATCCCAAAGACTTAAAACGATTTGAACATTCTCTTCAAAATACATGTTTAACAAGGTTTATCAAATTCACAAACACATGTTATTTTATGCATAACAAGTTTGTGCATTAAAGAACATGACACGTTCTTTTTCATGAATCAAGTATCAATTAAGTGACTCAAATCATGATATTCAAATTTACACAACATTCGTAAACATGAGAGCAAGCATTCAAGAGTTAATCAAGTTCAAGATAACGCAAGTCATTCAATGAATCAAAGTCTATACAATCATAAATCTTATATTCTATGTATGATTACAATGATATAGGAACCAGTTAGAAGTCTTGTTTGCTACTTGCTACTTGTTATAGTTCAAAGTCTACTGCAGACAGTTGAGAACTTTAGCCCCTCTTTTACTGTTTTACAACTGTTTTGGGGTGGAACACGTGACCAATTACTTTTATTAAAATCATATTTCAATATTCAGGATTTATGCTATTATGCAAACACTACAGGTTCACTGTACAAATTCAACGGATTCATCAACTGTTTTAAAGGATTTATCAATTGTCTTAAAAGAATTTATCAACTGTTAAACATTTTTCTACTAAGAAGGTTTTATAAAGTTTCTTTAAAGAGTTTTATATCAACTCTACACAAACGATTTTATAAATGTTAAACACTTTTAAAGAATAAGTTTTATAAACTCTTTTACTAAAATCTTGTGTTTTCGATAAAATGATATTTTTAAACCTTGTTATTATACAAGGACACTATTCGCTGTATTAAATCAAAGGTTTCGAAACAAGGTTTCAAATCAATAGTTTTCATGATGGGATTCAAACAAAGGATTTCAATTCATAGTATTCAAACAAGTTATTAAATCATTGGTATTCATGGTATTCACGGAAGGTTTTCAAATCATGGAAATCAAATAAGGCATTCAATCAAAGAGTTTCAATTCAAGTTTTCAAAAACATGGGGTGTTCATCGTTGTGAACAAAGTTATACACATGTAAAGTTACATATTCATTTAGCGTTAGTACTGGGCGATCACAACAAGGGAAAGCAGACACATTTGGGCAGACCAAAGATTGAGTTAGCTTTTAAATTTGTTTTAAAAGCTAACTGAAGAATTGGTTACGTTATGGTTATATCAATGTTGCTGACTAATTTTCTGACTCCAAACGTAGTTTGGGACTTGATATATGTTGGTTTTCTAGCAAACAGTCTGATGACTGTTTGGACACATTTTACAGACTTGATGTTAGTTTGGGTTGTAACCATCCATGTATTTTCATTCATTGTTTCATACATATGCCTTACATTGCATATTCATCTTTACAAATGTTAAACCTATTGTTCTCACCAACTACTTTTGTAGTTGACAGTTACTTTTCACGTGTTTCTGGTAACCAGGTTTAAGACATTCTAAAGGACAACTAAGGAGACCGTTTAAAATAGAACAAGATGAAGAAACAAACTAGGATGAATTAGAAACTCATTTAATCCTAATTGTTTAATTGTCTTGTTTGAGTCTTATTTTGTAAACTATATTTTGAGTCTGAAGTTGTCATTCTTTTGATAGATAGATAGAATGTCTGTAACTAACAATGGTCTAAACTTTATGAAACTTAGTAATCTATTGTGGTTGTTTTATTCAATACTTGTGCAAGATTCAACCTTCGATCGTCACCGCCCCGTGGATTCCGCACACGGCGCAGGGGGTGTGACACATCAGCACCACAAAACACCACCAAGAAACAATACACTGGCACGTTCCCTCTATGTGCCAAATGCCAATATCATCATGCTGCAAACACTCCCTGCAAACACTACGCGGGTTGTGGAAGAAAGGGCCATTGAGTCCAAGTAACACCTGCTCAAGCAGTGAACAATGTTGCTTTTGCTCTCCCTCCCCCCAACAATCCAAACCACAACACTAGGGGATGCTACAATTGTTGCGAGGTTGGTCACTATTCAAGGAACTGCCCAAAGAGGATGCAACTGGCAGTTCAAACGCCCCGTGGAAGAGGTTTCGCATTGGTAGCTTCAGCTGCTCGTTAGGACCCGAATGTGGTCACTGGGCATTTCTCTTACATGACTTTTATGCATAGTTTTATCTCGTGCGACTTTGGATGGAAACTTAGTCATAGTGAGGAACTTTTAGAGTCCCCTTATACTATAGAAGTAGATAACGAATGTAAACGAATTAAGTATGAATCTAGACGAGTCAAGAACGAAACAAAAAACGTAGATTTCAAGAATTCCTAGCTAGAACGTTTGATTAATATGTGACATGTTTGATGATATTTACAGAATCCCATACCCCACTAAGAACCGTTCATTGCTAGACTAGTCTTCTCGAGTTGATGTAGACCCAATCATTAGGACTTAGTTTATTTAAATGTTTTTTTATTTAGGCATTTTAATTATCTGTTCAACTTTCACAATGGGATCATGGGTATGATGGATGGGAAATGCGAAACACAGTGTGAGCTTAAGGAATCAAGAGGATTCAACGAATCTTATGAATCTTGTGTGATGTTGGTAGGTAGTGAAACACTTAGCTGTCACTAATAACAATATCATATACAGTTTGGTATGTGGTGGGCTGGCGGTAAGCTTGACCCTACGTATGCCCTTTATATAAGCATACTTGACTAGATAGGATAGGTGGCTGTTAGTGAGGTTAAGGTTGTCATTTCAGAAGGTTAAGTGTGACAACCAGTACTAGATCGTCCGGCGAATCCATACGGTATGTGTGCTTTCACCTTTTACTATGTGTAAATACAATGTGCTAACAGTTGTGCGACAAGAGGACTACGAAAATTATTAACAGTTGTATACATTCCAATGAAAATTGAAATACAAATATACAACCACACATGAGAAATATCAACAGGGAAAAATAAATGACAAAAGGTTGCGATTTGATCTTCACAAATAACAGAAATCAGATGGCCGATAATTCTATGAGTAAACAAGGTGAAACAAGTGTTATTATGTACAACTAGGTGTGTTAGTTGAGCCCGACTGTGAGGAAAGACAATTCAAAACGAAAGCTCAGTATCGTTTATGAATAGTAAACTGACAGTGTATTTGCGTGGGTGACGATTCACACAAACATATCTGTGAGTTTAACGTTCTGGATGATAACTGAAAAGTAGAAAACAAAATTCAGAAAGTGAAGCCGTTGTCGTGTTCGTTCGGGTGACGATTCGAACGAATACGCGCGATGGCGATACGATCTGAAGAAACGAAATTTGTAAACGATCTAATAATAATAAAATAGGAAAAATTAGATAAGAAAATATTTACCAGGAATTACCACCTTAGAAAGATATTAGGAAACTATTAGTTAACAAACCGTAATTCGCGTATTACGTTACGTAATTGTAACAAAAACGAGAACCGAGCAAACCGCACGAACCCGAACATACACGAGGTATAAAAACCTTGAACTTCATTAATTTCCCATTTAATTCATCACCTACCTCATCTCTCTCTCTCTCTTTCGGAATTCTCTCTCTCTCCCTTTCGGAATTCTCTCTCTCTAGATAACACATACAAAAACCATCATAACTCCTTCAATTCTTGGCCAAATCTCTCAAACTTGGTATCAAATCGAAGCTAGGAGCATCCTCTACACGAAAGTGCAGACGATCGGCTTCGAAATCCAACGAATCGGAGGTAAAATTCGTTGCAAGTCACTGAAATTTAGGGTTTTCTGCAACCCTCATGTAAATGAGGCGTTAACTGGTGTTAGACCAACAAAATCCCTAGGGAAATCACTTAAACGAACGAGAAACATGTGGGATGCCATGAATGAAATGCCATTTTGCAAAGGGATAGCATGGACGTTCGGTTGCAGCTCAACCGAATGGGGCTGAACGAATGAGGCTAGGGCCGAATGAGTACTCCCACTCGCACGTGCTTGATGAAGAATGAGCAGCCGAATGAATGGCTGCTCATGGTGTTCCATTCGCATGCATGTGGTCCATTCGGGTGATCATACTCATTCGTACCTATGAATCATTTGCTCCATCACCGGGATTTCCATTCGGGTAGAGATGATCATTCGCATTATCAGATCATTCGCCCAAGACTGATATCCCATTCATATATGGATGTTCATTCGCACGGCAGATCTATTTATTCTAAGTCTTGAAAATGATAGACTTAATCAAAAGTTATATAAAATATATTCAAGTTACCAATAATCATTAGAGTTACTACAAAGTTGGTGGAACATGTTATTGGACCTGGTTAATAACAGCTACATTCTTTCATAAAGTGTTAAGTGGTTAAGTTTGTAACTTATTCATTATATTAACACGTTTAGATAATGAGAATCACTTAATGAGTATATAAGTATATTTAATGGGTTATAATCAATAAACCTAAGTTATACTTAGAATCTATCTTGACTCTCAAACTCTAACAACATAGCATGGTTTTAGTTCAAGATAATTATAAATCAAGAAGATGTAACATGCTAAGTCTAGCCTCGAAGGGGTTAGGTCTTAGGATGGTGTATAGTCACATGGGTTCAAGAATAGTCAAATAAAAAAAGTATACAAGGGTAATCAACTTTAGGATTAACTCGCAAATTTATGACTGATACTTATAAGATAACAAACAACATGGAATTAAACACAAGATCGTGAACTCAACATCATAACAACAACAACGAGCGCGTGCCTTTTGTGATTCTTAGTCAACCACATCAACTACCAGGTGAGTTCATACGCCCCTTTTCTAATCTTTTTGATTTTAAATTGCAGGGTTGAGAACATGCTAATTCTTTTATTTACTTAAAAGTTTTAATACAATGTTTCCCTTATTCTATGATTTAGATAATATTGAATTATCTTTATTATCACATATCGTTTAATATATGCTTGTGTGTTTATGACATGTTTGACATAACAAGGGTGAATCATGATAACATGGTTTCATGATTTCATCAACTCAATAGAACAACATAAGTTATAAGATTAAATCTTATAACACTTTGTTATTATTACAAGAATGAACAGGAGCTAACATTGAGACAAATACAAGGGACATCACGCATGATAATCATGACAACATAATTTCATGATGATAATATCATTCACCACATTTGTGAACATTGTGTAATAAGACTAGTTCTTATAACACATTGTTAAAACTATGAGAACACATAAAACTGAGAACATGTAACATTGAGACAATAACATTTGGGAACACAATCAATAATTACTATTAAGACTGTTTGTATTATATCACAACAATCATGTGTTCATGAGTTCATTTCCAATCGTAAGTCACTTACAGAGAATCATTTACCATTGATTTAGTGCGACTAAACCGACGATAGCGTAGTGGTACCATTGGTTTGACAAACCTCTGGCGAGTAAGGTCGGTACGTTAATCGTAACATATTCATTGGCCGGTAACGTATGGCCGGTAACAGGGCTGCATCAGTCAGGTTTGGTAAAGGACACATGGTGATATTAATCTTCAGAAACTAATTGTAATTAAATCCTTCGATTCTATTAACTAGTAGACTGAGGAATTGATTTTCTCTCAAGTCATATTACTAGTAATAGTCTCATTGAAGGCAATGCATCTATGAGAACACAAATGGGATAAAGGTAAATGGGAGGCATTGTGGTCTGATTATGTGAGGCCCACAATGGGTCCCATATATGCTCTATACTTTTAGGCCAAGTACAATATCGATGAGTTAACTATTACTCCTTAAATTAGAAGAAAATTATAGTTAACCTTCACTTGAGAAAATAATAATAAGGATAAGATTTAATAAATCTGTTTTCTTTAAAACATTGAGGGATTATCATTACTTTGGTTTGGATAACTTACTTCTCTCATATACTTTTATTCTATACTTACAACAATGTGGGTGATGAATACATATGGGTTGAATACCAAATGGGAGGAACACATGTGAGGTAGGAATGGGTATCCATAGTTGTATTTATAAGTGTTGTTGAATTTGGTCAGGCATGTGGTGGGATGTTGGGTGGGGTTTGTCCCCTACGTATGCCCTATATATAAGCATGTTTGATTTGGATGAAATACTATTTATAAGTATAACTATGGAGAGGACATTGTGTGAGACGGATGAAACATTTATCAATAAGACTCGTGTATGACATTGTGATTGTTAATGACAATAAATCAATTGTTTTCAATTACTAAACTTATGAACTCACCAAGCTAGTGTTGACTTTGTTTAAATGCATGTTTTCTCAGGTGATGAACATGTCTAGATTACAAGCAGCAGGATTAAGCTAGTGGACTTTAGAATAGACCTAGCTTACTTTTGTTATGTGCATATTTTTTATGACATAACTCTGAATCATCTTTTGTAAATCTTGTGCAGATTCAAGATAGGAACTCAATGATTCTTTTTGGGAAGATTTACTTGGTTAAATTATGAACATGTATTGTTTAATTTAACTTTGTAATTCTATATCAAGGTCATGTTAGCATTCCTCATTATATCTCGTGTGCTATGTAAACAATCTGATCACTACGATTATCAAACTATATCGCGCCTTGAGGACCTTCCGCCCGATGGGAAAGTCGATCCAGCCCGCCGGATCAGGGTGTGACTGATTGGTATCAGAGCCATGGTTATAGAGAAATATATGTCATATTACTTAAACGGTTTGGCCTAGACTATAACCTAGGGATCCTCATGTAGAGAACATAAGACTTAGGATTTTATGTGCATGTGTCTTCTGCATTCGATCACTACACTAACCGATTTTCTTTCGGTTTTGATCAGAATGCCACCAAGAAGACCTCCACCTTTGTTGCCATTAGTAAATTCACCTCCACACTCATCAACACAGTCACCACCTCCATCTCCTCCACCTCCTCCTCCGCATACTCCACCTCATCAACCACCACCCAACCATGAGTTAAATCATGCTACTATCGCACTGGCCACTCTGCTGACCAGCCAACTAAGGGAAGTGATTCCCGACATGATGAACCGGATTAACTCCAACAACGGCAACACTAACAGCAACTTAACCGGTGAAGGTAGTGGGAACACCAGACAACAACAAGACTATTCCTACAAGAACTTTGTAGGCTACAAGCCACCTGGCTTCAATGGCAGTGAGGGAGCTGTCGACTTGGTCCAATGGATCGAGAAGAAGGAAACAACCCTCGACATCAGTGGTTGTCCTGATCAGCATAAGTTAAGGTATGCTGCAGGCTCGTTCAACAAACGAGCATTGATCTGGTGGAATGCTCGGGTCCAGATTAGGGGAAAAACGGATCGAGCGGTACGTTGGGGGACTATCGGCTTGCATCCAAGGGCATGTGATTTCTGCCCACCCAACTACCTTGGAGATGGCTGTTACTCGGTCAGCAACATTGACGGATGTAATGGTTGCCTCCGGGGAACTGAAGAAAGAGGCTGAAGCAGCCCAGACCTGAAGCTCAAAGAAGCCAGATAAACGTCCGGCCAAGAAACAAAAAGTGGTCAAGAACTATGTTGCAACCGCTCATGCTCAACAAACAACACAACCACCACCTCTACAGATCAAGAGGCCGTATACTGGCATGGCTCCGCAATGTACAAAGTGTCAGTATCATCATCCACCATACGCCCAGTGCAGTCAATACACTAACTGTTGGAGGTTTGGTCATTGGGCCAATCAATGTAAGAGCACATTGGCCTAGAGCAGGAACAACAATGCAGTGTTGTTGCCTACTGCTGCTACTGATAACAGGTCCTGCTACACCTGTGGCGAACCTGGACATTTCTCAAGGGATTGCCCCCAAAAGAATTCAACCAATGGTTCAAGCTGCTAGAGGAAGGGTCTTTTAAATTGGAGTTGTTGCTGCACGACGAGACCCTAATGTGGTCACTGGTACATTTCTCTTATCTGACTTTTATGCATCTATATTATTTGACACTGGTGAGGATCAGAGTTTTGTCTCATCCGACTTTGCATGCCAACTTAATCATGTTGAGGAATCTTTGGACTCCCCTTATATCATCGAGGTTGCAAATGGCAAGCAGATAACAGTTAACACAGTACTTAGGAACTGCCCACTAACACTTGATGATCACACATTTTTCATTGATTTAATACCGATGGAATTGGGCAGTTTCGATATCATTGTTGGGATGGATTGGTTATCTCTTAACAGAGTTGAAATCATATGTTCTGAAAGGCTATTACGTATTCCAGTGGAGAACAATCAAATGTTGGAAATTCATGGAGATCAAGCAAATCGTAGTGTCAAATTAATATCGTGCATGAAGGCACACAAGTGCCTAAGGAAATAGTGTATCGCATTCCTAGCTCACGTTGTGGAACAAGACAAGAAGACCATCAAGATTCAAGTTGTACCGATTGTGAAAGACTTCGCGAACATGTTTCCGGATGATTTACCGGGATTGCCACCTGAGCGATCGGTACAATTTCGAATCGATTTGATTCCGGGAGCGGTTCCTGTGGCTAAGTCTCCTTACAGACTCGCGCCATCAGAAATGCAGGAATTGTCCAATCAATTACAAGAATTACTAGACAAAGGGTTCATCAGACCGAGTTTCTCACCATGGGGAGCTCCGGTATTGTTTGTCAAAAAAAAGGATGGATCCTTCATAATGTGTATTGATTACAGAGAGCTGAACAAACTTACCATCAAGAATCGGTACCCGTTACCGAGGATCGATGATCTGTTTGATCAATTGCAAGAAGCTCAGTATTTCTTTAAGATAGACATGCATTCAGGTTATCACCAGCTCCAGATTCAAGAAGAAGATATACCCAAGATGGGCTTTCGTACTCGATATGGACACTATGAGTTTATGGTGATGCCATTTGGATTGACGAACGCATCAGCAATATTTATGGATCTTATGAACCGGGTGTGTAAGCCGTATCTGGATCAGTTTGTTATCGTTTTCATTGATGATATTCTGATCTATTCAAAGAGTGAGAAAGAACATGAACAACATCTCAGAACAATCTTGGAACTTCGGAAAAATGAACAACTCTATGCCAAATTCTCCAAGTGTGAATTTTGGCTAAGGGAAGTTCAGTTTTTGGGTCACGTGATTAACAGTAATGGTATTCATGTGGATCCTGCAAAGATCGAAGCAATCAAGAATTGGGACGTGCCCACAACACCAACAGAGATCAGATTATTTCTAGCCTTGGCAGGTTATTATAGGAGATTCATTTCAAATTTCTCCAAGATAGCCTTGCCACTCACAAAACTAACCCAGAAAAGTGAAACATTCGTGTGGACTCAGAAACAAGAAGATGCATTCCAAACACTAAAACAAAGATTGTGCAATGCTCCAATCTTAACACTCCCTAAAGGCAATGATGACTCTGTGGTTTATTGTGATGCTTCCCATCAGGGACTTGGTTGTGTTTTAATGCAACGAGACAGAGCCATTACCTATGCGTCACGATAGTTGAAAATTCATGAAAAAAATTACACAACACATGACTTGGAATTGGGAGCTGTTGTCTTCGCTCTAAAGATTTGGAGGCATTACCTATATGGTACCAAGTGCACGATCTACACAGATCACAAGAGTTTACAGCACATATTTGATCAAAAGGAGCTTAACATGTGACAGAGACGTTGGGTCGAGCTCCTGAACGATTACGATTGTGTGATCAAATACCACCCGGGCAAAGCTAATGTTGTAGCTGACGCTTTAAGCTGGAAGGAACGTGTCAAACCCTTGCGCGTTAGAGCAATGGGAATGACTGTGCAAACAAGTCTGAGAGATCAAATTTTACAAGCACAACAGGAAGCAGTGGCAAGAAACAATTTGAGAAACGAGCTCGACTGTGGAGCCGAGAAACATTTGGAAACAAAACAAGATGGAGTTATCTATTATCAGGATCGTGTGTGGATCCCGGCAGTAGATGAACTCTAGAAACTTATTCTTGATGAGGCACACAAAACACGTTATTCTGTTCATCCTGGTGCTGATAAAACGTATCAAGATCATAGGTCATTTTATTGGTGGCCAGGTATGAAGAAAGATGTGGCTACTTATGTCGATAAGTGCCTCACTTGTGCTAAAGTCAAAGTTGAACACCAAAAACCGTCAGGTTTGCTGGAACAAACAGAAATACCACAATGGAAGTGAGAACAAATAGCTATGGATTTTATTACCAAGCTACCCCGTACTTCCAGCAGACATGATTCCATATGGGTCATCATTGATCTATTGACCAAGTCCACTCATTTTTTGCCTATCAGGGAGAACTATATGATGGAAAAGCTAGCAAGACTTTATGTCAATGAAATGGTAGTATGGCATGGTGTGCCATTGTCTATTATTTCAGACCGGGACAGTCGATTTACATCACGGTTTTGGAAATCATTGCAACAATCCTTAGGGACATGTGTGAACTTGAGCACTACTTATCATCCCCAAACGAATGGTCAAAGCGAGCGAACCATTCAAACCCTAGAGGATATGTTCATAACATGCGCCCTGGACTTCGGTGGAAGTTGGGACAATCATTTACCACTCATTGAATTCTCCTACAACAATAGCTACCACACCAACATTGGATGTGCTCCGTTCGAGGCACTATATGGTAGGAAATGTCGGTCTCCAATTTGTAGGACCTAAGTGGGAGATAACAGAATTATCGGGCCTGAACTTATTCAGGAGACTACTGATAAGATAGCCCATGATCATCACCTTTGCAGGGACGAACCTATCTACTGTCAATTACTTTAGCACCCTTAGGTCCATCGGATGAGCAGGAACAACAACTTCAAGATCAAGATTGTTATGATTAAGATCCTCAAGTGATGGTAAAATATTTTAAACATCTGGTACTGCATCACCTGGCTGAGAGTGATAATCATCTGAGTCTGAACTGTCATCATTTGTCGGCATAGGATCTGGAACAGATGAAGGTTGCATTGGTTCATCAGTGCATTCTGTGCATCATACATCATTTGAACAACAACATCTTCATCAGAGTACATGGGAGGCATACTGAAGGAATCAAATAGACTTGAATGGTCAAACATCGAATCTGGACCCTTTCCAGGCGGTGGCATAGAATATCTTTGAACATACACATGGTACCACTCCTCCACATTGTGAGTTGATCTGTTGTATACAATTTTATTAGGAGTGTTGTACCCAAGAAAATAGCCTTCTTCCACCTTCTCATGGAACTTGCCTTGCTCATGTTTCTTAAGCATTGTGCATGGCGCACCAAACGGTTCAAGATACGTAAGATTTGGTTTTCTGTTATGGAGCAATTCAAAACAAGTTTTCCCATGTCTCTTGACAATCAACACCCGGTTCAAAGTATAACAAGCATTAGCCACTGCTTCATTCCAGAATTGAACTGGAAGGGATGAGGTAGCAATCATAGTCCGAGCAACTTCAATTAACGTCCTGTTCTTTCGCTCAGCAACACCATTCATCTGTGGGAGATATGGAGCACTAAACTATTGAACAATTCCATGTTCATTGCAGAAAGTTTCCGTGTTGTGATTCTTGAATTATGTCCCATTGTCTGTTCTGAGCATGCGAACCTTGAGCTTATAAAGTGATTCAAGCTTAGTTACTAGAACCTGAATACACTCAAACGTTTTAGATTTCTCTTTCATGAAAAATACCCAAGAGTATCTAGAAAACCCATGTGTAATGACTAAACAATATTGATCTCCAGCAATGCTCTTGCGGTTGGCAGGACCGAACAAATCCATGTGGAGAAGCTCAAGAGGAACAGTAATTGAGTGAAACTTTTTGAGTTTATGAGACTGCTTGTTTTGCTTTCCCTTATTGCATGAAATGTAGACATCAGACAGTTTGAAGTTCTTTAAACTAACTCCCTCAACCAGATTGTTAAGAACCAAATGATTCGTCTTGCGTGGACTCAAATGACCCATCTTCTGATGCCAAAGAATTGAATATTTCTCTGTAGCCTTTGACATAAGACATGAAGCTGTAGAAGATGTAGTTGAAGCTGTAGCCATATTGAGAACATACAGATCCTTCTTTCGTGGAGCTGGCATCAAAATCCAGTCTTCAGGAATTGTGATACCTTGCTTGAGAATATAGCATCTTGAATCATCAAATAGAACTCTGTATTTCTTGTCACAGATTTGTGAAAATAAGAGAAGATTATTTTCATGCTGCTTCACATACTTCACTTTGTCAAATGAAACGTGCCCATTTGAAAGAATTCCTTCTCCAGTAATAAAACCTCCTTTGTCTCCAGCAAAAGCTACATATACTCCTATAATTGGATTGACATGGGTATGAAGAGATATGTCTCCAGTCATGTGCCTTGGTGCCCTACTATCAACAATCCAAGTGCTGTTAAGAGCAGCATTTGGCGCAACCTGCACATACACAAATTATTAGTTGAAATTGGGAACCCAAGCCTTTATAGTCTTGGGTTGTCCCAATGAGTCTGGGATCTTCATCTCAATCCATTGTCCATCCTGAGTCATTGTAACACCCTGAGCCGGCGGGGTTGGATCGGAGTCCCCGTCGGGCGGAAGGTTCTCGAGGCGCGATATCGTGAGTGATAATCAAAAGTGATCAGATTGTTTACATTGCGCATGATATAAATGAGAAATGCTAAATAGAATAGAATTACAAAGTTAAATTACATCCGTATCGTTCATAATTTAACAATGTAAATCCATCATAAACATCATGATATAACTATCTTGTAACTGCACAAGATATACAAAATAATTTTATGATGATGTTTCCAAAAATATGCAGGTCCAAAAATATTAAGTCTTCTATCTGAAGTCCTAGTCCAAAAGCATAAGCTTCCTAGTTGACCTGAGAAGTCACCTGAGAAGTCATGCAAAAATAAAATCAACACATGGTTGGTGAGTTCATATGGTTTAAAGTTAGAAAATGATTTGTAAACCTCTTCCGGTAAAGACATTAACCTCATTAACTGCTGGTTGTGTCTTCTTTGGGCAGTTATTCGCAAAGTGGCCTTGTTCGCCACAGTTATAGCATCCACCGTTGTTCTGATTAGCTGGTGGAGGGAGAGCCAAAGCAGCATTGTTGACTGCTTGGTTAGGTGTCATCCGGCAGTGTTGGACCCAATGGCCTTTCTTCCACATCCCTTGCATTGCTTGCAGGGAGTGTCAGCAATGTGATGATACTGACACTTGGCACACAGAGGAAACGTGCCAGTGTAGGGTTTGCGGTTGGGGTTTTGTGGTGTCGCTGCTACTTGTTGAAGAGGTGTGGCCACCGTGTAGTTCTTGATGGTCTTCTGTTTCTTCTTCTGATGGTGGTGGGGTTTCTTTGAAGACTCAGCTTTATTCTTGCTGGGCTCAGCCTCCTTCTTTAGAACTCCCGAGGCTACCATAAGGTCAGTGAGTTTCCCAGCCAATCTCACTGCAGACTCGACAGTGGTAGGGTTGGCTGAAACAACCATGCCTTGAATGCAGGCGGAGAGTCCACCTACATATCTGTCTATTCTCTTCTCTAAAGTTGGTACCATGTCCGGCACCATGGCAACTAACTCGTGATAACGAGTAGTGTACCCCATGTGATCAGCCCCCTTCATCACATGGTTGGATAATTCAACCTCCAGTTTCTGCAACTCGTTCTTGGGGCAGAATTATGTTCTCAGCAAGGTCTTAAAGTCTTCCCATGGCATGGCCATAGCTTCTTCTCTTCCTCGGGCGTTGATCTGACCGTTCCACCAAGTCAGAGCCCGTTTGTTGAATGTTCCAGCTGAGTAACGGACCTTGTGGTGTTCGGGGCAACTGCAGAGATCCAAGGTTGCCTCGATCTTCTCAATCCATTGGATTAATCCAACGGCTCCTTCAGACCCACTAAAGCTGGGTGGTTTACATCCTACAAAGGACTTGTAGGAGTAATGTGATGAACCTCCAGTATTTCCACTAGCTTCTCCTGATGAGTTGCCAGTGTTGTTGATCTCGTTGCGGAGACGAAGGAACATCTCTTGTATTGCCTCTTTCATCTGATTTGTCATCTGGCAACTCAGAAAAGTCATCATAGCGATAGTGCAGGGCCAGAGTCGGTGTTGTGTCCGAGCCAGATGGTTGAGTAATGAAAGGAGGAGGGGGAGGAGGAGGTGGTGGTGGTGAATCATTTGGTGACGGTGTGGAGGAGTGTGGAGCCAAGTCTTTTGGTGGTAGCTGTATCCAGGGAGGCTGTCTTCTCGGCGGCATTCTGATCATAACCAATAAAGTTATCGGTTAGTGCAATGATCAAATACAGAAGACAGTATGCAAGAAATTCCTAAGTCATGTTTTCTATATATGCAGGGTCCCTAGGTTATAGTCTAGGCCAAACCAATTAAATAAGTGACCTATATTTCTCTATAACCATGGCTCTGATACCAATCTGTCACACCCCGAGCCGGCGAAGTTGGATCGGAGTCCCCGTCGGGCGGAAGGTTCTCGGGACGCGATATCGTGAGTGATAATCAAAAGTGATCAGATTGTTTACATTGCACATGATATAAATGAGAAATGCTAAATAGAATAGAATTACAAAGTTAAATTACATCCGAATCGTTCATAGTTTAACAATGTAAATCCATCATAAACATCATGATATAACTATCTGGTAACTGCACATGATATACAAAATAATTTTATGATGATGTTTCCAAAAATATGCAGGTACAAAAATACTAAGTCTTCTATCTGAAGTCCTAGTCCAAAAGCATAAGCTTCCTAGTTGACCTGTTCGTCACCAGAGAAGTCATGCAAAAATAAAATCAACACATGGTTGGTGAGTTCATATGGTTTAAAGTTAGAAAATGATTTGTAAACCTCTTCCGGTAAAGACCTTAACCTCATTAACTCCACATGTGATATCCGAATCGGTATGCTTATATATAGGGCATATGTAGTGTCGTACTTACCGCCCGCCCAGCCACCTTCCCACCACATACTAATCCGTATATGACACTGTTGTTAATGATAGTTAAGCATTTTTTACCCTTCTCATTAAACACAAAATCCTTCTGTTCGTTGTTCCTGTAATTACAATCATTCGAAATCCATGTTGACTTCATAAGTTAATCACACAATATGATTAACCATAGCAATTGTATAAACAGTCATAAATGCTTAAGTAAATAAATAAATAAACATTTAATAAAATCTAAGTCCTAATGATTGGGCCTTGGTCAACTCGAGTAGACTAGTCTGTCAATCTAGGTACTTAGTAGTTAGGGAAATTGTAAATATCATCAAACATATGACCTACAAATCAAACGGTCTAGCTAGGACTTCTTGAAATGTAGGGTTTTTCTTTCGTTCTTGATTCGTTTTGGCATATGTTATCTTTGATATTTCCCAGATTTTCCCTTGAAAATGATTTATTGATTCGTTTGATATTGTGGCAAGATGTACTTGATTCGTTGATCCTGGAATACTAGATTCGTTCATCAAATGTACTCTTGATTCGTTGTTCGGCAAACACTTGATTTGTTGAACATTGAATATTAACTTTGCAAAGATTGTTTCGTTTGATTCGTTGAAATCCCACACTTGTTTCGTCAAAATGTTTCGTTTGATTCATTGAACGCACCCACTTGATTTGTCAAAAATGTTTCATTTGATTCGTTGAACTCACCCACTTGATTTGTCAAAATGTTTCATTTGATTCATTTGAAATGTTTTGATTTGTTTGAAATGTTTAGTTTAACCCGATTATTCACTTAACTTATAAGTAAATAAGTTTAGCAAAACCTGCATAAAATCTTCCTAGACATGGTCTAGGATAACATTTATATATGTAAAACATATAAATTTAAAAGCATTTAAGTAAACAATTTAAATAACACTTTACGCATGCTTCTCAGCCCCGCGTTTTAAAACAAAATGTTAGAAAAGGGGCAATGAACTCACCTGTGTTGATGTCTTATGTTCTATCACAGAATGCGCACTCTTGTTTGTAAGCTAAGTATCTTCAGTTCCTGAGTTGTTTTATAAGAGTTTGAATACGATAAGTACGTGTATTAGTAGTCGTATCTAAGGCTTGGTCACGGTGTGTGTAACTAAGTGTCCTAATTTATTAAGTGCTTCTATGATCTCCTTATTTGATCTAGTTCAACTACCCATTTATAACCCAATCCCGTAATTAATTATAGCAACTTACATTTATACTTTCATAAAATTTGGGCAGAGTCTCCCTTGTTTTCTGTTAAAATCCAGACAATTAATATTGTCTATTTTACAACAATTTCCCAACAATTTAATCACCATAAGTATTTTAGATCAAAACATTACAATTAATTTCTATTTTAATTCAATATTAAATCAAAACCATTTAATGAAATCTAGCAAATTGTAAATACGTTTCTATTAATAAAACCTCATTACTTGAGTTTAAGTAATTTTTGTTGTGTGATGGGCTTGATTAAACCCCATTGGGTCCGTGTAGGCCCAATTGAAAATCCTTAGTTCCAATTGATTAAAAGAATTGAGCTTTTGTCTCTCATGATCATATAAGAAAACTATCCGTTTGTTAAGCCATCTCTTGACCATCAACAACTCATGTGGAGTTGTTATTGTATGTTAAGCATTATCTTGATATAGTAATCCCTAACCCATGTTCCCATGCAAACTTCTAAGTTGTTTATTGCATGCATAGTTTACGTGAATTCCCATTTACATACCTTACACATATGATCTTCACCCATGCACACTCATGTCATTCTATTCATGGATGCATACTTAGGGTTTTATCCTTATCCACGCACACACCCACTTATTACATGCATGTATACGTACCTAGGCCTCCATGTTTAATAGAATTCGAGGGTTTTAGGGTTGTTTAAGTTCGGCACACCCTCAAGGTAGCGAACCTATTGAATGGTTCGGCTAATATAGGTAGGGTTCGGTCAATACACCACCGAACCTTTAAGGTTCGGTTCCTAGGGTTCGTGATACTTAGGCTCGCCAGCGTTGTGAGGGTTCGGCAAAGGTCCTAGGTTCGTGAGGCTGCTAAGGGTTCGCGACTTAATTTGGTTCGTTGATGCTAGCAAGGTTTGGTCCTGCAAGGTTCGGTTAAACCAGGCTCATGGGTTCGTGGGGTTTTAAGGTTCTCCATACACCAGCCATCTAGGGTTCGGCTATTTCAAATGGTTCATGGTCAGTTCACAGTTTCGGCACTCAGAAGGCTACAGGTTCGTTGCAGACCATGCAGGTTCGTTGCCAGGATTCGTCTCTGGTTCGGCCATCTATGAAGAAGGTTCGGCTGGTCCTTAACCCTCTCAAAAAGGTTCGGCCGACTGAATGAGTTCACGAACCTGTATATTCAACTCTTTTCTCGATCCAACCTGTCACAACACAAGTTACTAGCTCTTTCTCGTTGATTACCTGAGTCATCTAAGTATTTACTAGTGTATAAACCGGTTAAAACATCAACAAAACCTAAAGGGTCGTGACCTACCTTAAACCGAATTTAAAGGGGCCGTTTACCTTAGATTTCGTGGATGGAAGCTCAAAATACTTGTACTTCTGTAATCTACAAGATGAAAGGATCGTAATGACACCAACTATGCTCAAATCCGGCTTCAAATGGAGGAGATCCTCTAGAGAGAAGGTGGAGAGTGTTTTTCTAGAGAGAGAGGTGTAAAACGTGAATGAGAGAGAGAAGCGGTGAAATGATGGTGGTTGTGACATTAATTGTCACAATAAATGTGGGATAAAATACCCACTCGTTCGGTCTCGTTCGGTTTCACGTAAAATGCCGGTTTGCGTAGTTTTCGCGACGAAACGACACGATTTATAAAATAGAATTCATTTAATTATTCTAGGTTGTGATTCCTAATAAATTAACTAATATCTTTTATTCATTTAAATTCAAAATATTTAATTAACTGTTTAAATTGAATCGTACGGTTGTCGCGCGTATTCGTTCGAATCGTCACCCGTACGAACACGACGATAACTATACTTTTCAATATTGTTTTCTAATTATAGAATATCATTCAGAACGTTAAACTTTCAGATATATTCGTACAGATCGTCACCTATACGAATAACCCGTCAATTTAGCATTCACATAACGATATTCGTGTTGTTTTGTTCTTTAAAGACTCACATACGTTTTTACAAAATAAGTCCTAACAAATAATCACATGTTGGTTCTGTGTTGCCAGCTAATTATCTGACTCAAGAACCTTTGTTCTGAATCTCTGTTTTCTGAATTGAATCTGAAATGTGCTTTGATAACATGAAATGAAAATGATATACAATTGATAACTGAAATATGTACCTGATTTACTGTTCATGTACTGTAGAGATCACTGTTCCGGTGACGGTTCCGGCACTGATGTTACAGTCATTTTATCTGAAAGATTTAAAGATTTTTATATGTTTAAAACTGAAGTCTCAGAAGTCTTTTCCTTCCATATAGCATTTTTGCTGAAAGAGTTTTTCAAATAGACAGAGGATGATTTGGATTACTTGACAGGAACAATCTTGGGTAAATTCTGATCAACAATTAAATTTTTACCCTTATCCTGAGACTTGATAGTAGGTGGGTTTTTGGGTTTGAGTTGAGGTAGATGATAAACTTATTTGACCTCATTAACAAAAGACTGATTTGTTTTTCTATGTGATGCAAAATGTGGTCTAATCAAATGAGGGCAAGATCTAGCAAAATGTCCCAGTGCGCCGCCTTCAAAACAAGCTCTTTTATCCTTTGATGAAAATTGTTTATCTTTAGTCTAAAATTATTTATTTTGAAATTTATAAACATTTTTTCAATGCAAATAAGCTAATTTTGTTTTTTCATGTTTCAAACCCAAACCCTTTATCCCATTGAAAATAAGATTGTCAATCTTGTTGGACCCACTTGCTTCACCCTTTTGTGAAGCCTTCACAAAGCCTATGGCTTTGAAGAATTTTGAAGTCAAAGGAGATAAATTTTCTTTATATGGGATTGGGTCAATCTTTTTGACACATGATGTCTGATTTTTAAAAGTAGTAGCATGGGATGATGAAGACAAATCATCCTCAGAATCAGAGACCCATTCCTCAACCACTCCATCCATAATTGATTCTTCAAAATATGAAGAATCCTCATTTGAAATAACTCCAATAGGATCAATTACCAAGGGAATTTTAACTTGAAAATCTTTGATTTCTTTGTTATTAGGTGACTTGTCAAAACAATTTATGACAGGTGGAGGACAATGGTTGTATTTTGCTTCTTTACCCTTCCTTTTAAGATCAATCCCATCACTGAAAATGTGCTCAACGATATAAGAAGAACTCTCATAACTCATGAGCTAGCGACTTACAGTATCATAGTCACACTCAACAATGGTTAATTTCTTCTTAGTCTCATTAATGGTATTGAGAAAAGAATTCATGGCATCTTGCTTGTTAAGCACAGTGATCTTAATTTCATGCATCTATTTGTTTTAAAGATTCATTTTTTTCCTGAATATCCTTTTCATTTGATTTTAAAATCCGATTTGCTTCAATGCATTGGTTGATATCACTAATAAGAGCAGCATTATGCTCTTGATATGGCAAGACCTTACTTTTAAGGTCAACACAATGAAAGCATCTAGAGTCAAGTGATGGACAGTCATCATATACCTGATCATTCTAAGATGATGAAGCAGAATCAAACATTGAAGGAAATTGGGTAATATGATGATCTTCAGAATCAGTATCAGTTTCTCCTTGAGTTTCTGAGTCTGAGGTGCTTTCATCTTCTGATCCTGATGTCTCATCCAATCCTGAGTTCCTTTCTAATATGTCACTATTTGCACCAACTTCAGCTTTCTTGTTGATTTTAGCAATACAAGCTTTTTCTTCTGCTCCTTTATCAGACTCAAATCTGAACTCCTAGTTCTCCCCTTCATCATTCTAAACCATCAGGGCCTTGTTTGCATTTGAAGAACTAGCATGAGAAGGAGCCTCAATTGATACTAAACGTCTCTCAGGATTTGCAGAAGATGATCTTTGATTCTGGAATGGGTTATTGTTTCCCATCTTCTTTGGCTTGTTGCATTGTCTAGCAATATGTCCTTTGTCACCACAATTGTAGCAGGTAACTAAGGACATGTCAAAACCAAAATTTTACTCCTTGTTCAGGTTGATATCCTTCCCTGTTCCTCTGACAAAATCCTTTGCCCTTCTGACTGCACTTGCGAGAGCCCACATAATATCAATTCTTTCCATGTCATCTCGATCAATCTGTGAGTAATCTTCATTGGTCAAGCGTGGATTTCCAATTTTTCTAGCTAACAATACATCATATGAGCTCACAAGAGTTGATAAGATGTCCATGTGCTCTTTACCTATCTCCACTATCACTTTGTCAATTTGTCTTCAACTTGATGACAGAATGGCTATCCTTTGAGTGAGATGTAGAAGTGGCAGCACGCTGACTGAAATGAGCATGATTTGAACTGTGAACCTTTTTGGTCTGAGTTACAAAGGCAGTCTTCAATGTAGCATGTGAAGAAGTTCTTTCCACAGTGGGAGTAGAGTAGTAGATGGAAGGATCTTGAACTTGTGCTACTCTCTTGGCGTTCCACTTGTTTTCTATCTCTTGCTCCTTCAACTTTTGAATAAAATCATTAATGTCCATGGTGGCAAGCATCTCACTCTGCTTCAGTACCATAAGAAAAGATTCCCACTTAGGGGTAATGAATCAGCCAGACATTATATCTTCTCCTGAGTTGTTGTCTTGACTTGATAATGGAAAAGCTCACTGAGAAGATGATAAAATCTGGCAATGAGTTCATCCAGAGACTCATTTCCCACATACATAAAGCTGTTGAACTCCTTCCTCAAAGCTTTAGACTTGATGTTCTTCAGTACATCATTTCCCTCATATCTTTGTTGTAATGCATCCCATAAAAGTTTTGAAGAGGTAAACTGTCTGAACTGATGAAATATATTAGTGGCCATAGACTGAGACAGTATAGCATAATCCTTTTTCTCAAGATCATATGACTTTCATTGAGGTTCAGTCATCCGAGTAACAAGCATAGGAGTTCCATCTTCATTGAGTGGTCTAACATATCCTCCTTCATTCATCATCCATAAATTGGTATCAACCCCATTAATGTGGATTTCAAACCTATACTTACAATGAGGATAATCATCCAAAGAAAGCAAGTTTGGAGCTTTGTTGGAGTAACATGTCTTTGTCTCTGTAAGTAATAGATTATGAATCATGTGGTTCTGGTTTGCCATCAATGCAAGTTCATCCATATCAAAGAGAACAATCTGATTTGACACTTAGACAATTTTTTAGCCCATTGTAACGAATGAGAGTGACTTGCGCGAATGATGGGTACGAATGAATAAGTATTACACAAATGAAGTAACGAATGGTAATTTCAAACGAATAACTAACTGACACAAGTGAAGATTGGTATGAATGGAAAACTCAAGCGAATGAGATTTGATTCGTGAACAAGTAAGACGAACGAATAAAGTGATGATGCGAATGAGGGAGCCATTCATGCAAGAAACATGCAAATAAGTATCTATTTGTGTGAAAGTTGAACGAATTAATGGCTATTCGCCCAGGAAGCTCATTCATACGAATATCTATTCGCCCAATAACCCCATTTTTACGATTTGGGTTTTCAGCCACACGAAAATCCTTCAAACTCAATTTTTAAAGCGAAATTTCACACCAAATATGATAGACAACTTCACAATAACCTTCCTAAGGTTCGTGAATCAACGAATCATCAAAAGAAACCCAAAAACACAAGTTTCGCAATATAAGAGTGAAGTTTTTGAAAAGAGAAAACTAGGTTTTTGCATAAAATCAACAATACAGGCTAAAAATCAATAGATTTGATTGAAACCAAGCAGAATCAAGAGCCAAAGCTCTGATACCACTTTGTAGGACCTCGGAAACGACAAAGTTCATTGCGGATTCTGCTCGGCAGGCCCTCGAATAGTGCGGAATCCTATTCGGGGTTTTCCAATCGAAATCTAGGTACCATGTGGTAATCTGATGATTGAGAATCAACGTTTTGATCAGAATCGAACACCACGGGTCTGGAAACGAAGTTGGATTGCAAAGGGGCGCTTAAACCTAGGATGTGACAGGAGAATGAGCATAAAGTGTTAAACATTCTGTTTTTGCAGGTATTTATAGGTATCCGCAGTTCGTGCGAATGAGTCATGCGTATGACTCACTCATACGAATGAATCATACTCCTGATTCATTCGTTTGGCTAGACATTCTTTAAGAGTTAATTCGTGCGACTGAACTCAATTTTAGGTTCATTTGTACGAATGGTCCTGTTTGATATATGAAATAAAAATTGAACATGTTAAACACAAATAAACAATACAAAATACTTGATTTCATTACTAATATCAACTTTGTACACTCAAGATAGACTATTACATTGAACTAGGGACATTATATGCATTAACAATCACACACATATATATACACACTTTATAATATTAAAAAGTTAATAACAGATAAAACAATAAATATAGTTATCATCTAAATTTATATATATATATATATATTAACTATAATGTTAACAATAATAATATTAATACTAATCATATATTAAGACATAATAAAATGAACTTTATACAAGTGATAAATCTTTAAAGCTAAAATAATAATAATAATAATAATAATAATAATAATAATAATAATAATAATAATAATAATAATAATAATAATAAGTCATTTTGAGTTATAATAACATAACAACAAGATTAGTAAATAACAAAATTATTATGTTTATAAAACATGAAATAATAAAAAGTTTTATAAATTTTGGGAAATAATTCTTTATTTAACTTGAGGGACTAAAAAGGGGTATCTTAATAAACCTAATTGTGAGAAGGGAAAGTTTAAAATGGAAGTGGAACAAGAAAGATAAGGGAGGGACCAAAACTGTCAAAATATAAACCACTCCTTTTCTTCCTAACCCGTGAGACCATATGGATACCCACACACCCGGTTGCAACCCGAAGCACCATGTGTGCGAGTGTAGCACGATTACATCTCATCTCTGAGCAAATTAGGAAGGAATTGACACGCGGTTTCAATTTCAACCCACAATTAAAGCATATCAATCACGAATCACGCGTTATTACCTTTCCATGTTGAACCGTTTGAACCAAAATTAGAATACAACTTAAACGTGTTTAAAAACCCAAATAATCGATCCCATTCTTTTCCTTTTACAACCATGAACCTGTCTGTTCTAGAAATCTAAGCATACAACAACAATCAAGAACGATTTGAACCCAAGACTCGGTCGAACCTCTGCATCACTTGAATTCCTCTCAATGGAATACCAAACCAGGTGATTCTCATATCATTCTATTCCCCATCCTAAGGGGATTAAAAGCCACATCATTTTAGTGGCTATTAATCTTCGAATCAATCAAATTGAAGCCATTTAAGATTAGGGTTCATATGATTCATACGTTGATTCTAGGCTCTGTTAGCACCAAGGTATGTCTGACTGTTCGAGATAACTCAACGGATTGGTCCTGTGGCATACAGACTCACACTCCCTGATGAACTCAGCGGGGTACACTATGTATTTCATGTATCAAATCTCAAGAGATGTCTTGCTGATGAATCGCCAGTCCTACCGCTGGAAGAGATACAAGTGGATGAACAATTACATTTCATTGAAGCACATGTAGAGATTATGGATCGTGAATTCAAGAGACTGAAACGAAGCCGTATTCCTACCGTGAAGGTTCGTTGGAACTCCAAGCGCGGACCAAAATTTACCTGGGAGCATGAGGATCACATGAAGACAAAGTATCCCCACCTGTATAAAGAAGTAGTACCCGACAATGATGCTTAAATTTCGGGACGAAATTTCTTTAACAAGGGGAGACTGTGACAACCAGTACCTGATCGTCTGGTAAGTCTGTATGTGTACTTTCACTATTTACCATGTGTAAATACAATGTGTAAACAGTTGTGTGGCAACAGGACTAGAGAACAAACAACAGTTGTATGGTTTTAAATGAAAATTTAAATACAGGAAATACAAAAACTCATGAGAAACAACAGTGTGCAAATAAATGACAAAGACATATCGGTTGCGATCTGATATTCACAAATAACAGGAATCATATGGCCGAGAATTCTGTGAGAAAACAATGTGAATTCCATAATAACAATGTGAAACCAGGAAAGTTTAGTTGAGTTCTTCAATGAGGAAATGCAATGCAAGTAACAAATCAGTTACGTTTACGAATGATGAACTGACAGCGTGTTTGCGTGGGTGACGATTCACACAAACATATATGTGATTTTAACGTTCCGAATGATAACTGAAAAGTAGAAAACAAAAATCAGAAAGTGAAACCCTTGTTGTGTTCGTTCGGGTGACGATTCGAACGAATACGCGCGAAGGTGACACGATCTGACGAAACCTTTAAAATAATCGTTTTTGATAAAATAATTAATAAAAATGGATTTAAATAATTTACAAGGAATAACCACCTTTAAAATATTAGAATAAAAACCAGTATCATTTAAAGACGTAAAATACGCGTTTACTATCTGGAATCGTAACGAAAACGAAAATCGAGCATACGAATCGAACCGGAACACGTGCGGGGTATATAAACCCTAAATGAGTTCATCTACCTAATTTCATACACCCCACTCTCTCTCTAAAACTTCATTCCCGGTTTTCTCTCTCACTAGGGTTTTCTCCCACATAATCCTCCATAACTTCCTCATTTCTTGATGAAATCTTGCAAACTTGATGTATAATCGAAGCTCTCATCATCCTCTATTTGAAAGTACAACAGATCGGGAGCGAAAACCAACCAAAACTGAGGTATTTGATATGCAAGTTTCGGATTCTAGGGTTTTCAAACCCTTTGTTCGATCCATTCACAAAAACCGGTTAAAAAGCTTTCCTCATCAAACCCCCACCTTCAAAACTGGGTTTTACATACTCAACCTCAGAAAACCATCACCTATCTTGTCTAAAACTTGAAAGGAGCACCATGAGGGTGTCATGCCTACAGCCTGGCCGAAGGAGGCCCCAACCGAATGGATCCTTGGCGGATAGAGGCATTCGGCCGAAGAGGGGGCCGGATAAGCTTGGACCGAAAGGGAATCATTAATTTGCAGGCCACACCGACCGAATGGTGCGAAGGCCGAATGGCCTGGTTCAGCCCATACCTATTCGCACGACTAGAAGTGATTCAGCTAAGCTCCATTCGGCCATAAACAATCGGATGGCAACTCCTATTCGGTCAACCCCATTCGCTCGGACCAACATCATTCGTCCTAAGCACTTCTTTTTGGCTTAAAATTCTTATGTTATTCGGCCTACATGATCTAAGTTGTAAACAAACACTTGAACCAACTTCATTTGATAACATGCATGGGATTATGAATGTTGGTTAGTTTTACTACAAAGGTGGTGAAGGAATGGGTGAACAACTTAACAACTACTCAAAACCTTTTTATCATAAGGATGTTAATTGATAGGACTTAACATTTAAAACATGTATTGAAGTGGCCAAGAACGGATAAGCCTTCACATGTCTCCCATATGCAAAACCTTAACATATGAACCTAAATTTCTAAGTTTTATACTTAGAAACTATATTGGGATTCAAATTTTCACAACTTATTATAAAATCAAGTCAAGTTAAACATAAAACATAAAGACATGATATGCTAGGTTAACCTAATTGGTTAAGTGTTAGCATATACCACCACAACTGATGGGAATCAAAGGACAACAAAGACATTTGAGTGTTAGCCGACTCTAGGGCTAACACACACACACACAAATACCTAAAACTTATACTTATAAGTTATAAACAATGTGAAATCAATACAGGATTCTGAAAACAAAATCAAGAACAACAGTGAGCGCGTGCATTCCTTGTTAATTACTTAGTCAACCACTTCAATTACAAGGTGAGTTCATACGCCCCTTTTCTAATCTTAACTGATTTCTAATCTCGGGGCTGAGAAACATGCTAATTCTTTTAATTATTTAAAAGTTTTAGTTCAACATATTGATTATACTATTATTTAGATAATATTGTTTATCTTTATTATTGCTTATCATTGTATGTATGCTTGTGTGATCATAACATAACTGAGACATCTTTGATGAACATGATAATATAGTTTCATGATTCATTAACACAATAGAATAATACAGGTTGTAAGATTATATCTTATAACACCTTATTATTCTTACATGAATGAACAATGAGATAATCAATAGACAACACACTGACAATGACAACAACTAACAAGAATGATATGATGATAACGTAATTTCACAATATCATTCACCACCGGAGTTAACTAAGTGTAGTAAGACTAGTTCTTACAACACTATGATTACAACTTGGTGAAGACTATGGGATAACATGAGACAATTACTAATGAGAACAAGAATGATGATCATGATAACATAACTTCATGATATCATTCACCACCTAAGCTACCTAAGTGTACTAAGACTAGCTCTTACAACACTGTAGTTACAACTAGGTGAAGACTATGGGATGACAAGAATGATAATCATGATAACATAATTTCAAGATAAAAAAATCATTCACACATTCACTAACATCGTGTAATAAGACAAGTTCTTATAACACTTTGTTAAAAGACTATGAGACCACATAACTATGAGAACACACAACAATTGATTACTATTAAACTGTCTGTATTATATCACAACAATCATGTGTTCATGAGATCATATTCCTTTGTAAGTCCCTCCTAGAGAATCGTTTACCAGTTAATTTAGTGCGGCTAAACCGACGATAACGTAGTGGTACCATAGGTTTGACAAACCGCCAGCAAGTGAGGTCCGTACGTTGATTGTATTTAATCATTGGCCGGTAACGTATGACCGGTAACATGGTGACTCAAGTCAGATTTGGTTAACGACACATGGTGAAATTAATCTACAGTAACTAATTGTAATTAAACTTTCGATCCTATTAGCTGGAAGACTGAGGAATTAATTTTCTCTGATGTTATATTGCTAGTAATGTTTAGATACTTTTAACTAGTTAATGTTGTTTTAAGAATGTTGGAACCTAATGTGTTATATTTTAGTTACAATTTAATATATATATATAGTGTATGGTTTGCCGTGGATGTATGATACCATTATAAAAATCAGTCACACCCATCTCCGATACCTCACCATCAAGATTCCATGACACGTTACATCAGTTACTGATTTCATACATCATTCAGTGACTATATTAGGTAAATGGAGAGATGGGGGTGTGACATCGTCAATTCAATGACTTCTCAAATCGGTCCATTCGTCATGTCTTTGCAAAGTATTGCCATCAACAATTAGATATATCATGTTTGTTTGATCTCATGTTAGTACAACTCTGAGATTTCAAAAATGCCCCACTCGGTCTAACTATAATATAGATTTTATCGAGTTTACAGACCATGTTTACTTTATTGTGTTATGTTCTTACTTGCTTCATTAATATAGTATGTATGTATTGGTGATAAAGGCTTGTTAAATGTTATAACAACTTGACATTTTCTCAACTTAACTTATAAGTTGCATTAAGGTTATTTCCAGAGTAGTGGTGCATCAAGCCTATGATGCTAAGTAAGAATACTATTCCATAGAATTAGTAGTGTGTGCAGTCTAGTCAGTCCCTACAATGAACCATCAAGAATACTACTCCTTAAAAATATTGTGTAATATTAGTAAGGATCTACATGTTATGAGTTTTTAACTATGAACCAGCAAATATCAACTTCCAATTTGCTTATAGTTCCCACATTCAACGTATTCATGGTATTTATATATAGGGTATACCGCAGCCAACCCACCACACAACCAATACCTTGAATGTGTAACTGTCACCGACTGAAATTGAACTTAGTAAAATTCTAGGGTAGTGATGCCAACTTAAAGTTTTCAATGCTTAACACAACGACTAGCATATATTGAATTCAGTATTATTTTTTAACGGAAATCAGTTTCCCGAACAAAATATGTTTGCACAAAGTTGGATCTTACTATAATTTTTATAGTCACAACAATCTAGCGCTTACGGTTATAGTCTAGGTATCACTAAAGGAAACCTAATTCTTTATAACCAATGGCTCTGATACCGAACTGTCACATCCCCGCCGTCTGTCACACCCCGAGCTGGTGCGCTGGATCGACTTTCCCGTCGGGCGGAAAGGTCTTGGGGCGTGATATCGGGTGATAATCAGAATAATCAGATTGTTTACATCGCACATGATATAAATTGAGAAAGCACTAAAAGAAATAGAATTACAAGTTAAATTACATCACTATCATTCATTATTTAACAATGTAAATCTACTATCAACATCATAAATTTTCTATCTTGTGGCTGCACAAGATATGCAAAATAATATGTATAATGATGTTCAAAAATATGCACGTCCAAAAATACTAGGTCCTCTATCTAGGCATCCTAGTCAAAAGCACGAACTTCATAGCTAAAAATGTTCGTCACCTCAGAAGTCATGCAAGAAAAAAAAGTCAACACATGGTTGGTGAGTTCATATAGTTTTGTTATGGAAAATGAATTTGAACAAACCTGACCTGATGAAAACCTTAACCTCACCAACAACCACCTATGATATCCAATCCAGTATGCTTATATATAGGGCATACGTAGGGTCAAGCTTACCGCCAGCCCACCACATATCGAACCGCATAGCATATTGTTGTTAATGATAATTAAGCGTTTCTCCCTCAACCACCATCACACTTGTTTCGTTAGTGTCGTCACCACGCTTGTTCCGTTAGATTCGTCAAAACACTTGATTCGTTAATTTCGTCAAAACATTAGTTTCGTTAGTTCTGTCAACACACATAACACCATAGCAAATGTGGAATAATTTAGAAGTTGTTAATTTGAAATGCTTAAATAAATTAATAAATAAAAATTTAAATTGAAAGCTAAGTCCTAATTATTGGGCATTGGTCAAACTCGAGTAGACTAGCATGTCAATCAAAGGTTCTTAGAAGTTAGGAGATTCTGTAAATATCATCAAACATGTGACCTACAAATCAAACAGTCTAGCTAGGACTTCTTGAAATGTAGGGTTTTTGTTTCGTTCTTGATTCATCTAGTTTCGTCCCTTGTTTCATATAGTTTCGTTCACACATGTTATCTTTGATATTTCCCTGACTTTCCCCTGAAATTGATTTATTGATTCGTCTAGATTCGTTGCAAGATGTACTTGATTCGCTGATCATTGAATGCTAGATTCGTTGACCAAATGTACTCTTGATTCGTTGATCGTTGAACACTTTCTTCGTTGAACATCGAATAATAGTTTCATTAAAATTGTTTCGTTTGATTCGTTGAACTCATGCACTTGTCTCGTCAAAATAGTTTCATTTGATTCGTTGAACTCACACACTTGTTTCGTCAAAATAGTTTCATTTGATTCGTTGAAAATGTTGGCTTGATCCGTCATAATGTTTAGTTTAACCCAAATATCCACTTATGTTATAAGTAGATAATCTTAGTAAAACCTGCATACCCAGATATGATCTAGGTATCATTTATACATACAAAACATATAGAATTTAAAAGTATTTAAGTAAAATATAGTCCAAAGAAATAATTTACGCATGCTTCTCAACCCCGCATTTATAAAACAAAAATGTTTAGAAAGGGGGCAATGAACTCACCTGTGTTCATTTGTTACGATTCGAATACTATAAGTATTTATAGTTTGACGTATATAGGGTTTCGGTCTCAGGGTTCATCTATGTGTCCTATATACTTACTAATGTGTTGCTATAATTTTCTCTAAGTTATTCCAAGTTATTGTACCCTTACCCTTAACTAATATATATTTAAACTTATTTACATAAGGCTAATGGAAATAAGAATACAACTTTTAAACTATTCATCATTTATAAAAATCTTAATTAAGTTATAAAAGTTAAGTATATAAATCCTTTAATTTACTTCGAAAACATTTTAATAATATAGTTTACGATGAATCTTACACACTTAAAGTTACATGTTAAAACTAATTACATTTTAGTAAAACATAAGTTATCGTTATGAAAAATGTAAGTTAAACATGCTAGAACTTAAGTTAATCTTACTAGATTAGCAATAAGTTCCTTAATAGTTGTTTGTTACAATCTTGTTCGTGTTCATTCTTGAGTTAATCATTACCTTAGATTTTTCTATTTGAACAACCTGGGTTGATTACCCAAAGCGTGAAATTTAGTAACTCTTAGTTTGTTGTGATTTATATGAAATATACCTAGTTAAAGTAAACCCACCAACTTTGTAGTAAAATTTAGCTGATTCATTTTATAAGTAAAACCTTTTGTTACCTTCATTAACTATAACTTGGTTATAAACCTTTAACAGGTTTTGAACCATTGTTTATGATTCAAACACTTGTTTTAAGGTTTATCTATGTTTTTAACCCAAAGTTTAAGTAATATCAGTGAGAATGTCTTAACCCTTTAAACCCAAACCCCCCATGGTTTCTCGAATACAATCAGTTGGGTGTTCTTGGCATATATGCTCGAGAAAGGTGGTGTTCTTGACCACCCTTGGGATTTTTGAATGGGCATGCAATATTTATAAGGGTTCTGAATTTGAGATATCGAAAGGAAAGGTTCTCGAATTTCTATTGGTGTTCTAGAGTTGGACACAATTTTGCTACCTCAAATTTTATGTGGGGTTCTCGAATTTTGCTTCCCAAAGATGTTCTCGAATTCTTTTGTGAATTCCAAATAATGGTTCTCAAATGGAAAAAAATTGGTTCTCTAGTTTGCATGTAAAACTATTATATGGTTCTCCACTCCAACTAATGGTTCTCGGTTTGAATGGGGTGTTCTCAAGTTACTCTCATCTTCAACCTCCCGATTACCAGAACTTCATAAATTGTAGGTTTCTTAAAATCCCCTATTTCAGGTTATTTTTAAAGCTTAAATGATGTAGAAAACTTATCTAAAGGTGAAGAAACACTATCGTTTAAGTTTTAAACTAGGAAACCCTAAATGAGATTTGTATATTTACCTCAACTTGTGATCTTTAACTTGTTTTCTTCACATTTTTCAGCTTCTAATCACCAAGAGAATCACTTTTGTTGCAAGATCTTCATATTTTGTTGAGTTTTGAAGGATATTGGAAGAGCGATTTTAGAGAGAGGATGTAGAGAGAGAGAGAGAGTTGGGAGCGTAAAAGAAGTGAGAGAGAGGTAGTTGGCTGCATTAATGAAGGAGAAAGAAAGAAATAAGGGCTTTTAGAGCCCGGGTCCATATTCGTGTGTTCAGGTTTGTTCGGTTTCGCTTAAACGCGTCGGTTTTGGATTTTCTTGTAACAAAACGTTACGTCTTTTGTTAAAATTATAGTTTTCTAAATTATAGTAGGTGGTTATTCCTAATAAATTAACTAAATATCTTTTGTTTATTTATAAAATTTTGAAAACATTTAATTTAAATGTTTCATTGAATCGTATGGTTTTCGTGCGTATTCGTACATATCGTCACCCGTACGAACACGACGACAACTATACTTTTCGATTTGATTTTAAATTATTGGACATCGTTCAAAAAGTTAAACTTACAGATATATTCGTGCGAATCGTCACCCACACAAATACTCCATCAATTTAGTATTCACATAACGATGTCCGTCATTGTTTTGTTCTGTGCATTCTCACATACGTTTATACAGAATAAAATCTTTACTAACATGCACATAATAGTTTCGTGTTGTCAGATATGATTCTGACTGTTAACTTTGGTTTCACAACATGTCCTTGAAATAGATTCGTAATAGTTTCGCATTGAACATCAACTAACACATAATACATATAGTTTCATACCTGATCTACTGTACAAATCATTGTTCCGACTATGGCTCGTACACTAATGTTACACCATCGGCGGAAACATGGGAGATGCGACGAAACTATATATCGAGAACTCATTGAATATAAGAGAATGATAACCTTCTGCTTAATTGTAAAATTCATATCTAGCCTAAGGTTAGTACCTGAAATACATGCAAAGAATAAGTGACAACTAAAAAGTTGTGAGTTCGTTGGTTTTATGTTTTGATGAAACAATTGAAATAATAGTGGTAGCCGTTCAAAGCACAAAATATGTAAAAATGTAAAAGGGGCTATGAATACTCACAGTATGTATAGCAATGGAACCCATGTCCGTGTAGTATAGCATGTTCCCATCAATTTAAATATATTGTCCTGTTTGTGAAAAAATGTGTATCAATAACAAATGCACTTGTTTTATGTGTCTATTTGACACCACTATTATATGTGATCTAACGCGTCCTCACACGTGTTGAATTTGATTAATCAAAGACTTTGGTTTACATATGTAACTTCTGGTTCAATGATCTTTATTCTTTAATAGTCAATTATTTATTTAATCGACTATTTTATAGTTGATATGCTTAAAATGTGTATATAAAATCTTAATTGTCAAAACTTGATATTAATTGTTAGTGCATATATTAACTTTGTCAGCTTGTTAGATTGAATTTATGGATTAAAGATATTAAATACATTTCAACGCATATATGTGATATATTGTACAATTAAGTTCATTATGATATGAGATGTGTGATTATTATGTTCAAATATTTGTTGATAGATATTATATAGTCTTGTAACGATTAGAGTTACCAAACTTCGTACAAATAGGCTAACTCAACTAAAATAAATAAATATCAAATAAATATATGTTGTTTATTCAAAATCGTTTTTGTACATACATTTATACATAAGTGTGTGTATATATAACTACAATGTTCAAATGTATACAATAGTTGTTTAAAATCTGACGTGAATGAAAAAGGTTTAGCATACAAAATGTTTTTTGAATTCAAAACATTTGTTTATGAACTACAACAATTTTATAAATTTATGTATCTTCAATATATCTTGTATCATTCATGATATACTTTGTCGTCAAATAAAATATATTGTTTAAATTATATTGAAATTTCCAGAACATGAGTTTCTATTCACTTAATGCAAACCGATCACAAACGTATTAATTCAAATATATGTGCACATACATATATTTATTGTTTTACAAAAAAAGCCTTATTATATCTTTTGTAGACATACCATTCGTAGAACCCATCAATTTATTTAGTATTAGAGGCTCATTTAGTTATATAGTGTTATCGAACATTTGAAATAATCCATTAAAATCATCACACTCAAATCGTCGGGTTATTATACATAGTCGTGTCAATTTTTCATGAAGTTGGTGCACACATGTTTTGTTAAAAACTAATACGTCGTTTTTAAACTATATAGTTTACATAATATTAAAAGTTATTGACTTGTTTTATATTTTCCCAATCATTTGTATTTAATATAATCATGGTCATAATCGCCATACGCATGAGTTTTTATGTTGTATACGATAAAAGGTTAGCTTGCGGGTATACCTTTCGGATTAGTTTGTGTTACTGAACTTGTTTTGCTAACCAGAGACTCTATTTGTGATCTGAGCTCATCGACAAACTTAGTTTTAAATCACGATAGTTTTCGAGCATTTATTTTCTAGAGCTGACCGAGTCTCGGGTTGTCGAGAGCAACAAGAACAGTCCCGTTTCGTAAGATCTGGCATGGGATAACCCACGTTGTCCACCCAATTAATGGCTGGTGGTTGTTCCTGCCATTGCCGAACCATCTAAAGCCTAGAGGCATCTCCACGGCTGGCACTCACTTCCTAAGTTTTCCATCCTTGCATCATCATCAACTTTGGCAGGAAATTATCCCAAGGCTTCGGATCTGGTTGATAACATCGTGTAAGATCAATGGATCCGTAGATAATAGCTTATACTCATTTGAAATATAAGCTAAGGATCAAGGTTTTACCATTCTTCTTACCGGAATAGTAGATCGGGAGTCGAACTGGTCTTTCGAACCATCACCTCTGCTCGGAGTGGATGTAATTAAAGGTTGTCACATTTATACATATTCACAGTGGATTGGGCGAATTTCTCGCTAGGTTCTTGTAACATCTATACATATTCACAGTGTAGGTCCATGTTTAGGATCTAAATGATCTGGCATAACATAACATAACATAACGTGCGGAAGCCATCATATTATGTTTGAACAATTTGAAAGTAGATTTAGATGAATAGAATCGAACAGAAGATAATGAAACAATTCACTATTCTTGTATTAATCTTGTAGAATTTAGTACATACAATTAGAGAGAAAATTAAACAATTCAAGAATCTGAGTTCTGCTCAAAATCTATACTAAGTTTAACTAAAACTCAGCTATATAAAGACAGACTTGTCGATAATACTAATATCGGCAACACTACTGTCGATAATATTAATATCGACAAGCTTACCTTAGATACTATTAACAGCGATACAATTCTTATCGATACTAATAGTATCGACAGATTCTATACTTATAAAATTTTCAAAGCTGAAGAAAAACAAAAAAAAATCAGAACAAAATAAACAAATATAAACATTATATTTTTAAAAAAACAATAACAATAATCATAACGATCTCTAGCTGGCTCCCCCTTAGATATCACTCCTTCATTGTTTCCAGTAACATGATCATTGCCAGTGGATGGACCACCTTGATCATTTCTATCTTCATCATCATCATTACTATGACCAACAAATGGTGTAATTGCTTCAGCTCTACAAAAAGTCTCCCCTTGAGCTGAAAGATTCATCATTTGAGCTTTGAGTCTTTGAATTTGAGTATAATGATCTTGAAAACTTGAAAAGCATTTTCATGCAAAGATTTGATCATGTTGTTCATATTTTGAAATTTAGCATCCATGGTGGCAGAGCAAGCTAAATCCATCTTGTTTACTCCATGCTGATAATTTTTACTAGCTGCCACCTCAGCTTGTAAAGCATCCAATCGATCTTGTAATGGAATAATCAATGCAACTTGCTTTGAAAGATCAGCAACAGTCACCTGCAATGTATTAACCGTAGTCTTTAACTGAACATTTTCAGATTGCAACTCCTGTACTTGAGCTTGCAATGACAAAATCTGAGAAGATTGAGTAGCGAAACTATCAATTAAGATAACATTAGGATTAGGTGAATCAAAAGTTGGTGTAGTAGACATAGCAGGTGGAGTAATCGGTGGAGTAGATGACTGTGTAAGAGGAAGTTGTGGAGTAGATACTTGTGTAGATGAAGATGAAGGTGAAGTATGAACCGGAGAATCAAAATGAAAATACATATTAGAAGGAATGTAGTTAGAATCACAATCATTTGATGTTAGTTTCTTCTTTGCAGCAACTTCTTCTTGATGAGCTACACTGATGATACATCATAAGGTCTCTTGCTTGAACTTCCAAGATAAATAAGATTACCACTAGCATCATTGTGACAACCAGAAAATTTTGTTCGGGACGAAATTTCTTTCAGCAAGGGGATGATGTGACACCCGACAATTTCAGGTGAATTGCAACTCTTACAAATTAGCATTACACATTCATACTTGTTGCATTTAATTTAATTAGGTTTAATTAGATGAGTTAAACACAAACAACTGCGAAACGATAGTTCGAGGAACTATCGAATCGTACATTGCACATTGGTTTTTGAAACCAAGGGTGGCAAACTTAAACACAAACGCAAAACAATAATTCGGGGATTTATTTGATTGTGCATTACATTTTGATTATGATTAATCAAACATGCGATCATTTCATAAAACAAAAACACAAAATGAATAAAGGTAATTTGAGGAATTATTGAAACACACACGAGTCTCACGAACGTTGATGAAATAAAGGAAGAACAAATGAATTTAACAATAATTATGCTATGCGGGAACTTAGAATAAGTTAAACAACGTCCATTAGTCTCAAAACGATGATAAACGATGAGTTATAGACGTAAAATAATCGAAAAACGAGTCGAAACAACTAATTTCGGCCAATTGGGCTCACCCAGCAAGCCAGGCGATACGCGTAGGATCAAGGCTTTGGTCTAGGCACTAAGCCAGGCACCAAGCGCTACGCCCGGAGTGCTACTTCCACTCGGGGGGATGCGCACGGATCAACCAAATGCCAAAAGGATTATTTTAATCCAGGCACTATGCCTGGCCTCGTGTGGGCTCGCTAGGTGATACGCCTGGAAGTCTCAGATGCCAAAACCACTAGAACACTCAACCTATCTTGTTTTTAATCATTTCTGTCCTATTTTCTCGACTAAATCACCTCAATCTTGAGCAAAAAACATGTTACTTCATCATTCCCACCAGAAAACCTCCATTGTTGACATTTGAAGCCACATTGAAGCTTTGGGAAGCCATTGGAGCAAGAATGAAGCTTGGAAACTTTTCCTCATCAACACCATCACTTAAACCTCCTAAGAGATCATTACCAGAAGGTTTTAGAGCTACCAGGTCCTTGATCTAGCTTCATCTCAGTGTTTTATAGCTTCTAAGGTAGTGTTACATGTTTATCCATGGATAGATCGAACATGCAAAGGGTGAAAACCCACATGCATGAACATCCACCCACATGCAACTCCATGTGGCTATTGTACATGAATTGGTTGGTGATTTTATGAGATATTAGTGTAAATCTACTGATTTTAGAGCATAAGATTGTTGGGATTGAGTTTTGATAGATTATTTTGATGATTTTGAAATACTTACCATGAAAGGAAACTTTTATGTTGCTTGTCGTAGATTTGAGATTGATCTAGACATGTTAGACATGTCTAGAAGTTGTCAAATGCATATTGAAGTGTTTAGGAACACTTTTGGATATTTGGATTTGTGAAAATATGGTTTTTGTGACAAACTTACTAAAAATGGAAACTTTTGTAAATCAAAAGAGGGGTTTTGATGATTTAACATGTTTTGGTGATTTGTGATTATTAAAATCTGTTTAAAAATGATTTCTAAGCATATTGGAAACTTTGAATGTTGAAAACGGACTTTTAAACAAATACATATTATTTTCGGAAACTTTGTTTGGGGCAAACGTCATAAATGGTGATTTATGCGCGAACGATATGTTTTAAGTGTTTAAACGTGCTTTTATAAACATATTAGAAGTATTGATTTTATGAAATGGGATTTAATAACTAAACTTTCTAAAAATAGAATCTTTCTAAATATAGAAACTAGTCCGAAACAAAAACGTTATGATTTTCGAAACATAACCTATGTGAAAACAACACGATTAGAGTCATAGGATGCATGTTGGTGTCTTATTTGCATTAAGACACATAATCAAACTAAACACAACAAACATATCACCAACTACTCGTCAAGTCAACACAAGTCAACACACACACTCTCGGTTGAGCACACCGACACTTGGAGTTATATGGGATACAACACACCACAAAACACATACTCACACCCATATGGTTATAGGTGCATACTAGCAGCTGCTAGCATTCACAAGTCACGAACACATACCTACCGGAACTGCTCTATCAGGTGAGTTCACGGCCCCTTTTTATCTTTTCTACCTTTGGGGGAGAAAACGTTGCATGATAAACTGTTTTATGAACAAAAACTGATTTTGATTACAAATGGACATTCTTTATCACTATATGTATATGTTCGTCACACATCACAAACTCAAAGTCCTCACAAACACACCATGGACCGTTAGTAGCGCGAAGCGCCTAGCGTGGTAATCTTGGATAGTACTATTTGGGCCTGACAAGCCCCACCCATCGCGCTTGGGAGGCCAACCCGACTGGAGGTCGGAATGGGTGCAATATTGACAAATACACTTTGCCATTGTCTTGTGATGGACATGGCGGGAGGCACAACAATCAGCTTCGGTACAAAATCACGTATAATATAACTGTATTGACTAGCTATCAATCGATACTGCACTGTAATCATATCTAATCCAGCAACAATTACTTTAGGCATTTTGATGTTTACTGCTTATGAAAAACATGTGCTCTCACCAACCTTTGTGTTGACCTTTTTTACTCTCATGTTTTCTCAGGTAACTAAGGCACGCGCACGAGGAGTAGGATGCTAGGATGGAGTCCATGCATCATTTTAGTTTCTTAGTTCATTTGAGAACATTTAAACAATTGAATTTTTATGTAATGATAATTACTTAAACCGCTTCCGCACTATTACTCTTTATTACTTTGAAAACTATTTTAACTTAAGCTTCTGCAACCTATATTTTCAAAGTTGTTTTAACAACTTAAACAATTACTTCCGCAACTCTGACTTTATAAAACTTTTTTTTCCAAGTAATTGGATGTACGTATGCAACCAGACATGTAGGTCTCGCAACTGTAACTGGAGATTGCGATCCCGAAAGCCACACGTCTTTCCCTCGGGAGGGCCGGGAAGGCCGAGGTGTGACAATTATGATCTTCATCATTAGCATCATCTTTATCCGAATCTGAAGTAGAGGTATCAACAACATCACCTTCAACATTAGGATTAACATTCTCAAAATGTTTGTTAACCTCTTCAGTATGTTGAGATGTAGAAACAGTAGCAACATCCCTGAATACTATAGATTGAGTTTCAACAGCAACATGAGAGACTGGTTCATCCGCTTGAAAGTGTTCATCAGAATGAGCTTGTTGATCAACAACAGGTGAATCAACATGAAACCAAGCGTTATCAGCTAGTTCTAGAAACTGTGCTTCAATGGTATGGCCAAACAATGGAGTATCAACAACATTAGCTCCCCTTTTTGGTCTAATATCAGCAAAGATCCTGTGACAATCCATGTAACATCTATGCATTTAGTCATAGTAGTCATAAGCAGTGATAGTACAATATGTGTTTGATTCAGTATTTTCAATGTGATTCAAGTGTTCATGATTGTGTTTGTGTGTTATAGGATTTTACCTAATTAGGAACAACTATGTATTATTTATTTACAGTCGATTACGCTAGGCAAGAATAGTATTGTATTATATCGAAACAGTGGTGGGCTGGTGTAGATAAGGCAGTTAGCTGGACTCTAGGTATGCCCTATATATATACTGCGTTAGGTATAACGGGATAGTGTTAGTGTGTAGTGTTATGACGAATAGTATGACAAACGATTAATCAAACAAAAATCGTAATACGTAAGCGAGACTGAGTATAATTATGGGTGACGATCCATAACGATACGAATGTTGAACTTATAATTACGAGTAAACGACCATAAATAAATAATACGACTGAAAAACATATTCAATTATGGGTAAACACGTAATTGTAGTCGTTTAACGGTCTGGCAACGAACGAAGAGTAAAAAAAGTAAAATATATTATTTTACATTTTACAATTTTGAAACTCATCAAAATAGTGGGAATAACAATTCTTTTTATTTTTAAACGCGTAAATCACGCGTTACGTTCCGGAAACGCAACAGAAACGCGAATCGAGTAACCGAAACGAACCTGAATACCCTGAGGGTATTTAAACATCACATGAAGGCAATTATTTCATTTCACCACAAACCCTCTCTCTCTACCCACAAAACCGTCACCCACTCTCTCTCTAAGATTTACCACTTCCAAGCTCCATATCTCACTCGTTTCTTGGCCAAATCGTGCATTCTTGGTGTCCGCGTGTCACACCCCGAGCCGGCGGGGTAGGATCGGGTTTCCCCGACGGGCGGAAGGTTCCCGGGGCGCGATATCGTGAGTGATAATCGAAATGATCAGATTGTTTACATTGCACATGATATATAAATGAGAAACTTGCTAGAATAAAATAGAATTACAAAGTTAAATTACATCAGTTAAGTTTATAATTTAACAATGCCAATCTATTATAACATCATAATTCGTCAATCTTGTATCTGCACAAGATATACAAAATAAATGTGTATGATGTCCAAAAAGATGTAGGTCCAAAAAGCTAGGTCCTCTATATGTAACCTAGTCCAAAAGAAATAACTCTTCAGTTGACCGGTTCGTCACCTGAGAAGTCATGCAAAAAGATCAAGTCAACACATGGTTGGTGAGTTCATGTAGTTTAGTATTTGAAAATGATTTGGAGATGATTTGATGATGATTTGAAAATGATTTGATAATGATTTGAAAATGATTTGAAAATGATTTGATAATGATTTGAAAACCTCCTTCGGTAAAGACCGTAACCTCTTTAACTTCACATGTAATATCCATATCGGTATGCTTATATATAGGGCATACCCTGGGTCAAGCCAACAAACTCGCCCAGACGCCATCCCACCACATACTAATATGCATATGACACTGTTGTTAATGATAATTAAGCATTTTTACCCTACACACCTCTGATTTAGATTTTGTTTTCCCAAAACTTAATTTACCTTTGATTCTCTTGAGTTCATCATAGATATATAATTTCCCAAAAGTCAGTAATAGAAATAAATGTTTAATATTTAACGAAATAAATAAAACATTTAATTACAACTAAGACATGATGATTGGGCCTTATTTGACTCAATCACTTAGACTTAGTTGTTGGTGGTTGTCCAAGTTGTAACCTCTCACACGTGACCCATGTCAGGCATAGCTCACAAGGAGTACACCTGAACTGAACGAGATTTTAATGTTTTGCCCTTACATCTTGACCCAAAGGTCTTCTGTACATGCGGGGACTTTAAGGATATCCTGTGGTTATTGATCTCTTGATTCTCTTGATATGACTTTGATATTGATCACCTTTGATAGTTCATGTTATTGCCCGTATAGCCTGACTACAAGAGTCTTCTATACCTGAAGGGACTTTATATGTGTGTTACACGTGGTCTTGATTCCCTATACAACTGACATCCACCCTAACTTGAGTATTAATGATTTCATTATTTTCATGGTTCACACACATTTATGATTTCTGATTCCTTGAGTCTCTTGATCTTGATTTTTTTGAATTCCCATGATTTACAATGATACTTGATTTATGATTATGATTCTTGGTTCTCAGATCACACACTGAGTTAAGATTCCTTTAAATTTGATCCCTTGATTTTGTTCATTTGATTCCACTTTGAGTTTAGATTCTTGAATTTGAGTTCGATGGACTAAAGGTTGATTTAAAGTTTAAATTTAAAGTATTACTCATAAGAGTACTTTAATAAATTTGGATATTGGATCTATATAATAATTTCCTAGACAGGAGTCTAGGAGTATCAACAACATAAATATGTAAAACATATAAATAATAAAAGCATTTAAATAAACTGTTTAAATAAAACAGTTTACGCATGCTTCTCAGCCCCGCGTTTTAAAACAAAAATGTTAGAAAAGGGGCAATGAACTCACCTGTGTTGCTGTGCCAATGAACCACAAAAGATATGCGCGCTCCTTGATTGTTGCCTAATTATCTTTAACACCTAAGTTGTTTTAAGAGAATTCGAATACGATAAGTATTTATAATAGACGCGTCTAGGGTTTTGGTCTCGGTGTGCAACTAAGTGTCCTATGATACTAATGTGTTTCTAAGATTCTATCTAGTTAATCTAACCTATTACCCTTAAGTCTCCCATGTCCCAAGATTTTTCATCAATAAACCCTAGATGAGTAGGGTTTATTCTAATTACATGACAAGTCTTTATTTAAAATATTTTTAAGTTACTTTTATTTAGAAAACATTTAATTATTTTAATAAAGTTTACAATTTAATTTCTTTTATGAAAGACATAATTAATTTAAGAAAAGTGTAATTACACATGATGGGCTTATATTAAACCCATTGGGCCACCCTTGGCCCATTATTAGACTTTGTTCATCCCATGATTCTTTGAACAATTCGTACTAGATAATTCGATGGATCATCTAGAATAATTGTGTGTTTGTTATGAAATTCTATAGGATTAGGTGTTAAAAACTAAATTAGCTCCCCAAACCTTAGGTTATTATTTTGATTCTTCATGAATACTCAAGTGTTGTGAACCCACTAACATTAAAATCTATGTTTTTAGTTTATAATGTAGTTTAGGGAAACTTTTGTTAGTGAAAGCTCTAATTTATGAATTCTTGCAAGTTAGACTAACCTCATATAAATTATCACATGATCAAGCCTCAATGTTTCTTAGAAAGCATTTGTATTTACCCCATTAGCCTCCTATGTTTAGATTAACACATGATTTGAGAAATCTCTCAATACTCAAATCCTAATCGAAAGTCAAATTCCATTATCACTAAGAAACCCTTAGTTCATTTATGGTTAGTGACATGAAGTGCAACCCTAACGTACCCCCCATGCACACACTCATAAGAGAACTTCCCATGCATTCATTCACGTAACCCCATTTGACTTAACTTGTTCGAACAATCATGGGCGAATAGGGTGCTAGCCGAATAGAACCTGGTTGTCCGAATGGTTATTGGTCGAATGACGATCGAATGGGTGTTTGATTCAGGCGAATGGGTTGGCCGAAAGAACATGGGTGGGTCGAATGAGGGCGATGTCGAATGTGTTTGGCCGAAGGGGTGTTGCCGAATAGTGAGATGGTCGAATGAGTCATCACGAATGAAGGTTGTCGAATGAACTCTGGTTCGTCGAATAGGTCTGGGCCGAAGGAAGTGGGGCGAATGGAGGGAATGTCGAGTGAGCCATTCGATGGGGTGGGGTAGCCATTCGACGAAAGAGGCCATTCGGCCTATCTGGCCATCTGCTTCGGCCGATCGAACGCAGCCAACCTGGTAGCCTCCACTTGACCTTAAACAACCTAGATTTGAAGAGCACTTGTTCCTACATCTTTCTAAGGTATTGTGATGTGTTTCCTATGGTCTAAAATGGTATAAAATCGGTTAAAGAGGGTGGTCGGATCTAGGGTTTTCAAACCTTAAAAATCGAGCAAAGATCATCACTTTACCTTGAATCTGTTGGATGAACGCTCCGATCGACTGTACTTTCGCGTTCTACAAGTTGTAGTGGTCGTTTGGACACCAAGAACGCGAGATTTCGTCAAGAATCGAGTGAGATCTAGATGTGAGAAGTTGGAACTTTCTAGAGAGAGAAAGTTCCGGGTTTTTTGATTTTAGAGAGAGAGAGTGGAGACAGTGAATGAGGAAGAAGACTCATTTGGGGTATTTATACTCCGGGTGAGTTCGGGTTCGTTTCCGTTGCTCGGTTTCGCGTAAAACGTCGGTTCCGTTTCGTTCTCGTAACGAAACATCTCGGTTTTAAAATAGAAGTTAGAAATTTATTTTAGGTTGTGATTCCTAATAAATTAACTAAATATCTTTTATTTATTTTAAATTTTCGAAAATATTTAATTTACTGTTCGAAAACGAATCGTACGGTTATCGCGCGTATTCGTTCGGATCATCATCCGTACGAACAGGGCGATAACTATACTTTTCAATATTGTTTTCTAATTATTGGATATCATTCAGAACGTTAAACTTCCAGATTTATTCGTACAGATCGTCACCTATACGAATAATCCGTCGGTTTAGCATTCACGTAACAACATCCATATTGTTTTGTTCAGTAAAGCCTCACATACGTTTATACATAATAACATCCTAACAAAAAAATCATGTGATGGTTCTGTATTGCCAGATAATTATCTGACTCAAGAACCCTATTTCTGAACTTTGTTTTCTGAACTTGAATCTGAACTGTGCTATGATAACATGAAATGAAGGTGATATACAATTGATGACTGAAATATGTACCTGATTTACTGTTCATGTACTGTAGAGATCACTGTTCCGGTGACGTTTCCGGCACTGATGTTACACCGCGCGTAGCCCTCAATGAAAGGAATCTAGGAGTATAAAGGATCGGAGATAATTCGAAGGATTCTGCTTGGAATTGTAGAGAGAAGTTTCGTATTCAAGGGTATTCTACTATTCATCATCTTATTTCTTTTAAAACCGAGTTTTAACACACCATTTTGATTCTTACACGTTCTAGTTGAGTTTACGCATGAATACCCACTGAAAACCATCATCAATTGTGGCTAAATCGTGATTTTTACAAGATTCATAGATGTATCCCAATCAGGCGAACCTGTTACTCAGCCGAACCTTTCAGATGAACCTGCAGGGTAACGAACCTCTGGTTCTGGCAAACCTGAGGAACGAACCTTTCAGGCGAACCTGAAGAGTAACGAACCTCCGGTTCTGGCGAACCTGAGGAGCGAACCTTATCCAGACGAACCTGCAGGGCAACGAACCTAAGAGGTGAACGAACCTCTAGGTTCGGGCGAACCTACCAACTGGACAAACCTGCAGGGCGACGAACCCATCAGTTGAACGAACCTTTGGGTTCGGCGAACCTGGAGACTGAGCAAACCTTTGGGTTCGGCGAACCTGGAGACTGAGCGAACCTTTGGGTTCGGGTGAACCTTGGATGGCTATTGCCGAACCTAGTGTAGACGAACCATAAGGTTCGCTGGTCCTAGAGATTACAAATCAAAAATTTAAACTAAGTATTTGATCAGGATACGCGCAACACTTTTTAACATAAAAACAAGTTATGCAAAGGATAATCAGGGTCACGATAAACCAAGCCAATCAATCAATCAAAGAATACAATATCATAAATCTTATATTCTATGTATGATTACAATGATGTAGGAACCAGTTAGAAGTTTTGTTTGCTACTTGCTACTTGTTCTGGTTCAGAGTCTACTGCTGGCAGGTGAGAACATTAGCCCCTCTTTTACTGTTTTTCAACTGTTTTGGGGTGGAACACGTGATCAAACACTTTTTATGCAAATCATATTTCATATACAGGATTTATGCTACAGTTCAACTGTTATAGGTTTACTTTAGAAATCCAAGGGATTTCTCAACTATTTTCAAAGTATTTATCAATTATAATGGTTTTATCAACTGTTAAACAAGTTCTACTAAAATGTTTTATTAAAAGGTTCACTAAACTGTTTTACATCTATTTTACGTAAATGGTTTTATACATGTTAAATACTTTTAAAGAATAATTTTTATAACTCTTTTACTAAAATCTTGTGCTTTCGATGAAAGGAATATTTTATAAACCTTATTAGTAAACAAGGACTCTAGTCTTAGTATTCAATCAGAGGTTTCAAAACAAGGGATTCAATCAATAGTTTTCATGATGGTATTCAATCAAAAGATTTCAATTCATGGTATTCAAGCAAGGTTTTCAAATCATGGTAATAAAATAAGGCATTCAAACAACGGTTTCAAGTCATAGTATTCAAAAAACATGGTGTTCATCATTGTGAACTAACTTATACATACATCAAGAAACATATTCTTATTCATATAGCGTTAGTACTAGGTGATCACAACAAGGGAAAGCAGACACATTGGGACATACTAAAGCTGGAGTTAGTTTTTAAATCTGTTTTAAAAACTAACTGCAGAATTGGTTACATTACGGTAATATGAAATTGCTGCTAATTTAGTTTTCCATCATACGTAATATTGATCGGGTTACGTCAACACGGATTTGTCTTATGAGTAAACTCGTTAGTACAGCTCGTGTTGAATGCGTTTGCTGACACATTTTCTGACTCCAAACGTAGCTTGAGACTTGATTATATGTTGGTTTCTTTAGTAAACAGTCTTCGGACTGTTTGTACACGTTATTCTTACTTGATGTTAGTTTGGGTTGCAACCATCGATGTATTTTCATTCATGGCTTTATACATATGCCTTACAATTTAGATTCATATTTATAAATGTTAAACCTATTGTTCTCACCAACTACCTTTGTAGTTGACAGTCACTTTTCACGTGTTTCAGGTAATCAAGTTTAAGACATTCTAAAAGACAACTAAGGAGACCGTATTAAGATAGAACAAGATGAAGAAACAAGCTAGGATGGATTTAGAAACTCACTTAATCCTGATTGTTTAATTGTCTTGTTTGAGTCTTATTTTGTAAACAATATTTTTGGGTCATTAGTTGTCATTCATTTGGGAAGATAGATAGATTATCTGTAACTAAACAATGGTATAATCTTTATGAAATTAGTAATGCATTGTAGTTGTTCTTATTCAATACTTGTGAATGATTCAACCATCGATCGTCACCGCGTCGTGGATTCCGCACGCGGTGCAGGGGGTGTGACAGGTTGGTATCAGAGCCAAGGTTGTAGAGAACTAGGAAAAACCCAATACTTAACGACCTAGACTATAACCTAAGCTACCCAATAGGACTAAGTGCTATAGGCTTGAGGATACTTAGGATCTAAGTAAACTTAAGTTAAGCATTAAGTCTACAATAAGCTTGCATGATCTTAGGGATTATACTTTTCAGAGTTAGCTAAAAGTCAAGGGATTAAATTTGGAATTCTATAACTTTAGAAACCAAATTAAATTCCTCAACACATATTCATAAAAAGGATTTCAGAGGCAAGGATCTGTATTCTTAGTATCCTTGATCTGAAATTCTCCATCAGAGTTCATTCCAGGATTTCAGAGACAAGGATCTGTATTCTTAGTATCCTTGATCTGAAATTCTCAATCAGAGTTCATCAAGAATTTCAGAGGCAAAGATCTGTATTCTTAGTATCTTTGATCTGAAATTCTCATCATGTTATCATTATCATGTATTCATTAGCATTAGGACTTCATAACATAGAATTTGTGTAACAACATTCTTTAGTTGAAGTTCACACAAGGAGATCATTATGCTCAATACTGTAAGTATTGGGAACTTAGGTTAATTAACCTAGGACACATATGCTAAAACCTAAGGTCTTGATTCCAAGTAAATCAAGAACCACGGTTTACACAATCATAATCATATTCATAGTACAAGAGACAATCATGAATCAATCATAATCAATCAAGAGTTAGGATCCTAGCTTCAAATACAAATGGCGGCCAAGCTCTGGCATACTGAAGTGGTGGGGGGATGTCGGCTGGGCAGGAAGTTTGCTTGACCCTACGTAAGCCCTGTATATAAGCTATCTTCAGTATGACAGGGGGAATTCAGCATTCTTATTTGAAGTAAAGATCCGGGAGCAACTAGAATCATTGAACATTAGTCAAACAAATGAGATACAACCATTATGTTATTCAATCATTGATGAGTCAATCATTGTATGTGAATCAATCAGGTGAACAATCATAATATGTGGTCTTAAGTGATTACAATCTTAGTACTTACTAACATAGGTTAACGAGAAAGATGTAGAGCACACATATGATATAGTTCTACATGTTAACAGTTGTTAGTAGGTGCACACATAATTCAACCATAAATCAACCATAGATTCAATCATAGTTCAGTGATCAAAGATCATGGGATTCTTTATCAATGGAACATGCTTGTAAACAAACCAGTCATGTTGCCAAATGCTAGCAAGGGCATGATCGTGGTATATCGAAGTGGTGGTGGGTTGGCGACTGGGCTGGCAGGTTGCTTGACCCTTTCGTATGCCCTATACATAAACTATCTTTGGTATATCGGGAAAGTGTCAGTGTGTAGGTTTGGTGGAGTGGATTCATGAAACATCATACATATTTACATGAGAAGTATGCTAATAAGTTGATTGCTTATATGTGTACGTGCTCATATTACAATTGAATGATAATATTAGTAGTATGGACATATTACTAACTTTATCATGTAAACTCAATTGTATCCTTCCTCATTACTGACCCACTTGTGGCTTCTATTCGTAGAATGCCTCCTCGACGTGACACCAACGGAGGGGGTTCAACAAGTGGCAATGATGATGAGATCAACAAAATTGCCCGGGCTATCTCATTACATATGAGGGATGTCATTCCGGTATGGTCACTGATATCACCCAGAACCTTTGGGGAAATACCGGTGACTCAGCACACAATTCAAATGCCAACGCCGGAACTGCTACCTTCAACTATAAGCAGTTCAATGATGCTAAGCCTCCTAAGTACGCTGGTACTGAGGGAGCTACCAGTCTACTGCAATGGCTGGAAAGCTTTGAGGACATCCTAGACTTCAACGGATGTCCAGAAAACCTAAAGGTCAAGATGGCTTCAAGCACTTTTCACAAGGGCGCACTCACCTGGTGGAATTTGGAGAAGAACACCAGAGGACGGGAAGTTGCTTTGGCCTTACCGTGGGAATATTTCAAGAAGGTACTTGTGGAACAGTTTTGTCCACGCCATGAACTGAAGAAACTCGAGGTTGAAATGTGGAACTTAGCCCAGGATAGTGGCGAAAGCGCCAAATATACAACTCGTTTCCATGAGTTGTGCATTCTGGTGCCACATCTAGTCACTCCTCTATCCTGTAGGATAGAGAAGTACATTGAGGGCTTACCCCTAGTCATCAGGGGAACTGTTATGGGGAGTAACCCTACTACTCTGGAGGCGGCAATTCATCTTGGCGCTAACTGAAGAATATGTCAAGGCTGGTGTGCTCACCCGAAAATGGTACAAGAGAGCACAAACGGATGAAGGCAAGAAGCCTGAACAGAACCAACCCAAGAAGAAGAAACAGAAACAGAGAATGATCAAGAACTATGCAGCCTTGACTGCAGCTACACCTGTGCAAGCCACTCCTATTACCGCTATGCCACAACCTGCTACGGCCAGAAAGCCTTATACTGGTCCGTACCCACTTTGCACCAAATGCCAATACCATCACCTACCCACTATTCCATGCAGAAAATGTCTCAAGTGTGGGCGGTTCGGACACTTGACAGCTACGTGCCGAGCTACTCATCTTACTGCTGCTACAACTACCACCGCTAATCCTGCTACTACTGGTGGAAGGGCCTGCTATAACTGTGGAGCAGAGGGACATTTCAGAAACCAGTGTCCGAAACTTAACAATGCTGCTACAAATGCTACTGCTCGTGCCTTTGTTATCGGAATGCCGAAGCACGCGAGGAACCGACAATCGTCACGAGTACATTTCTCATTAATGATCACTATATTTCTATCATATTTGACACTGGTGCCGATAAGAGTTTTGTCTCTACTAATACTGCTTCCCTGTTTAATATACAACCATCTATACTTACTGATCCTTACACCGTAGAAGTAGCGGATGGTAAGACTATATAAGTGAATTCAATAATTCGTGATTGTGAACTAAGATTGAAAGATCATCTTTTCCTCATCGATCTCATTCCTATGACACTCGGAAGCTTTGAAGTCGTAGTAGGAATGGATTGGTTATCAAAAAACCATGCCGAAATAGTATGCTCGGAGAAACTTATGCGAATTCCCCTACCGTCCGGCAAAATGATGCAAGTTTACGGCGAGAAACCCTGCCGCGAATTGAAGATTGTGTCGTGCATAAAGGCTAGGAAGTACCTGAAGAAGAAATATTGTGCATTCCTGGCTCACGTGGTAGAGAAGAAACCTGAAAAGAAAACAGTTGAAGACGTTCCGATCATTAGAGATTATCCGGACGTATTTCTAGAAGACTTGCCTGGACTGCCACCGATCAGGCAAGTGGAGTTTAGAATTGATCTTGTCCCTAGAGCAAATCCAGTGGCGAAGTCACCATATCGATTAGCTCCGTCTGAGATGCAAGAACTGTCGAGTCAACTCCAAGAGATTCTAGACAAAGGTTTCATAAGACCGAGTTTCTCTCCTTGGGGAGCTCCGGTTCTCTTTGTCAAGAAGAAAGATGGTTCATTTCGTATGTGCATCGACTATCGTGAGTTAAACAAGTTGACAGTTAATAACATATATCCATTACCTAGGATCGATGTTCTGTTTGATCAATTACAGGGAGCGACTTGTTTTTCTAAAATTGATCTATGATCCGGGTATCATCAGCTCCGAGTAAATGATGAGGATATATCGAAAACGGTGTTTAGGACTCGTTATGGACACTAAGAGTTCGTGGTTATGCCATTTGGACTGACCAATGCACCGGCAGTGTTCATGGACTTAATGAATCAAGTCTGTAGGCCGTACTTAGATCAATTTGTTATCGTTTTCATTGATGATATACTGATTTATTCCAAGACTGAGCAAGAACATGAGGACCATTTGCGGAAAGTTTTGGAGTTACTAAGAGCTAAGCAGCTTTATGCTAAATTCTCAAAATGTGAATTTTGGCTAAAAGAAGTTCACTTCTTAGGGCATGTCATTAACAAGGATGGGATACACGTAGATCCAGCAAAGATTGAGGCAATTAAGAACTGGACTACCCCATCTACTCCAACAGAGATTCGTTCATTTCTGGGTCTGGCAGGTTACTACAAAAGGTTCATCGCGAACTTTTCAAAGATTGCCTTGCCACTTACCACTCTGACTCAGAAAAGTCAAACTTTTATATGGGGGCAGAAACAAGAAGATGCATTCCAACTTCTTAAACAGAAGTTATGAAACTCCCCTATCCTTAGTCTCCCAGAGGGCAGTGATGATTTTATTTCTACTGCGATGCTTCAAACCTTGGTCTTGGATACGTACTTATGCAACGGGACAAGGTGACTGCATATGCTTCAAGACAGCTTAAGGTTCACGAGAAGAATTATACTACTCATGACCTTGAGTCAGGGGCTGTGGTCTTTGCATTGAAGATTTGGAGGCACTACCTTTATGGTACTAAATGTGTCATCTATACGGACCACTAGAGCCTGCAACACATACTCAATCAGAAGGAACTCAACATGAGACAACGGTGTTGGGTTAAGCTTCTAACTAATTATGACTGTGAGATTCGTTACCACCCAGGTAAAGCCAATGTGGTGGCGGATGCTCTTAGTCATAAGGAACCATTCAAACCAATTCGAGTAAGAGCCATGGAGATCAACACACAACCAAACTTGAAAGATCTGATTCGTATTGCACAACAACAAGTAGTGATCGACAATCAACTGAAGGCAGACTTAGACTGCGGAGTTGAGGTTAAATTAGAACCTCGCTTTGATGGGGTTTTATACTTCAACGGTCGCATGTGGATTCCAAAGTCAGAAGAATTGCGCACACTCATATGTGATGAGGCTCATAAGTCGTGATACTCAGTTCATCCAGGGGCCGATAAGATGTACCAAGACTTGAAGACATCTTATTGGTGGCCCAGAATGAAGAAAGACATAGCATTGTACTTGGGAAAATGTCTAACGTGATCCAATGTCAAAGCAGAACATCAGAAACCTTCAGGACTTCTGCAGCAACCTGAAATTCCTCAATGGAAATGGGAGCAAATTTCCATGGATTTCATAACTAAGTTGCCGAGAACTCCGCGAGGTTACGATTCGATTTGGGTGATCGTCGATAGACTCACCAAATCTGCTCATTTTCTCCCAATCCGAGAGGATTACAAAATGGAGAAGTTAGCCACCTTGTACATCAACGAAATCATCGCTCGTCATGGTACTCCAACATCAATCATTTCTGATCGTGATAGTCGTTTCACTTCTCGCTTTTGGCAAACATTGCAAGAGGCTTTGGGAACCCGTGTTAATCTTAGCACGGTATATCATCCCCAAACCGACGGTCAGAGCTAAAGGACTATCCAAACACTCGAGGACATGCTTCGTTCTTGTGTGATTGACTTCGGTGGGAGTTGGGATACTCATCTTCCACTCATCGAGTTTTCGTACAACAACAACTACCATACAAGCATTCAATGTGCACCGTTCGAAGCTTTATATGGTAGAAAGTGCCGATCACCGGTCTGTTCGACCGAGGTTGGTGACTCACAGGTCGTAGGACCTGAACTCATTCAAGAAACAACAGACAAGATCAAAATCATTCAATCAAGGCTTAAGGCCGCAAGGGATCGACAAAAGAGTTATGCCGATCGACGTCGGAAACCGCTTGAGTTTCAAGTTGGTGACCGAGTCTTACTCAAGGTTTCTCCCTGGAAAGGCGTTGTCCGATTTGGGAAAAAAGGGAAACTTGCACCAAGGTACGTTGGACCTTTTGAGATCCTGGAAAGGATTGGTCCCGTAGCCTACAAACTCAAACTTCCAGTGGAGCTAAGCAATGTTCACGATACGTTTCATGTATCGAATCTTAAGAAATGCTTGGCGGATCATGATGCTCAGATTCCACTTGAAGACATTCAGATTCAAAATAACATGCAATTCATAGAACATCCAGTTGAAATCATCGATCATGGAGTCATGAAACTCAAACGTAGCCGTATCCCGATCGTAAAGGTACGATGGGAGGGCAAACGTGGTGCTGAGTTCACCTGGGAACGTGAAGACCAGATGAAGCTTAAGTACCCTCATCTTTTTACAGTACCTTCGACTAATTAATTTCGGGACGAAATTCCCTTAACTAGGGGAGACTGTAACATCTGTGCATTTAGTCATAGTAGTCCCAAGCAGTGATAGTACAATATGTGTTTGATTCAGTATTTTCAATGTGATTCAAGTGTCCATGATTGTGTTTGTGTGTTATAGGATTTTATCTAATTAGGAACAAGTATGTATTATTTATTTACAGTCGATTACGCTAGGCAAGAATAGTATTGTATTATATCGAAGCAGTGGTGGGCTGGCGTAGATAAGGCAGTTAGCTGGACTCTGGGTATGCCCTATATATATATATATATATACTACGTTGGGTATAATGGGATAGTGTTAGTGTGTAATGTTATGACGAATAGTATGACAAACGATTAATCAAACAAAAATCGTAATACGTAAGTGAGACTGAGTATAATTATGGGTGACGATCCATAACGATACGAATGTTGAACTTATAATTACGAGTAAACGACCATAAATAAATAATACGACTAAAAAACGTATGCAATTATGGGTATACACGTAATTGTAGTCGTTTAACGGTTTGGCAACAAACGAAGAGTAAAAATAAGTAAAATATATTATTTTACATTTTACAATTTTGAAAGTCATCAAAATAGTGGGAATAACAATTCTTTTTATTTTTAAACGCGTAAATCACGTGTTACATTCCGGAAACGCAACAGAAACGCGAATCAAGTAACCGAACGAACCTGAATACCCTGAGGGTATTTAAACATCAAATGAAGGTAATTATTTAATTTCACCACAAACCCTCTCTCTCTCTAGCCACAAAACCATCACCCACTCTATCTCTAAGATTTACTACTTCCAAGCTCCATATCTCACTAGTTTCTTGGCCAAATCGTACATTCTTGGTGTCCACGCGTAGCCCTCAACGAAAGGAATATAGGAGTACAAAGGATCGGAGATAATTCGAAGGATTCTGCTTGGAATCGTAGAGAGAAGTTTCGGATTCAAGGGTCTTCTACTATTCATCATCTTCTTTCTTTTAAAACCGAGTTTATACCCACTGAAAACCATCATCTATTGTGGCTAAATCGTGATTTTTACAAGATTCATAGCTGTATCCCGATCAGGCGAACCTGTTACTCAGTCGAACCTTTCAGACGAACCTTTCAGACGAACCTACAGAGTAACGAACCTCTGGTTCTGGCGAACCTGAGGAACGAACCTTTCAGGCAAACCTGGAGAGTAACGAACCTCCGGTTCTGGCGAACCTGAGGAACGAACCTTATCCAGACGAACCTGTAGGGCAATGAACCTAAGAGGTGAACGAACCTCTAGGTTCGGGAAAACCAACCAACTGGGCGAACCTGCAGGGTGACGAACCCATCAGTTGAACGAACCTTTGGGTTCGGCGAACCTGGAGACTGAGCGAACCTTTGGGTTCGGCGAACCTGGAGACTGAGCGAACCTTTGGGTTCGGGCGAACCTTGGATGGCTATTGCCGAACCTAGTGTAGACGAACCATAAGGTTCGCTGGTCTTAGAGATTACAAATCAAAAATTTAAACTAAGTATTTGATCAGGATACGCGCCACACTTTTAAACATAAAAACAAGTTATGAAAGGATAATCAAGCTGACGATAACCCAAGCCAATCAATCAATCAAAGATTACAATATCATAAATCTTATATTCTATGTATGATTACAATGATATAGGAACCAGTTAGAAGTCTTGTTTGCTACTTGCTACTTGTTCTGGTTCAGAGTCTACTGCTGTCAGGCGAGAACATTAGCCCCTCTTTTACTGTTTTTCAACTGTTTTGGGGTGGAACATGTGATCAAACACTTTTTATGCAAATCATATTTCATATACAGGATTTATGCTACTGTTCAACTGTTATAGGTTTACTCTAGAAATCCAAGGATTTCTCAACTATTTTCAAAGTATTTATCAATTCATGGTATTCAAGCAAGGTTTTCAAATCATGGTAATTAAATAAGGCATTCAAATAACGGTTTCAAGTCATAGTATTCAAAAAACATGGTGTTCATCATTGTGAAAAAACTTATACATACATCAAGACACATATTCTTATTCATATAGCGTTAGTACCGGGTGATCACAACAAGGAAAAGCGGACACATTGGGACATACTAAAGCTGGAGTTAGCTTTTAAATCTGTTATAAAAACTAACTGCGGAATTGGTTACATTACGGTAATATGAAATTGCTGCTAATTTAGTTTACCAGCATACGTCATATTGACCGGGTTACGTCAACACGGAGTTTTCTTCTGAGTAAACTCGTTAATACAGCTCGTGTTGAATGCGTTTGCTGACACATTTTCTGACTCCAAAAATAGTTTGGGACTTGATTATGTGTTGGTTTCTTTAGTAAACAGTCTTCGGACTGTTTGTACACGTTATTCTTACTTGATGTTAGTTTAGGTTGCAACCATCCATGTATTTTCATTCATTGCTTTATACATATGCCTAACAATATAGATTCATATTTACAAATGTTAAACCTATTGTTCTCACCAACTACCTTTGTAGTTGACAGTTACTTTTCACGTGTTTCAGGTAATCAAGTTTAAGACATTCTAAAGGACAACTAAGGAGACTGTATTAAGATAGAACAAGATGAAGAAACAAGCTAGGATTGATTTAGAAACACACTTAATCCTGATTGTTTAATTGTCTTGTTTGAGTCTTATTTTGTAAACAATATTTTTGGGTCATTAGTTGTCATTCTTTTGGGAAGATAGATAGATTATCTGTAACTAAACAATGGTCTAATCTTTATGGAATTATTAATGCATTGTGGTTGTTCTTATTCAATACTTGTGCATGATTCAACCATCGATCGTCACCGCGCCGTGGATTTCGCACGCGGCGCAGGGGGTGTGACAATCCATCTAAATCCATTTGGGCTATATAAGTGTATGAGTATGTATGTGTGTATTCACGATGAACTCAAAAACTTTTCACGAAAGGTGTATTTCAGACTCAAAACAAACTAATCATGTTGTATAACAAACTGAATCGGGCAATGTGGCTAGATTGGTTATACAATATGACATTCATATCATGATGACTGTCTTTTATCGTGATTGTATGGCAAACTGAATCAGGCAATGCGGCTAGATTGGCTATACAATGTGATTACTTGTCTTTACAAAAACAATATTCATATCATATCAGACTAAACCGGCGTATCATAATATACAAATTCATTGATACATATATGCGAGAAGGATCAAAACATATCATATCATTGGGTAGTAAACATGACTTGGACTTTGACTTGTACCTGTTATCAAGGAGTATCTAGAGCCTTGAGAATTTAAGGGCACGTGTTATACAAAACATATCAGGTCATATTAGTTCATGACTTGAAGTTACTCAGGAATTTGGTGGTAGTAGATCGCAAAGAAACATCCCTTACCAAACGCTTATTCAAATAGCTGACCAACCGATTTCATGTCTACAATCATAACTCGGAAATAAAGAGAATGAGTGTAAGCGAAATCACGAAACGAGGCTCCGATTTCAAAATACACAAAGTCGAATATAACATTAAATAAGAAATCAGATATTTTGAACTGTTCAGGTTTTGAAATTATGACCATTGGAAAGGTCTCGAAAAATCATGAACGTAGCCAAAAACCGCACCTAAAACGGAGTTCGTATGCTCAAGTTATCGCGAAAACAAGAAACCAATCGAATCGCATTAGAACACGACACGTCACGAGAGAGGTGGCAAAACCCCATTGGTCGAGTTCCACTTGTCAATCTCAGAGGTGAGTCAGCATCCACGTGTCACTATGTGACACACATGCAACATGATGCTTCCAAACTAGGCTTTGAGCCCAGACTAGGAGTAACGCCCCGAACCAAAGGCTGGGACTAGGAGGTAGGCCCAGACCCAGAATTTGGCTATAAATACCTGGCCACTAGATTTTGACTCGGGTTACAAAAATCGACCTTCCAACCCTCAAATCCCAAACCTACACCTCCGAATACCCACATTTAACCCCTCCAATCATCTAGTGTTCAACACGAGGTGTTGCCAAACTTCTGTAAGGTTCATACTAGAACCGGACTACCGTCTATATTCAGCTGCAGGTTGGAGCAGGAAGGTTATCATATTATTATTAATATGAAACCACATGTGTATATCATTACGTTTTGCAGAGATGTTCAAGATCCAAAATTCAGGTATGATATCTAGACCATTTGTGTTCTGAACCAGTCGTTAAAGCAAGTCGCTCCCACCCCTTCCAACGTCCAATAAACCGCTTCCGCAACGCGCTCCAAGCTCTGACGAGCACCCACGGGCAACCAAGGTGGTGGGGTGTGACAGATTCGCTTATTCATCACAGTGATTTGATTATTGGACCAGACTTGGTCAATTGTGGGTACAAATGATCAAAGATCATTGTAAGAAAACGTGGGTACTGAAGAAAACTTTCCTTCTCAGAAGAAGTAATTTGCTTAATCAGACAATCAAATATTAGCTGACTGATATTGAGCGGTTTATTCAGAACCAGTGGAGCAATAAGGCATTGACAAGGTCTTGACAGTGTGTCAATACCAGACTTCTTGTTAGACAAACACATAATCACCACGTGAAACAAATATCTCAAGTATCCATAAAGATGCTTTCTAATCAGCTGAGAAGCAGTTATATCACCATTGTAGCCAATTGATTTAAATACTCCACAAATCAGATCATTCGAAATAGTCATAGGATCATCCCCTGAATCTTGGAATCAAAGAGCAGCTATAAGATCTTCTACTGAAAACTGGATCAGTATATCACCAGTCTTAGATTTGAGGACAGGTGGTTCAGCAGCACAATCAAAGTCAGCATTATCCCAGAAGGAAGGAATATGATGCATGATAATCAATGGATTAGCAGATATTGCATGCGAAAGTCTTGATTGTTTCAGGAATAGAATGATATCACAAAACAAAGATGCTTCCTTTTACTCTTCATCCACCAAAGCAATCACATTATGCTTGTCGTTATACAATCGTCCTGTATCAATGAAAAGAAAAATCAGAAATTAGTTTGAAATTAAAATTTTGAAACACTTAAAAAATTTCAAAAATTTTTCTAAGTACCAAAATCATCGATACTATCAGTATCGATGATAGTATCCATACACTGATAATATAAAAACACTTAGAAAAATATGAAACATTGCATCGATATTAAAATCGATACTAATAATATCGACAAAGTCATATCATTATTCAGTGTAAGAATTGTATGCTTAGAAAAATTTTGAACACTTCTATCGATACTATTAGTATCGATGCTACAGTGTTCATCGATACTAAAAGCATCGACGCAAGAACACTTGTTCAAAAATTCAAATATTTGAGAATTTTCAAATGACAAATTTCATGATAAAAACACTTAATCCAACACAGACAACACCGATTAATCATTATAACCTAAAAGCCCTTTAATTTTACCGTGAATTAGTTCAATTTTAGCGATTTAAAATTCAAAATTTTGACAAATCTGAAACTAAAGATTTCACGGTTAAAAATGGAAAAATTGCCAGCCATTCTTATCAAAACATGATATAAAATCATTGATAATTACTCAGAATGCAGGTAAAGAAGATGATGATAAAATCGATAGATAAACACACTGAAAACACACAACAATATCGAAATTGATAGTGTCGATACTGATAGTATCGATACTATGAGTTTCGACACAATAAATTTGATCGATACTATCTTTAACGATACTAACAATATCGATAATAAGAAAATTCAGAAATAACTTAACTTTGAATGTTCTCAAAAATTTCAAATCAGATATCAAAAACACCTTTTATGAAAAATTAAGAAAAACACACTTGAAAGGTGAAATGTAAAATATTTTTGAAATTTTTGAATTTACAAAACCTATAAAAAGAAAATATTTTTGGACTTTTTATAAAATCTTTGAAAAAATCCAAATGAAATCATATTCAACTTATTATCATTAAAACTCCTAAATTTTCAAATTTAAAATTTATTAACATAAAATACATATCAATAAAATCATATCAATAGATGTATCTAAACATATAAGCAATATAATCAAATTATGAACAATTAAAATTTGATTATTCGGATAAAACTCAAAAATACTATAACTTATATTTAATACCAAGCATTCTTATTAGAAAAAATTAAGTAATGAATTTAAATGAGTCTCACACTTAATTAGATATTAACCTATTCAACTTCATAATTTATTGAGAATAAAATATATACTGCCATTGATCTTTTCACATATAATAAATTAATGGAGATGAAATTTCTTAATTTGATCAAAATTTTATAGATCAATAAATTAATTGTATGCGCCAGTGAGAATAGGTATGTGTGAAACACACAACAAAGAATCACTATTCTTATTAATAAAAGAATGCTATGAATTTCCAGATTTATATTGACATATAACAGAGGAAATTCAGTATATGTATTAAAAGATCATTGATGGCATCATATGTATATATAAATCAACTCTCAATCCATTTTTGTTGAAACTAAGTAAGTGCAAATTAAATTTTAAGATAGAGAACTCATTTATTAATATAATTTTGAAATTTGTTGCCAAGTATTAGTCAAAGTAAAGTATTTAAGTTTATCGTAAATTCAAATTCAATTATTCAATCAAATCAGATATTACTTATATGCTTTAATACACTAATTTAAATATTGTTAGATTCATATGCATAAATGTTGACAAATTAAAATTTTAATCATTTAGAAATATTAATTCACATAAGTCAAAAACTCTATCATTTTTGATAAAACTTGGATGCAATTTTCAAAGATTTTAAAATTTTCAACAATTATTAACAAACAAAATATGTATGTTTTTCAAAAATTAAAAATTTAAACTAAAAATAAAAACACACTTTCAAGTGTTATTTTTCAAAATCTTTCGTTCAAAATTCATCATCCCTAGTCCTTCTACAAGAGAACAAAAACGAGTTGAATCAAAAGCTTTTGTGAAAATGTCTGCAATGTTGTCAAGAGTATTAATTTTCAAAAGCTAAATTAATTTCTTCTCTGCACAATCTCTAATAAAATGATGACGAATATCAACGTGTTTTGTTCTTTTTTTTGAAACATGATTTTCAGTAATGGCTATTGCGGCTGTATTATCAACAAAAATAGGAGTTGTTGAATATTTTAAACCGTAATCTCGCATTTGTTGTTGAATCCACAAAAATTGTGAACAACAACTAGAAGCAGCAACATACTCATCCTCACATGTGAAAATGGCTACAGTAAGTTGTTTCTTACACTGCCAGGTTACGAGTTTATTACCAAAGAATTGACAACCTCCTGTTGTTGAGTTTCTGTCAAGATTACAGCCACCATAGTCAGAATCTAAAAAATCTTTAAAATCCATGCTATCATCATAAGGGTACCATAGTCCAAGACTTGGTTTTCCCTTCAAATAGCGAAAAATTCGTTTCACAACCTTCATATGTGAATCTTTAGGCTTTGCCTGAAATCTAGAACACAAACAAACTGCAAACATAATGTCGGGTTTGGATGCAGTTAAGTACATTAAGGAAACAATCATTGAAAGATATAAATGTTGATCAACATCTGTACCATTCTCATCATTCCCTAAATTATGATGAATACAGATAGGAGTAGAAATTGATGTACAATCATTCATCTTGAACTTGTTCAAGATGTCATGTATATAGTTACTCTGATGTCTAAATAGGTCGTCTTTCTTCTGATCTACTTGAATTCCCAGAAAGAAAGCTAATTCTCCCACAGCACTCATTTCAAACTTATGCTTCATAACCACTTCAAAATCCTGGCATAATTGTTCATCTCTAGCTCCAAAGATAATATCATCCACATATATCTGAACAATCAAAATGTCATCATCCTTCTTCAAGATAAAAAGAGTACTATCAATCTTCCCTCTTGAAAAACCATTATCCAACAGATGAGTTGACAATGTCTCGTACCATGCCCTAGGTGCTTGATGTAATCCATACAAAGCCTTATACAGACGACAACACTTAGTAGGATTATTTGGATCTTCAAACCTAGGTGGTTGAACAACATAGACTTCTTCTTTCACTTTGCCATATAAGAAGACACTTTTGACATCCAATTGATAGAATTTGATTTTTTTAAAGCTAGCATGAGCAAGGAACAATCGAATTGCTTCAATTCTTGCAACAGGAGCATATACTTCATCATAATAAATGCCCACCTGTTGATTAAAACCTTAGACAACCAATATAGCTTTGTTCCTCACAATGATGCCCTTATCATCCTTTTTACATTTGTATACCATCTGATACCTATGGGATTAACATTTTCAGGACAATCTACTAGCCTCCAAACACCAAGCTTCTCAAATCGACTTAGTTCTTCTTCCATGGTTGTTATCCAAGATGACTCCTTCAATGTTTCATTAACATTCTTTGGCTCTATCTAACTTATAAAACATGAGTATAAGCATGAATTCATTGTCTATTGAATACTTGATAAGAAAACCTCATCTCCTTCATCTTGAACATGTTGACTCCTTGTCGTGACTCCATAATTCAGATCACCTATGATGTTTTCAATTGGATGATTTTTATTAACTCTATGAGTAGCAATCTCCTCTATAGCTATTTATTCTTCAAGATTTGTAATATTTGTATCTTCTTCTGGTAAAATATCCCCTTGAGTTTCAGATTCAACAATAACAGATGGATCATTAATTGAATCATGAAATTCATCTTCAGAATGAAAATCTTCAGAACTATCATGTTGTTCAGGAACAAATGAAGAACAAGAATTATCAGGAAAAACAGGAGAATCCCCTTCAGAAGATTCTAGAATAAGTCTTGGAAATAAATAGCCATGAATATTAATAATATCACTTAATTATTCAGCGAGATCATTTGAAGATGAAGGAAACAAGTTATGTAAACAGTCAAAGACTGAATCATAATCAAATAGCCATTCTGGACCTTTGCAAGGCAACGTATTAGTGAATCTACATACAGTGGCTTCGTATGCTTCTTCAACACCTTTGTGGCCAAATTAAGAACTTTTTTGTTCAAGGAGTTAGCTAAATATCCCAAAAATATTACTTCCACAGCCATAGGCTCAAATTTTGGAGAAGTCATCTTCAAATAAGTACAAGTAGCTCCAAAAGGTTCCAAATGGGCAAAATTGGGCTTTCTGCCTTTCAACAATTGATATGATGTCTTGCCATGCTTTTTGACAGTGAGGACATAGTTTAATGTATAACATAATGTATTAATCGCTTCAGCCAAAAAAGTAATCGGAAGATGAGAATCTGTAAGCATAGTCCTTGCTGTTTCTATCAAAGTACGATTCTTACTCTCTGCAACACCATTTTGTTGAGGGGTATACGGAGCACAAAACTGATGAGAAATACCCTTCTGAATGCAGAACAAATCCATATTATGGTTTTTAAATTCAGTACCATTATCACTTCTAAAAAACTTCACATGTGTAGAAAATTCATTCTCAATCTTGACAATAAGATTCTTCAAAATCTTTGGAGTTTCCGACTTAGCAGCTAAAAAGAAAACCGAATAAAATATGGAAAAATCATCAGTAACTACTAAAGAAAAAGATCTTCCACCAACACTCTTTACTGACACTGGACCAAAAAGATCCATTTGTAACATAGTTAGAGGAGTATTGATGGAATTGTCAACTTTAGGCTTATGTGATTTCCTACACTGTTTTCCCTTTTGGCAGGAAATACAGTGATTAGTCATCACAAAGGACTTGAGACGGGACACTTTCAACTAATCCATTTCGGATCAGAAAATTCATTTTGCGTAAATGAACATGTCCCATTCGTCTATGCCATGAAATTGAATCTTTTTCAGTAGCCTTAGAAAAGAAACATGTAAGTGGAGAAGATGAAGTAGCAAAAGACATATCCACCTGATATGTATTAATGTGTCTAGGAGCAATCACCACAATCCAATCATTAGGTATCATCACTCCAGGCTTCAATATATAACAAGATTTGTTATCAAAGATGACAAAATAATCTTTATCACATACTTGTGAAACACTCAACAAATTGTGTATGAGTTGTTCCACAAAGCTAACATGTTCAAAATTTATTCTGTAATTTGATAACACTCCCTCTTTTGTGATATAACTACTAGTGTTTCCAGCAAACTTAACCAATACACCATTTGTACATTTAATATTTGCCAGAAGATCCAAATTCCCAGTCATGTGCCTAGAACAACCACTATCAATATACCATGTATTCTTTGAAGTACTTGATAATGAGTCCTACACACATAAAAGTAAATCAAAGAGAGACTGGAATCCATGTATTAGTCACGTGACTTTTAACATGGATGGAAGAAACATCTTAACTTTCATCAGTAGAAACTTTTGCCTTAACGGTCCATACTTGATTAGGAATAGGTTTGTAAGGAATAGTTTCATTTTGATGATAGACAAATTGTTTGGCTGATTTAATGTTTTTCTTTGGAACAAATTTTGATCTAACAACATTCATTAGTTTTGGATTTCTCAAAGTGGATTTGACATTCTGTTTAACAAATTTCTTTTCCGCAAGTGGAAAAGAATGAATAGATTTCACTGATTTGGAATGATGTTTTGATTTTGAGCTATGTGTAGTGAATGTTGTGGTGATGAAATCAATCAGATTAATTGGATTTGTAAGCATTTTCTTCCTACTCTTCTTGGAATGAACAACATTTGATTGACTATCATCCTTTGGTAGACTAAGTTTCTGAATATTAGACCGTGAACTAGACCCTTGAGAAAATGAAGCTACAGATCCATTGCTATCAAACTTCTTTGACTCAACAGGTTTACCACTATGAACATCCCGGTTTACAAATGGTAATTCTTGTGAAGAAGAAATTTGTGATGAAGACATGGCACTCTTATTTTTTGAAGAAAATATAATTTGATTGACATAATAGTTTGTCAAGATCCTTTTGATCAGTTTGTCTTTTAACAAAATTATTTTTTCCTTTTGTTACCCAATCTCTTTCAGATACCCTATCTGGTTTTTGAAAAATCTTCGAATTAGGTTTCATAAAAACTTTATCAATCAAAGTTGAATTTATCAAACTCAAAGGATGAGAATCATCACAAAATACCTTATCTTTTCCTTTAAGAGTATAACAAATAATGTTGTCTGGTTCAACAAAAAGACATTTGTCTCTAGGAATATCAGATTCCTTTTTAACAATTTCATCACTAATGTCAATATCTTCAATTATTAAAAACTCAGAATTATTGTTATTAACAAAAAAATTTGATACATCAGATTTCTGTTGAACATCAAATTTTAAACCAGACACATTTCTATTATCTTTTTCATCGCCATCACAAACTTCATTCTTGATCCCTGAATCCTCTATCCTTGTTCCTGCACATTTAATACTGACAGAACTAGACAAGTTAGATAAATCATTTGCAAACATGTCTAAATTCTTAGAGGATTTAGCAACATATGGAATAACATTTGGCTCTTCAGGAAGAGACCCATAAATCATTTGATTTATAACATGAGGAGGAGGAACATTCTTACAACTAATCCTTTGGGTACCTGGATTTCTAACATGATTAACCACAATGTTATCAAAAATTATTTGACCATTAGACAAACATTCAATTGATTTACATTTCTTTGTTCTATTCTTCAATTCATCAATCATTTGATTGATAATAATCTGTTTATCAGCCAATTGCAAAGCAATGTTTTAATATCAGCACTATATTCTTCAAGTTTATTTTTATATTTTACTTCATTAGGTAGATATTCTTTAAAATTATCTTCTAAACATGTGACATCATCAATCAATGATTGATTGTGATTAGCAACCGTATCAAGTTTGGCTGAATAAGCACAACATTTTAAACAATTTGGTTTCTGAATAAGATTTCTTCCTGAGGATAATTCAACCTTCTTTGAACATGTCTGAGCCATGAAAGAAACATGAGATTCATCATTTACTTGAACTTCCTCTACATAAGATGATCAATCAGTACCACACTCATCTTCAACAAACAAAGCTTTATCTTTACCTGGAGGAGTTGTCTTTGCACTTTTAGTAGCTGCAGATGAAGAAGTAGCAGGAGCACCTCTTCGAGTATCAAACTTGTCAGATTTTGAACCAGATTCAAACCTTGAGTTGTTTTTAATTGGCATCTCACATTCTCTAGGAAAATGTCCTAAATTCCAACAATTATAATATTTTACCTTCTGTTTAGAAAAACCAAGATTTTTCTTTGAATTTCCTGAAATTTCAGTTCTTCCAGTCCTTTGAAAAAATATCCTTGCTCTTCTGGTTAACATGGCCATCTGCCACTGAATATCCATTTTTTCCAAGTCATCTAGATCCAACTGATCCATATCCTCATCAGTCAACCTCTGAGCTTCATCTAGCACCACTGAATCAGATGCATTAACAAACTGCATGAAAATGGCTAGATGCTCTTGAGGTACCTTCACATTCATAAGCTTGGATCTACTGCTTGATGTTTTCTCTTTGCATGATACAGAAGTAAAACACACTTCTGTTAAATCATTAACAACAACATATATCTCACCATCTTCAATATTGGATAGAAAAGCAACTGAACTTGAAGAAGTTTCAGAAGCTGCAATGGGTTTCATATATAGGCCTGGATTTTGAGTTGAAAACTTATTTCCACCCTTTTTCTTTCGCATATCAAGATCAAATGATTGAAGTTAAGAAATTAGAACATCAAGCTGTTTAATCTCTATATCAGTATTCTCCCTGATGATCATGACATATGTTTCCCATGAGGATGGAAGTGCATCTAAGAGCTTATCATTTTGCTCTTCTAAAGAAACCTCATAATCCAAATTGCTAAGCTCACTCAATGACAATGTGTATCTAGTCGCCAATTCCTCAAAAGTTTCATTGTCTAAGCATTTAAATACTTCAAGCTGTTTCTTAAGAAGTGTTCTTTTACTTCTTTTGAGCTGGTCACTACCTTCACATCTCTTTGCTAAAGCATCCCACAATGCCTTAGATCTTTTGTGTGACTTAAAAGATAGAAAAATCTATTTAGGAAGTGCCATGATGAGCAAAGCATAAGCTTTCTTTTGAAAATCATAAAGTTTGTTTTCATCCTTAGTTAAACGTGAAACATTTTTATTAACCCCATTGAGCTTAGGTTGCTCATATTCTTCAATTAATGGTATCATCAGATTTGGATTGACTATAGACAAAAATGATTTGAACGGAGCACTCCACGATGAGTACTCAATCAATGAAACTAGTTTTAGTGGCTTGGTCATTGTACCAGCTTCATTGTGAGATAACAATGCAGATAATGATGAAAGGTTGGCCATTTGAAGATATTTTGTTGACACATTCAATACATAGAAAAATTCAGAAGCTGATCTGTCGATATTATTAGTATCAACGATATTAAGTTGTCGATACTAGTAGTATCGATAAGAATGTTGTTGATACTATTAAGTTCGACAGAAAACTTTCGATACTAATAATGTTGATATAATGACTATCAATACTAGTAATATCAATGGTAAACAAACCTAAAACTGTTTTTGTCGATACTAACAATCTCGAAGGCAAAAATTTCGATTTTTGACAAGTTTTCGAGTACTGCAACTGAAGATCAATGAGTAATTATAATTTGATGATTGAAATTGATCAAAATATGATCAAGAAGTCTTCAAAAATCACGAAAATCACCAACAACTTGTTCTAACAAGGCACAATCGATCAAAATGCTATGATACCACTTGTAGGTCTGTGGTTAGGATCTAAATAATATGGTATTACATAACATAATGTGTGAAATCCATCATATTATGTTTGAACAAATTGAAACTAGATTTAGATGAATAGAATCGAACAAAAGATAATGAAACAATTCACTCTTCTTGTATTAATCTTGTAGAATTCAGTACATACAATTAGAGAGAAAATTACACAATTCAAGAATGTGAGTTCTGCTCAAAATCGATACTAAGTTTACCTAATACTCAGCTATATACAGACAAACTTGTCGATACTACTAATATCGACAATACTACTGTCGATACTATTAATATCGACAAGCCTACCTTCGACACTATTAATATCGATACAATTACTGTCGATACTAATAGTATCGACATATTCTACAAAAAGGAATCATAATAGTTTGAAAAGGGACAAATGAACTCACCTGTCTGCCAATTTGCTTGCCTTACGAAGTCCTTGTAAAACATGAAAAACATTTTAGTAAAACATTTCACATGTTTCTTACTACCGCAGTAAAACAAAATAGATTGAAAAGGGACAGATGAACTCACCCGTGTTGTTGAGTACTAAATGAACTAAGACTGCACACTCGCTTGTTGTGGGTTTAATGACTTCAGCACCTAATTACATTGGGTATAATTTTATATGGTAAGTGATATTATTTGTTTGATATAGTGTTTAGGTCTAGGTGTTCAACTAAGTGTCTTATTTATATTACTAGTGAGTTACTAGGTTTGTAACTTTGTGATTTATTATACAACTTTATCTAGCCCTTACCTATAGCCATCCAAATAAATTATTTAAGTAAGGTTTGTATCTAAAACAAGTGGTAGGTTATTTAGATAACAATATGCTACAAAATTAATATTTATTCATAAAAGAGAGTTAAACTTATCTTATAAAACCCTTTTATTTAAATTATAACTTTTTTGCAAAAGTAATTAATGTTTTCTATTAAATACCTTAACCACCTGATATTGGTTAAGTACCTTAATGAACCACAACTTAGTTTAGAAAACTTAAAATTGACAAGTTTGAAAAGGTGACAACCTCAAAATGACTTGTGTTATAATCTTTTGTATTAAACCCTCAGTGTTACATGGTTTTGTAAACATTTTGTTTAATCGTTCTTATTCTTATTTATGGTCACTAATTGTCCAAACTTGTTATCATGAGGTATAATGAAATGTATGTTTGTATAAGAATGTTAAATTACATGTATAAGATGGCTAAAGTTGAACTAAGTCAAAAACCCTCTAAGTGACCATTGTCGATACTATTGTTATTCACACAACCTCATTAGCCTTCATGATGCTTAAAATCTATGACCCAGTCATTTAAACACCCTTGGCCTTTGTTTCATGACTAGTATAGACACTTAAGAGTGGGTAGGGTTTAGTGTCGACACTACTAGTGTCGACACAAGTGTTAGGTTTTTGTTTCAATAATCCATCGATAGTAACAAGGTCGGCCATCCACTTTCCATCGAAACTTTGACCGTCGACTTTATAAATATCGAAGGTCATCCATGCCACAACACTTGGACTTGTTATCCGTAACCGTATCGACCGAACTTAGGTTGTATCGATAGTTAATATCGACGGTTAAGGTCCACACACCCAGCTCCCTCCATCGATTCTATAGTATCGACCAAGGGCATGCTTTTCACAGTTCATGCCATCGATATTGTCAATATCGATGGTAATCAGCTTCCATCCAAGGAGACCATCGATCCTATTATCCTGACAGGATCTGGGTTTGTAAAGGATCAGTTGAACATAATAAAATCGATTGAAGAACACCCATATCCTGAGCCCGTCGATACTAACCCTTAAGGGTTTTCTTCCATCGATATTAAGTTTTCCGGAATTCCCAGCAATGGTCGAACCTATCAAAATTTATTTTAACTTTTTCCTAGTGTTCCTAAGCCATATTCATGTGAATCCTATGAGTTTTGAAGTGCTTAATCCGGCTAACAAGCTCATCCAGCCGAAATAGTAGAAAACCCTAATAAATAGTACCTTCTTACTAGAATATCGATCTTCCTTGTTCTCCTCGTTGCAAGGATCGTTTTGACTACAAGATCTTCGATTTTGGTTAAGATTTGGCTAGGTTGAGTGTTGATTTCTGGAAGAGAGAGTAAAAAGAGAAAGCTGAAATTTTTTTGGAGAGAGACAGAAATATGAAAATGCGAGGGAGAGAGGAGAGTGTTTGATATTTTTATTGTCCTGGTGGTTCGTGTGTGTTCTGCTTCGTCTTTTTGGTTTTAACATGTCGTTTTCGCAACGTTACGTAAACTTACGTAACTTTTGTAAAAATAGAAGTTTTTAAATCCTTTTATGTTGCAATTCCTAATAAATTAACTAAATATCTTTTTATTATTTTTAAAATTTCGAAAACGTTTATTTTAATTTTTCATCGAATCGTATCGTTTTCGCGCGTATTCGTACAGATCGTCAACCGTATGAACACGAAGACAACTTAACTTTCCGATTTGATTTTCTTATTATACGATATCGTTCAGAACGTTAAACTGCAATATATTCGTGCGCATCGTCACCCACACGAATACACTGTTAGTTTAATATTCCCGTAATGACATCCATTACAATTTTAGTTTGGTTATCCTCACATACGTTTATACGTTATTATATCCTATCTAACATTCACAAATGTTATCATCTCACAGTTTAGCATTTGTAAGCATGTCAATTTGTGTCTCTGTGTGTTGTATATCAGTATTGAACTGCTACACTATTCACAAAATTGTTTCACATAGAATTATCACAAAATGATTTACAATTATTTTTCGTACAAGCATCTTATGTACAACCCTATTGTTCAAGTCTACTATTTAGGCACTGTTGTTATTGTCTCCCCTTGTTAGAGAAATTTTGCCCCGAAATTTAAGGATCATTTTCAGTCACGACTTCCTCTGTAAATAATTGGGAATACAATGATTTCATGGGGTCCTCACGCTCCCAAATAAACTCTGGGCCACGTTTGTAATTCCACCGAACCTTAATGATTGGAATACGGCTTCATTTCAGTTGTTTAATCTCACGATCCATAATTTCTGAAAGTTCAACTATGAAATGTAACTGTTCATCGATCTGAATTTCGTCCAACGGTATGATCAAAGACTCGTCCTTTAAGCATTTATTCAGGTTAGAAACATGAAATACATCATGTACGCTGCTAAGTTCCACAGGTAACCTCAGCCTATACGCCACAAGACCATTTCGTTGAATTACTTCAAACGGTCTGACCTAGCGTGGTGCTAGCTTGCCTTTCTATCCAAAATGAGCTACACCTTTCCAAGGGGACACTTTCAACATGACTCAGTCTCCCACATGGAATTCTAATGGCTTGCGACGTTTTTCCGCATAGCTCTTTTGGCTTCTTCTAGAATCTTGTAACTTATGTTGATTCTGAGCGAACTTATCAGTAGTTTACTATATCAGCTCAGGCCCAGTTAATTGATTATTTCCTACTTCGGTCCGACAAATCGGGGAACGACATTTTCTGCAATACAGCGCTTCGAATGGAGCGCATCCGATGCTGCTATGGTAACTATTATTATAGGAAAATTCAATCAATGGTAAATGCGAGTTCCATTTCCCATCAAAATCCAAGACACATGTCCTTAGCATATCCTCTAGGGTTTGGATAGTACGTTCGCTTTGTCCGCCCGTTTGTGGATGGTAAGCGGTACACAAGTTCACACTTGTCCTTAAGGATTTCGGTAATGATTTGCCATAACCGCGACATAAATCAACTGTCTCGTCGGAAATAATGGATAATGGCAAACCATGACGTACCAGTATTTCATTTATATACAACCTTGCCAACTTATCCATTGTGAAGTTTTCACGCATTGGCAAGAAATGAACATATTTGGTCAACCGATCGATGATGACCCAAATCGTATCATGACCACTGGAAGTGTGAGGTATCATGGTAATGAAATCCACAGAAATTTTTTCCCACCACCATTGTGGAATTTCAGGCTGTTCCAGTAAGCCAGACGACTTCTAGTATTCCTCTTTCACTTTCGCATATTGATGTGTTAGTGTAACACATCCGGTTTTGTACATAATCGAGTCAGTTTTCGTAATTATAGTTAACATTTTGAGTCGTTTTTTGTTCCTTTTTACATTCTCTTATTTTAATACAGGATTATGTCCCGGGGGAGCGGAAATGAAGACACACGGGCATCAGAATCGAGGGCGGTTGATCTAGCGAAGATAACAAAGAAATTAACACTAGGCTGTACGCCTCGAGTCATGCTTTGATCCCAGGCGGTGTGCCTGGGAACATTATCTGGTTCCCAACATTCCGCGCACACCTCCTGGTCAGAGGGCACGGCCGCAGGCGATGCGCCTGCAGGCCTCAGCGGCCCGACTATCCTGTCCCCCGCGCATCACCTAGCCTCATGCACCCCCACTAGGCGATGCGCCCCACACCTACTTCAGCTCCAAAAACCCCTAATTTCAAGCTTTCTACAAAAGGGACGCTTTCAGAACGATTTGGGGACTCTTCTTGCACCTTGCAACCCTAATCTCGCCCTTGGAGCTGTTGTAGCTTGACCATGGATGTTTGGGCTTGATTGGGGTGATTGAAGTGAAGATTCCAAGGAAGAGCTTGAGTAATTAATTTCTTTCTTTATTTAGTTATTGTAATCAGTAGTTTATTATGTATTTAGACTTATTTTAGATCTGTTTGGCTACTGTTATGTTGATTGTTGGCTAGATCTTGGAATTACCTAGGTTTGGGATGATAAAGTTGTGAACTTTGTGATGTTTTGGACTTGATTTATGATTATGGATGATATATGCTTTGTAATCAGTTGTAAAGGTTGAATCTTTAATGATATTTTCATGTCTTGAATGACGATATTTGATGATTGATAGATCCATGTGTATCTAGGAATGTCTTTCCAACATTAGATGCATGTTAGGCTTAATGACTTTGTGTTTTAGGCTAGTTTGTGGATTGGTGATCACATTCCATAGGATTTGATATCATTAAGTGTTGTAATTCTCTTATGTGACCTAACCTAGAAATTCGGGAGGTGATAGGCTAGATGGTTGGTCTATTTCACTTGGGTTATTTGAGTTTAATGATCCTGGAGGGCGTTGTCTTAGATTTCCTTAGTGTTTGTGTCAATCCACGTCAAAGTAGTCAACTTTACAACTCTCTAGTGTCTTAGGATACACGCGGGTGGAGAAATCCGGGAGATGAACCACCCATTTGAGTGCAATTGCATATCGGGAAAACCCGGAAGGTGACCCGGTAGACTAGTGCATACATAACATTCTTAGGATTTCCATTGGTGTCACCTGGTGTCTGATCTGGGTCCCATTAGGTCATTCTAAGTTTGTTTCTTAAGAGTCATTCGCCCGAATAGGTCTTCAACCATACCACATCAACTTTAAACATAATCAAACACTTATAATCAATATTAAACATTAAGAACAATATAGAAAGACAACTTCCATTAATATAATAAACTTTATACATCAAGAATAGTACAAAAATAGAACTAGGGACATTTAATGCATCTACAAACTCCCCCTTGGATCTAGTTCAATCCTTTGAAGTGTCTTTCTTGAAATACTTGTCTGAGATGGCTTTCTAGTCTGCTCCAGCATGAATCTTGAAAACAATGCAGAGCCGGATCACCCTCACAAACTGCAGTGCATGTTCCATGTCTTGTACATCAAATAAAATTTGGTGGCGAAAAAGAGCTTTGACATCGTTGTGTGACAGGTTTGTCAACCACATCGGGTCAAAGATACGTTCAGTCTCCCACTTCTTGTCTTTACACAACACTATCTCAGCTTCTCCAGTGCGCCTATCATAGTACCACCATCGGAAGCCATCCAGAAAGTCTTGACGCATCTTCCTTAATGGAATTTTCTTCATGACTTTTGGTGGTAGCCACTTCAGGATCACTTTGTGCTTCCGGGTATCACCATCAATCTCTGGTAAGTAATATCGTTCAGGTTGCTGAGGCCTGAAGTTCACCCACCTCTTTCTGTACTCGTATTGGATTTGTCTGGAGAGCCATGCAGACATTCCAGAATCTTCACTGTACAGCATCTTCAAGCGCGCAATCTGATTGACTTCAAATTCTGGCAGCTTGGTATGTGTAGCTGGCATCTTCACATTGCTTGAAGTAATGAATTCCCCTTTCCCTCTTCAAAGCATAGCGTCCCAGATCGTGAAAATATGCCCAGCTAAGAATCTGACCTCTAGCTTTGTAGCCTTTGGTCCTATACATCTTGGTGTGTGTACCTGGCATCTTCACATTGCTTTCCTTTTTCAAAGCTTCCCAATAAGCTTTCCATTCCTCTTTCCTCCTTCGACTATCATCAGCTTCAGACTTACTCTTCTCAACTTGTTCTTCTAAATATCTTATTAGCATTTCTTCAGTAGCTTGATCAAATAAATTAGTAAAGGTTGGTAGTTCTTCTTCAGCTGATGTATACTTGGGATACGTGATGTCTTCCAGAATGACCTCATCAACGACATCAAAAATCTCTGGAGACGGCACATCACCAACCGGAGCTGAGGTGTCATCAACCACTACCTCATCAGGATTCAACCTGAACAGCTCGGCTATTTTATCCTTTGATAAGCAATGGATGATCTCCCCCTCCTCTTTGTCGTAGCTTAATGAGTGCTGTATGATGCCCTGAGCATCCAAGATCATCATCAAGGTCTCATCTAACTCACGTCTCAGTGGCACAGCTTCGACTTCCTAAGTTGCTGTGGGTTCTTCTGTCAGAGCAGGAGGAGGAGAAGGAGCTTTAGCACTTTTATCATGCTTAGTCTTAGTATGAATCTCAGTAGGAGGTCCTTGAGCCTGGTCATCATCATCGTCATCAGAACTGGAAGAACTAGCTGCCCCACTCCCTGACCCATCCTCCTCATCACCATTAGAGTCATCATCATGTTCTAACTCCTCTTAATCAACCTTTTCCTCCTCAGACTCTTCATCTTCTTCTTTCTCTTCCCCTTTATCGTCCTTGTCTGATTCATAAGAAATTCTTGCATTACCCTCCAACTAAGGAGTACCATCTTCAACTCCCTCCACTAGCTCTACAAGTCTGGCATTTTCAGTCTCCAGAGCCAGAATATGATCACTAAGATCATTTGCTGTCAGAGTCAGCTGATTATGCTCATCAATATACTTCAGCAGTTGTTCTTCTTGTTGGGTTGATCTTGCTCTTAGATCTGCCCGCTGATCTGCAGCCTAAAGCAACAACTCATCTTGATCAGTTATCCTCTGAGTGAGTTGAGCAATAACCAAATCCTGCTCTTCGCTCTTCCTTTCCTGCTCCAAGTTTCTCTCCATCAGCCTCAGAACCATACTGTTCAGTGTACACAACTGATCAACAACTGAAACAGTAGGCACAATAACATCAGAACGAGTGATGGAAGGACCAGCAGATGCAACAGTGTATATAGGAGCCTGAACAACAGAGGTGGTCAGAGGGGCAACAGGGGAAAGTGTCTGAACAGCCCGTGACCTGGTCAGTGAAGAAACTGCAGTTGAAGCCACTGATGTAACAGTAGTTGTGGCAGCAACTGACAGTTCTGACCTCCTCTGAAAGAGAAACCTAGCTCTCTTCTTCCTGCCTGCAGGAGATGATGTGGACTGAACTGTAGCAGCAATAGACATGGCCGCTGTAGATGTAGAGGTAGAAGTACGAGGAGGAGGAGACACATCAAACTCTAGAATAAATGAAGAATCAGTGATCCCTTCAAGTTCAGCTTCGCTCCTTTTCTTTCTCTTCTTAATCAATCTCCCTCCTATCCACACATTCTCAAACTCATTATCAGGTGTGTCTTCTAAGTCTGAACTCTCACCACCCTCTACACCAGCTTCTCCACCTTCATCACCTAAGTCATCTGACTCATCCCTGTCTTCAGCAGATGTGGTGCCTGTCATCTCAAGTGGAGTAGAAACAGTGGATGTAGTAGTAGCCAAAAAATCCAGATCCATCAAGGAATGAATATCCACATCATCATCAGCAGCTACAGATGTACTAACTCTAGCACCTGTGCCAACATCAACTGCACTAACTCCTGTCATTCCAACCTCAACAGTGCTAACACTAGCAGTGGTAATAATAACATCAACAGTCGAACTGGCAACAATACTAGCATCAGCACTACTACCACCTGCACCACTACCACCTGCACCATCACCACCTGCACCATCATCATCATCACCACCATCATCAGGAACAATAATGTCCTCCACCTCAGAATCTGAATCATCGTGTCTCCATCTCCGACCAACTGGGGCAATGTAATCAGGCCTCACAAGATGACCAAAAAACGAATGAACTGTAGGCTTCCTATCCTTGCCTCTGTATGACATTACTCTGTTAAGAATAATGTCATTCATGTGCTCCAGTCGAATAATTTCAGAAGTGACCTTTGTCAAATCTGGAAGCTGAGCGTCAATCAACTGCTGGAGGAACCTAGGATATATCAGGAACTTCTTGTCTCCCTTCAGTGCCACATCCTCCTTCATATGCGAAAAGATAATCTCTGAGAAGTTGAAGGGCATGTTCAGCACTAAGGCAACGAATGCACACTGAATAGTCTCCATCATATCATCGAAGCCAACTCTCCTAGACCCAAGGCAGTGGACAAGCACATGGGCTAGATACTTGAATTGTGGAGACATATATGCCTTGTTGAGAATCCCTGCTCCTAGATCACCTTCGTACTTGCACCGCATAAAACAGCAACGAACTAAATAGCAATCAAGCAGATATGGCTGATCTGGTGTATCCTGGAATCCACATACTCTCCTGATGAGCTCAGCAGAGATAAAAACATCATGTCCAAGTACTTTGCCTCGGATGATAGGAGGCTCAGCTTCACAATCAATATCAGCAGACGCCCAGAAGTCCTGCTGGTGAGAATGATATGGCACATGCATAGTCCAAATGGCAGTAAAGATCCTGGAACGCCTCAAAAATGTGATAATCTCAGTGAAATGTTGGGCATTTGGCGTGTTGAGATCCAGGTGCGTACAGATGTTGTTCCTGGTCACTGACTTGTATCCAGCCATACTGAAAAACAGAGAAAATACAAGTCAGTACAATTCAGTTGAACAAAGGATTGAAATCAGAACAAAGAATCATTTAGAACAATTTGGCCGAATGGAATTTGATTTGGCCGAATGAACATGATTAGACCGAATGAAAACGATTTTGCCGAATGAGCATATTGGTCAAATGAGTCATTCGCCAACTAAGCTTCATTCACCAAATGAGCTTCATTCGCCAAATGAGCTTCATTCGGCTGACAAATCAAATTTAAACTCCATTTCATGAATCTTAAAATCAGCCCATAAAAACTATATACCCACATTCAGAAACCACCGATTAACAACATTAACATTTGTATTAAGTGATTTTGAAGTCATTTTGACCATCTATTTGACGGGCGATTCAAGAAACCCTAAAATCCCAAATTTTGAACGGTTTGTGATGATTCCACGGTCCAAAATCGATGATATTGGATCCAAGTATACATGAGACAATCAGAAGCAGAGTTATCAGTATCTGGATCAAAATAAATCACAAGAAAATGGTAGATCGAAGAGAGAAGGTATTTCGGGCGAATGACACACACATAGTAAACGGCGAATGAAAATGTGGAGAATGAGGTAGTTCGGCCGATTGAATGTTTATATAGGGTAAGTCATTCGCCGAATAAGACTGGCGAATGAGATGCTTTCCCTTAATAGTCTTTCGTTGAATGAAATTCAAATATGATAGCCATTCGCCGAATGAAACCTGCATTTTGTCTATTCAAATATGTTAGGTTTAAGATTGGACAGACATCAGATCCCACAAATCAGACTTTCTAAGTTATCACAAATTGTCTATTCATTTTGTAAAGTCGGCCTATCAGTACATCACATCATAATTATCTTGTGTTTTCAGCTTACACATTCACCTCACCTTCTGAGATATAATAGGCTAAAATATTACTTTCTCAAAGACTTTCTCATTTTTGTGATTTTATGAATGTTTTTGTATTTTGTTAAGTTTTTAATGTTTTTTGTTTTTCAAATAACATACTTTTTCTCCCCCTAAAAACCTAAAACTGAAAATCTTTTTGTGTTTTTGATTAATATAATGAAAAAACAGGAATAATGAAGTAAAGAAAGAAACAAAACAAAACAAAACTAACTAAGGAAATCAATCATCATTTATTAGATTCAGATGAAGGAAGGACTTCATCCTTTTGAAAAACACCATTGGCCGATAGCAGATATAAAAATATGGGTTTATCAAAACCTTTTGTAAAAAGATCGGCTTTGTGGTGATCGGTGTGTATCTTAACAACATCGATGAGTTTCTTTTCAAAGCAATCACGTATAAAGTGATATTTAATGTCGATGTGTTTTGTTTTCGAGTGCTGGACCTGATTTTTAGTGACAGCTATGGCAACAGTATTATCAACATAAATAGGAGCGTTAGAAAAATGTAACCCATAGTCCCTGAGTTGCTATTGTATCCAGATGATCTGAGAACAACAACTGCAACAGCAATATATTCAGCTTCATAGGTTCAAGTAGACACCGGCGTCTGCTTCTTGCACTGCCAGGTAACCAATCGCCTTCCAAAGAACTGACATCCCGCATATGTTGATTTGAAATCTCTCTTGTATCCACCATAATCTGAATCACTATATGCAGTAAGCTCAAAATTATCATCATTTGGGTACCATAAGCCAAGATCAGGATTACCCTTCAGATAACGCATAATCCTCTTCACAACAATGAGATGTGATACTCTTTGTTTTGATTGATAGCGAGCACACAAGCATGTGGCGAACATGATGTCTGGCCGAGAAACAGTGAGATACATCAGAGATCCAATCATTCCTCGGTACAAAGTGGCATCAATTAACTCCCCCTTTTCATCTAGTGTAATCCCGTGATTGACAGCCAGTGGGGTACCAGCAGGTTTCGCATCCAACATACTGAATCGACTCAGTATGTCGCCAACATATTTTGTCTGATGAATGAAGATCCCTGCCTCAGACTGATCCACCTGCAATCCTAGAAAAAATTTCATCTCTCCCATTGAGCTCATCTCAAACTTTTCCTTCATAACCATCTCAAACTCTTTGCACAGACTATCATTAGTAGAACCGAAAATGATATCGTCCACATAAGCTTGTACGATTTGAATTCCATATTAAAGAAAAGTAGACATCTGCGGCCTAAAACTACACGAGTTGATAGATTGGAATGGGCATAGGAACACGTATTGATGTACCATATCGGCTAATGCTCCCAGGTTGATGCGATGTATTCCAAGAGTAGATCACCATCCTTTTCTCGAATAAACAATATGCAGTCAATGACACCTCTTCTGAACCCGTTTTTTAGAAGGTGAGTAGATAGTGTCTCATACCATGCTCGCGGTGCTTGATGCAATCCATATAAGGCCTTGTCCAACTTGTAGACTTGATCACGATGTAATGGATCCTCAAACCCGGGAGGTTGACTGACATACAATGTTTCACTTATCACACCGTGAAGGAATGCACTCTTGACATCCATTTGATAGACTTTAAACTTCTTGAAGGATGCATAAGCCAAGAAAATACGAATTGCTTCAAGTCGAGCAACCGGTGCAAACACTTCATTATAGTCCAATCCTTCAATCTGTCAGAATCCTTGAACCACCAGACGTGCCTTGTTTCTTACAATGATCTCGTGATCATCTTTCTTGCAACAAAGAACCCATCTGGTGCCTATAACTTTTGCACCTTTTGGTCTGTCAATAAGTTGCCAGACACCTAATTTCTTGTATTGCAGGAGTTCTTCTTGCATGGCATCAACCCATTACTCTTCCTTTAAAGCTTCAGTGACGGTTCGCGGTTCAACTTAAGAAATGAAGCAAGAATGGGCACAAAAGCTTACATCTGCAAAATCAAGAATGTCAGCAAGTCCCCCTGAAGAGAGTTGGTTTCTTGTCTTAACTCCAGCCAACGGACTTTCAATGATATTTTCTTGAGGATGAATACGATTAATTCTTCCAACAGGATGAGCTAGAACCTCAACCTGTGGATCTAGATTGTTCAGATTCAAATCCTCAAGTCCTGGCACAAGATTGCCAACATCTTGTTCAGGTGCAACTAGTGGAACTTGGTTGTCAGCTGAGTCGGAGCTCTCATTATTTATCTGTGTAGTGGGAACTAAAGTGGATGAAGGTTGCACTGGTTCATCAGGTGCATTTTGTGCATCATACATCATTTGAACAACAACATCTTCATCTGAGTACAAGGGAATTATATTGAATGAGTCAAAAAGGCCTGAGTAGTCAAACATCCATTCAGGACCTTTCCCAGGTGGAGGCACATTATATCTTTGAACATCAACATGGTACCACTCCTCTACATTCTGAGTTGATCTGTTATAAACCCTTTTATTAGGAGTGTTGTATCCAAGAAAGTACCCTTCTTCCACCTTCTCATTAAACTTGCCTTGCTCATGTTTCTTAAGCATCGTGCATGGTGCGCCAAATGGTTCAAGATACTTAAGATTTGGTTTTCTGTTGTGGAGCAGTTCAAAGGAAGTTTTCCCATGTCTCTTCACTATCAATACCCGGTTCAGTGTGTAGCAAGTGTTTGCTACAGCTTCATTCCAAAACTGAACTGGAAGAGATGAATCAGCAAGCATCGTCCTAGCAGCCTCAATCAAAGTCTTGTTCTTTCGTTCAGCAACACCATTCATTTGAGAGACATATGGAGCACTGAATTGTTGCACGATGCCCCGTGCATTGCAAAAATTCTCCATGTTGTGATTCTTGAACTTTGTCCCATTATCTGTTTTGAGCACACGGATCTTGAGCTTATAAAGTGATTGAAGTTTAGTAACCAATACTTGAATGCACTCAAACGTTTCAGATTTCTCCTTCAAAAAGAAAACCCAAGAATATTTGGAATATTCATCAGTGATAACTAGACAGTACTGATCTCCAGCTATACTCTTTCGGTTTACTGGACCAAACAAAATCCATGTGGAGAAGCTCAAGAGGAACAGTGATTGAATGATACTTCTTTGGTTTGTGAGACTGCTTGACTTGTTTTCCCTTCTTTTAGGATACACAGACATCCGACAGCTTGAAATTCTTCAGACCGACCCCTTCAACCAAATTGTTGTGTACGAGGTGATTCATCTTGCGTAGACTCAAATGGCTCATCCTCTTATGCCAAAGGATCGAATCTTTCTCAGTTGCCTTTGTCATAAAACATGAAGCTGTAGAGGATGTTGTTGAAGCTGTGGCCATATTGAGAACATACAACGATTGCTTTCGAGGAGCTGACATCAAAATCCACTCTTCAGGAATAATCACGCCTTGCTTGAGAATGTAGCATTTGGAGTCATCAAACAAAAATTTATACTTCTTGTCACAGATCTGTGACACTGAAAGCAGATTATTCTCCAACTGCTTGAAATATCTGACTTTGTAAAAAGAAACTTGGCCATTTGACAGAATGCCCTCTCCAGTTATGAACCCGCCTTTGTCACCGGCAAATGCCACATATCCACCTCTAACTGAATTCACATTGGTGAGTAGCAAGATTTCACCAGTCATGTGCCTAGAAGCCCCAATATCAACGATCCAAGAGCTGTTAGAAGCAGCTGTTGGGGCAACATGCACAAAAGTTAACAATTAGTTCATTTTGGGAACACAAGCCTTTACAATCTTGGGTTGACCCAAAAAGTCACGGATCCAAACATCGATCCATTTACCATCAGGAATAAGCTTGTCTGGAATGGGTGAAACTGAAGTCTCAGAAGACTTGACTTTCCAGACTGAGTTTTTACTGAAAGAGTTTTTCAGATAAATGGATGTTGACTTTGCTTGATTAACATTGATCAACTTGGGAACATCCAAGTTCACCAGTTTCCCTTTTCCCTTGTCCATAGGTTTAGCCTGATTTGGTTGTTTGGGTTTTGCTTCAGTTAACTTAGATTCAGATTTGACAGCTTTGACAAAAATCTGATTTAGTTTTCTGGGAGGTGCAACCTTCGGCCTAATCAACTGTGGGCAAAATCTAACAATGTGCCTAGGAAGCAAACTCTGTTAGTGTTTTTATGAAAATGTTTTAGTTCAGAAAAAGATTGCTTTTGTGGTTTAAGCACACTTGTTTTGGGCTTGTTCTGATTAAAACCCAAACCCTTTTTCCCATTAAGAACAAGATTGTCAGTCTTGTTAGAAACACAAGCTTCATTCTCTTTTGAAGCTTTCACAAAGCTTAAAGCTTGATAAATTTTTGAAGATGAGATTGGGTTGCCTTTCATGACAACTGGTGGCTTAACATAATCTGATGAATCATCAGAGTCATCCTAAGAATCTAAGACCCAATCCTCAACAATTCCATCCACCAAAGATTCCTTTGACAAGGAGGAACCCTCATCAGTAATCATCCCAATTGGATCAATTACTTATGGAGTTATAACATGGAAATCTTTAACATCTTTGTCATCTGGTGAGTTAACAAATGTGTTCAAGATTGGTGGAGGACATTGTTGATAATTTACTTTTCCCTTACCCTTCTGATCAGTACCATTACTGATCATGTGCTCAATGATATATGAAGAGCTTTCATAGCTCCTGAGCTTTTGACCTAAGGTCTCATAGTCACATTCGACTATGGCTAAGTTCTTCTTTATCTCATTGATAGTATTGAGATAAGAAGTGATAGCATCTTGCTTGTTCAGAACAGCAATCTCAGCCTCAACACAATTAAAACATCTTGAACAAGAAGATGAACATTCATCAGATACCTGATCAGACTATGAGGTTGCAGCAGGAGTAGCAGATGAGTTTACCATCAAAGCAAACTAAGTAACAGATTCCTCAAGATAAGCACCATTATCAGCTTGAATGTCTGAGTCTGACAAGCTTTCTGACTCTGAATCAGATGTTTCTTCTAACCTGATCTGTGCTTCTTCAGAAGTGCTCTCTTCATTTGAATCATCCATCTTCTAAATCTTAGCAACACATGCTTTATCATGTCCCCCTTGATCATAATTGAATATGAAATCCCAATTTTCACCTTCATCCTGCTGTACCATCAAGGCTTTGCCTGCATTTGAAGAACTTGTTTAAGCAGGAGAATCAATAGGGACAAGTCTTCTCTCAGGATCAGTTGTAGAAGGTTTCTGATGCTGAAAAGGATTCTTATTCCCTGCTTTCCTTGGGTGCTTGCACTGTCTGGCAAAATGACCCTTCTCCCCACAATTGTAGCAGGTGACAGATGACATATCAAATCCAAACTTAGACTCCTTGTTTAGATTGATGTCTTTTCCTGTTCTTCTCACAGCACTGGCCAGAGCCCACATGATGTCTATCCTCTCCGTATCATCTGGGTCTATCTCAGAATAATCATCATTGGTCAGATAAGGGTTGCCAATCTGTCCAGCTACTAAACCATCATAGGAGCTGACAAGAGTAGACAAAAGACCCATATGCTCCTTGGCTATCTCTATAGTCATTTTTTCAAAGTTGTCTATCTTCAGACTGGTGACAGGTTGATGATGTTCTTTCTGAGAGTTGGACGAAGAGGAAGATTGACTGAAATGAATCTGATTAGAAGATGGAGCCTTAGTTGTAACATCAGTGCCGGAACCGTCACCGGAACAGTGATCTCTACAGTACATGAACAGTAAAACAGGTACGAATCATATATATTTCAGTACGTTTCAGATTCATATCATTTATCATTATCATGTGATTATTTGTTTAGGAGTTATTATGTATAAACGTATGCGAGACTTTAAAGAACAAAACACACGAATATCGTTACGAGAATGCTAAACTGACGGATTATTCGTATAGGTGACGATCTGTACGAATATATCTGAAAGTTTAACGTTCTGAATGATATTCTATAATTAGAAAACAAGATTGAAAGGTATAGTTATCACCGTGTTCGTACGGGTGACGATTCGAACGAATATGCCCGACGACTGTACATTTCGATTTAAACAGTAAATTAATATTTTAAATTAAAATAAATAGAAGATATTAGTTAATTTATTAGGAATCACAACCTAGAATAAATAAATGATTTCTAATTTTATAATCGTGTCGTTTCGTCGCGAAAACTACGCGATCCGGCCTTTTTCGCGAAACCGATCAAGACCGAACATCGGGTATCGGTGATACATTAAATGAGAACATTTAATGCATCACCAACCAACACCAACTCATTTTTTTGATTCAATCTCATCACTCTCTCTCTCTAGCTCTCTCTCACTAAGAAGTTAACCTTCTCTCTAAGATTTAAAGCTTGTTTTAAGTCGGATTCAAGTCATTTTGGTGCCATTACGATCCCCTCAACACGTAGATCACAGAAGTACAAGCATTGTGAAATTTCATCCACGAAATCTAAGGTAAAAATCCATTTTTATTTTCGGTTTTTATAGGGTTTTCACGAGTCTCATGGTCTTGCTATTATCATCGATATTAGGCACTTAGAATACTTAGATAAAGATGTCATGAGTGTTTAGGAACTGTTAGGGATGAATTTGCAACAGGTTAAGATCGAGAAAAGAGGGATGATACAGGTTCGGGAAGGAGTAGCAGTTGGCCGAACCTTTTGTTATCACAGCCGAACCAAAGGATGATGCGAACCCTGGAGCCGAACTTGTGTCACCATCTGCAACGAACCTGCCATTTTCACCAACTCTGGCCGAACCCTGGGAGTGGCGAACCCTAGGTTTCCCGAACCTTTAACCATTGCCGAACCATCCCTTTCTGACGAACTCTGATGGGTACCGAACCTCTCATGTCCAGCCGAATCTTCACCATCTGACGAACCCTTATATCACGAACCTTAAGATTTATATAGCCTTTAGAAACCCTACGAACCTAACGTTCTGCGAACCCTTGATGGTCACGAACCATTTTGGTTTGGGCGAACCTTGCATCAGTAAATCCTACACGAACCTAACCTTGAGCAGCCGAACCTTAGGAATATTACCATAGGTTCGCTGCCCTAGATGCCATGTCGAACATAAGTGTTGCTCAATTAGGTTAATTCGGGGTAAAGGATCATCAAGGCTAGTGATAGGGACGTGGGAAATGGTTGGTAGGTTACCAACTTAAGTTTCTTATAAGGAATGGAATTCGTAACAAGGATTGGAGTCAATAAGTTGCATGCATGAATGAATATAGCGTATGTGTGTGCATGGGATGATAATAAGAGTTTTAATTTGATAAAACTATATAATTATTGAGAACCCAACATAGATAAATAACATAGTGTGTAGGTTGGAAATGGATTTGTAGCAAAAGACTCTAACAACCTAGCATGAGTGGTTGACAATTGGTTGGTTAATTCAACACATCAAGGGAAGTTATGGAAGATCAAAGACATTATTGGGCCTAAGTGGGCCCAATAGGGCTTAATTAAGCCCAACATACATTAAGTGTTATTTAAACGTAAGTAATGTTGTTTCTAACTAAAAAGAAGGTGTTATAAAGTATTAACAATATAAATTGATAAGGTTATAAAAAAATCTTGTTAAATTAAAATGAAATGGCCTTTAGTTATAAATGGTATTGGTTTTCCTTCTTAGTTTATTAAATTAATTGTAATGTTGATTCAAATACTTACTTTGATTTAAATTGTTGGAATTGATTTCAAGGAGTCAATGTAATTGTCTGGATTTTTAAACAGAAAACAAAGGAAACTCTGCCGAAATTTCTAAAAATGTAAGAGTAAGTTATTATGATAAACTATGGGAATTGGGATCATTAAAAAGGGTAACTAAGTTAGATTAGATTCTAGATACATTTAGTACTAAGACACTTAGTTGCACACACAACAAGACCCAACCTTAGGCACAACGACTATTACGCGTACTTATTATATTCGAATTCTTATAAAATAACTCAGGAACTGAAGAAACCTGGCCACAACAAGAGCGCGCCTTTTTTGTGTTAGATCATTGACATAGCAGCACAGGTAAGTTCATTGCCCCTTTTCTAACATTTTTGTTTTAAAACGCGGGGCTGAGAAGCATGCGTAAACTGTTTATTAAATTGTTTACTTAAATGCTTTTAATTTTATATGTTTACATATATAAATGTTATCCTAGACCATGTCTAGGAAGATTTTATGCAGGTTTACTAACAGATTTACTTATAAATTAAGTGAATAGTCGGGTTAAACTAAAGATTTGAACAGATCAAAACGTTTCAAAAGAATCAAATCAAACATTTTGACAAAACAAGTGTGGGAGTTCAAGGAATCAAACTAAACATTTTGACGAATCAAATGGGTGAATTCAATGAATCGAACGAAAAATTTTGGCGAAACAAGTGTGGGACTTCAACAAATCAAACGAAACAATCTTTGCAAAGACAATATTCAATGTTCTACAAATCAAGTGTTTGTTGAACAATGAATCAAGTGTACATTTTGATCAATGAATCTAGTATTCTACGATCAACGAATCAAGTACATCTTGTAACAGAATCAGACGAGTCAATAAATCATTTTCAAGGGAAAAACCTGGGAAATATCAGAGATAACATATGCCAAAACAGACGAAACAAAAACCCTACATTTCAAGAAGTCCTAGCTAGACCGTTTGATTTGTAGGTCATATGTTTGAGGATATTTACAGATTCCCTAACTACTAAGTACCTAGATTGACAGACAAGTGTACTCGAGTTTGACCAAGGCCCCAATCATTTGGACTTAGATTTTATTAAATGTTTATTTATTCATTTACTTAAACATTTATAACTGTTTATACAATTACTGTGGTTGATCATATTGTGTGATGAACTTATGAAATCAATATGGATTTCAAATGATTGTAATTACAGGGACAACAAACAGAAGAACTTATGGGTGGTGTTAAGGGTAAAAATGCTTAATTATAATTAACAGCAATGTCATATGCATAATAGTATGTGGTGGGATGTTGGCTAGGGCTTGTCCCTTACATATGCCCTATATATAAGCATACCGATGTGGATATTACATGTGGTGTTAATGAGTTTAAGGTCTTTACCGGATGAGGTTTACAAATCATTTTCAACACTACACTATATGAACTCACCAACCATGTGTTGACTTGATCTTTTTGCATGACTTCTCAGGTGACGAACAGGTTAATTAAGAAGTCATTTCTTTTGGACTAGGACTTCAGATAGAAGACTTAGTATTTTGGACATGCATACTTTTGAAGACATCATTATACAATTTATTTTGTATATCTTGTGTAAATACAAGATAGTCATTTTATGATGTTTACAATAGATTTACATTGTTAAATTATAAACGATACTGATGTCATTTAACTTTGTAATTCTATTATCTTAGCATTTCACATTTATATCATGTGCAATGTAAACAATCTGATCACTTCCGATTATCACTCACGATATCGCGCCCCGGGAACCTTCCGCCCGACGGGGACTCCGATCCTACCCCGCCGGCTCGGGGTGTGACATTAGTAGTCTGAGAAACAAAGGCAGTTTTTTAGTGGAGCATGAGAAGTTGCTTTCTCTACAGTCGGAGTAGAATAATACAATGAGGGATCCTGGACTTGAGCAACTCTCTTTGCCTTCCATTTGTTCTCTATTTCTTGCTCTTTCAGCTTCTGGATGAAATCATTTATGTCCATATGTGCCATCAAAAATGATCCCACTTTGGAGGTAGAGCATCTGCCAAACACTGGATCTTCTCTTGAGTAGTAGTCTTTACTTCATGATTGAACAATTCACTCAAAAGATGGTAGAATCTGGCAATCAAATCATCCAATGATTCATTTCCCACATACATGAAGCTGTTGAATTCCTTTTTCAAAGCCTTAGTCTTGATGTTCTTCAATGCATCATTTCCCTCATATCTCTGCTGCAAAGCATACCACAAATACTTAGAGGATGTAACCTGTCTGAACTGATGGAAGATATCAGTTGCAATGGACTGAGAAAAAATAGCATAGGCTTTCTTCTCATAATCATAAAGCTTCCTCTGAGGCTCAGTCATCCGTGTGACTAGCATAGGAGTTCCATCTTCATTCAATGGTCTCAAATAACCACCTTCAATCATCATCCATAAATTAGTGTCCACTCCATTGATATGAATCTCAAATCTGTATTTCCAGTGCGGATAATCATCTAAGGATAGCAACTTGGGAGCTTTATTGGAGTTTCCTGTCTCAGTTTCTGTTAGCAACAATGTCTGAATACGATGATTCTGGTTAGCCATCAATGCTAAATCCTCCATAGAATCAAGAACAAGAATGTCCAACACTTAGAAAAAAAATTTCAAACTGATGGCTGAATGAGGAATTATAGCGAATGACGGGGACCGAATGTAATGAAACTGGTGAATGAGAAAATGAGTATGACAGTTTTGGCAAATGAGCAGGCGAATGAATCTATTCGGCGAATGAAAAGATCGAATGAGGCTATTCGCCGAATGAGAATTCGAAAGAAGCCATTCGCCGAATGAGTGGTCGAATGAGGGCTATTCACCGAATCAAAGTGTCGAATGGAGCTATTCGGCGAATGAGAGTGATTCGGCCAAACTTATTCGGCCGCCAAGTTCATTCGGCCGATATGAGGTTTTCAGCAACTCAAATTGCGATATCTCTTGATTTAGACCAAATCTATGCACCAAACTTGGTACAGAATATCATGACATGATTACCAATCAATTGGGATAAATATTTTGACAAAAACACCAAAAAACCAACTGATTTTGAATGAAACAATGACTTTGAGACCAAGGAAATCAGGGTTTTTGCAAGTTTAGAAAATCTAATCTGATATATGATTATTTTGAATGGAAATCGAGTAGAATCAAGAGCCAAGGTACTGATACCACTATGTATGACCAAATTTTGGAGCACGGAAACAATCCGGTTCCAATGGATATCTACTCGACAGGCTCTGGAATAGTGCGGAATCCTATTACAGGGTTTTCCAATCGAAACCAACAGCAACCGTGGTGATCCGAAGATGAATAATGGAAGTTTGATTGAGAATCGAACACCACGAGATGTGAATCGAACTTGGACGTGCTATGGCCGCTATAATCTCCTAGGGTTTTGGCTCTGGGTTCTCAAGGAAGAAGGAGGGCTCAAAAAGTTAGGTAAGAAATGATTTGGACTTGTATTTATAGGCTGTCATCATTCGGCTGAATGAGAGGCCGAAGCAACTCATTCGGCGAATGACTCATTCGCTTGCCTACGTCATTCGCTAGGGCGTTCATTCGGCGAATGACTTCATTAGTAGAGTCATGCGCCTGAATTCGCCTTTAACCATACCACTTCAACTTTAAACATAATCAAACACTTATAATCTATATTAAAATTAAGAACAATATAGAAAGACAACTTCCATTAATATAATAAACTTTATACATCAAGAACAGTACGAAAATAGAACTAGGGACATTTAATGCATCTACAGGGCCGACAAATTAGATGTCGCCTTGGGGGCTTTTAGGACCGCCTTCAAGAATCCAATTGCGACGACCCCCTATCGAATGGTCTATGGGAAAGCCTGTCATATGCTGGTAGAGCGTGAGCACAAAGACTTTTGGGTTTGAAAGCCGTGAACTTGGATTTTTCAAAGGCCTCCAAGCACCGGTTCCAACAGATGCACAAGTTAGATGAGCAACGAGGCATACATTCGGTCGTGGAAATACAAGGAGCGCATGAAGGTGCTGCACGATCGATGATTGAAGAAGGTGAACGAGTTAGAAAAGGGTGATCTTCTGGTATATGACTAGAGACAGAGGCTTTTTCCAAGAAAGATAAAGTCAAGGTGGAGAGGCCCTTTCTTTATTTGTGAAGTGTTCCCGCATGGCTAGGTTGAATTGGAATCAGGGGACCATACCTGGAAGGTAAATGGGCACTGGTTGAAGCCCTACGTTGGAGGTCCGATTCCATCTGATGAGTAGGTTGTTCTCCTCGAATCCCGAGCAGGTTAGGGATTCGAGCTTCGGCCCAACTTGTATATAGTGTACATAGTGTGGGTATTCACGTCATGTACGTTCGATATCACCATTTCGGACAATTGATTACCTTTCCATGCTTAGAATTTGATCACTATTTGCATCACCAAACACTTGACTCAATTTTCTTGTTTTTTAGTTAAAATTTTAGTTAAATTGCTATTAGGTTAATTTTAGTTTTAAATTTTTATTAGGGTTTAATTAGTGTTAATCTTAGTAGGATTATTACTTTGATTAGAATTTAGTTAATTTAGTTCACTTGTTTTGCATTTTGTTTTATTAAGAATAACTTTAGTTAAGTTTAATTTTAGTAGAATTTAGTTTAATTATATTTAAATTTAATTTTAGTTATTAGGAATTAATTTAGTTTTAAAATTAATTAGTTTAATTTTTATTAGAACTTCTTTAATTTATAATTAGTTGTCAAAAAAAAAACTAAAAATTAAAAAATAAAACCCTAGGCGCTACGCCCCATCACAGAACCTAACATCAGGCGATGCGCGCAGATGAACCAAGAAAATATAAAAGCATTAGTTTTTACCACCACACCTACAACTTATAGCACACCCGAAACCCTTCTTCTACACCACCGGAGCCACCACCGCCTACTTCCACTACGCCTAACCACACCTCACCACCACCATTTTCCACCGTTCACGATCACCAGCCGGCTCCACCGCACGGTCCACCACCACCACTGCCACTCCACCGATCATCAACATCACAGTAACACCCACCGAGCACATCTCCAGTCGCCACCATTTACTGACTGGTCACCACCATCTCCGGGAACCACCATCACCACCATCAACAGACCACCACAAGTCGACGCTTATAATCGGTAAAACCCTTTCTTATTTCTTTTTGATTTTTCGAAATTGCAGATTAGGAATCGTATTAATAAAATATATTAGGTTAGTATAAGTTGTTTTGGGTTGTTTTTGAATGAAAAAAGTGGTCCGAGGAGTCTATAGGTAGCCGGAGTTTGATTTTCTGGTGAGTTTAGCCCTGGGCGCACTGCCCGAGTTCGGCCCCTGGTGCCCAGGCGCCCCGCCCCGGCCTTTTATTTCACTATATTTTTTTATTTTCTTTCTTTTAAATAAATAACTAAAAAATAATAAGTAAGTAATAAATCATAATAATATCTAATGTAATACAAAATAAATTGAAATAAACACTTTTGTAAATAGGTATATGTATAATAATAATAATAATAATAATAATAATAATAATAATAATAATAATAATAATAATAATAATAATAATAATAATAATAATGTAATACAAAATAATGTAATACAAAATAATATAAATGTTAGTACTTTTGAATATTAATAAGTATAAGTATCATAAATAATAACAATAATGAAATAATAAAAATAATTTTATATATTATGTATGTTTAGTACTAATGTAAATTAACTAGGTGTTTCCACTTCGCGCGTTGCGGCGGGAAACTCCTGTTAGTGTATCATTTTTAATAGAAATAGTGGTTTACCAGTAGTGAATTAACATCCAACACAATCTTGAATACATAAAAGCAAATAAAAAACACCACAACTGATGTCAGTTTATCACAAATCCTAACGCATACTTCGTCATAAAAGCAAGGGTCATCCATCATAAACATGAAAGCATACTTAGTCGCAAAAGCAAGCATCAAAACTCAAAAATCCGAACACATAAAAGTAAAAAATTAAAAAAATTCACAAATGACAAAAATCATCATTTAATACATGTGTATTCAAACTCTAAAATCCTAAAACTATCATATTCCTTTTTCATGGTTTTTAATATATATAATAATAATGTAATTAGTTTAATAAATTAAAAGAAATGTAAATGTTGTATGTTTAAAACAATAACGTTAAATAAAACCCTTGTACAAATAAATTGTATTTTTAAACAAATAAATAAATAATAAATTGTATAACTATTTATATATTTTTGCTTGATAGCATTAAAACTAAAAATAAAGTGTATATATATATATATATATATATATATATATAAATACTTATGTATAATTGTATAACAAATAATAATAACTAATAAAAATAACATAAGTAATAATAAATTAATGTTGTATATCAAGAATGGATAATATATGTATAAAACACTTTGCAAATAAATAAGCTTTGTGCAAATACTTGTAACCAATAAATAAATAAATAATGTATATTTACTAACATGATAAATATTTCCCAATAAATATTTTGATTGTAAATAATTAAATAAAAGTATACTTAATAATTATTTTGCATATAAATAAAGCATAATGCTTTGTAATATGTATAGCACAAATAAATAACTTAATAACCAAAAAATTGTACTTAAATAACTACTTCAAACAACTTTGTATATAAATAAACGTTTTTCAAATAAAACCAATAATCTTCTTAGGAATTAGGATTGTAGTTAGAACGTAACTTGTTGTATATAATTGTTGTATATTATTACAGTGATGGCTGAGGCTTCGAGTTCACGGGCCAAGAGGGCCAGGCGTACGGATGCGGCAAAGCAGCAGCCGCCGGCACGTGAGATACGGTATTATGCTCCTTTGGTCATACCGTCTCCATACGCTAATCCCATTCCGCTGCAGCTGCGCACCAGATCCAACCACACATACCTGCAGTTCGCGGAAGACACTCTCGAGTACGCACACATGCAGACACTAGCCGCTTTAGAGACAATGCAGCACCACAGAGACGATCGAGCCATGATAGAGCAGCTCGGCCGTGTTGACGAGTTCGACGCCATGATGACTCCACGGTGGGGCCGCTTTCTATGCTGCTAGTGGCCGCAGTACGACGAGCTCACCATGGAGTTCTTATCTACTTTCAGATACGACACACGCTTGCTTGCCTACCTAGGAGTTGTGCCGTTCTCCTTAGGACGGGCGATTCACACCATGAGTGTCTCGCAGTTTGCTGTCACCATGGGTATCTACACCCAGCAGGAGGTAGCTGCAGCAGATTTTGAGGGCCTTCTTCGGGGTGTTTCTCGGGCAGTTATGCCCGGATACGTCACCGAAGCGGAGATGGCCACTTATTGGGGGAGATATTCGTTCTCCCGTATTCTGGCATGCGGTTAGCCACGCAGATCCGCGATCCTCTTATTCGCTACATTCATCAGATTCTGGCGTGCACCATGATTCCTCGCCACTCTGGCAAGGACAAGGTTAGCTACTTTGACCTCTTTTGCCAATACTGCATTCAGGGCCTCCGGCGAACCTCGCGACTATTTTGTTGACATCTTTTGCGAGGATATGGGTCTGTACGTCTTTTGTTTGGCCCATCATCTATGGGTGTTCACCACATACCCAGTAGAGCATCTCACGCTTGCCTCGATGTCATACACCGAGCCGGCAGACTGGATCGACTTTCCCGTCGGGCGGAAGGTTCTCGGGGTGCGATATCGGATGATAATAGGAATGATCAGATTGTATACTTAGCATCAACATTTGAGAATAACTAAAGCACAAATATACTTAATCTAAAGTTCCAAAGTTAAATTACAACTATCATGTTTGAGAATTTAACTAGCAACCAATTTCACTAGAATCATAAGTCTGTCATCTTGAGATCGAACAAGAAATCAAAATGATTCACTGCTATAAGCAGAATATGTGCTTCCATAAGTTACTAGGTCCATTATCTGAGCATCCTAGTATGCATCCTGCTGTCTTAATCTAGTCCTGTACATCACCTGAGAAAACATGTTAGAAAATAATGCCAACACATGGTTGGTGAGTTCATATAGTTTTTTTATTGAAAAATGAATTTGTACAAACCTGACCAAGTGACAACCTTAACCTCATTAAAAACCACCTTTGCTATCCAACCAAGTATGCTTATAATATGGCATATGTAGGGTCAAGCTTACCGCCATCCCAGCCGCCAGCCCACTACATACCGAATCACATAGTATATTGTTGTTAATGTTAATTAAGCGTTTCACTTTCAACCACAACACACTAATTTCGTCAAATGTGGAAAACCTCTTGATTCCTTAAGCTCATCACACACACAACAACACCATGGCAAATGTGGAAATAATTAATTAAAATGCTTAAATAAATGAATAGATAAACATTTAGCTAAAAGCAAAGTCCTAATGATTGGGCCTTGATCAACTCGAGTAGACTAGTTTAGCAATCAAAGGTTTTTTGCGGTTAGAGGATTCTGTAAATATCATCAAGCATGCGACCTATAATCAATCAGTTTAGCTAGGACATCTATTGAAATATAGGACATTATTTGATCGTTCTTGACCGTTCAGTTCTTTGGTACATGCTATCTTTGATATTTCCTAGATATTCCTCTGAAAATAGATCGTCGAAAATAGATCGTTGAAAAATAGATCGTTGAAAATAGATCGTTGAAAATGGATCGTTGAAAATGGATCGTTGAAAATAGATCATTGAACATGTATACTTGAAATGAAACAATTTTACATTCGAACATATATGATTTAAAAGCGTTTAAGTAAAATATAATCCAAGGAAAATATTTTACGCATGCTTCTCAGCCCCGCGTTTATAAAACAAAAGTGTTTAGAAAAGGGGCAATGAACTCACAATTTTAAGTTTTAGAGCATTGAATTTGTGTAAAAGTATTGAATATGAACATTGTATATGAGTATCGAGTATTTGAGTATATGAAAATGTACATTTGAGAAGATATACGTCCGAGGAAATATGAAAGTATTCATAACCCTTCAAACATAACTTGTAAACGATTTAACAGTCAACAATTTATAAGCAATTTATAAACAGTAAACTGGTAAACAATTTATTAAACATGACAAACATTTTTATAAAACAGTTATATAACCTTGGTTAACTAACCATGTAATGAATTTGCTAAGGGTTGGGTGTTGACACATAAGGACACACACCTCGTACTTAGTAGTTTTCTTTGATAACAAACTTTAACACTTAACTCAAGTGCTTGTTTAAAACATATGTTAGTTTATAAAAGTTTTAGTGTTAGAAATCTTGTTATTTTTGAACACCAAGTTGGTTAACAACCATATAACCACAATGGCCATTATGGAATGTCACCAACTTCTTTTAATGTTTTTCTTAAACGTATTCCGGTAATAAATACCCAAATGATCATAAAAAACCTTAGTTTATATTTTTACCTAGTTTAGAGAAAACTTGTGTTTGAAAGTCTTTAATATCGAAGAGCACATAACCGGTTTATACACTTGAAACCCTAATGGCTTCATGGTCCTACGAAAGGAGACTCACGAATGGAGTTCACGAATGTGTCCATTCGTTTGGCACTCTCCTTCGGTCGTAATGTCACGCGGATGAAGATGGTCATACGAATGAAGCTCACGAAGGGATCCCTTTGCCTGGTATGCTGTTTCGTCCCCATGTTCACCCGAAGGTGGCTGTCACATGAATGGGAGGATCCATTCGCATAAACTCACCTGATCTTTCCCTTCGCCCCTGGCCCTGCGTACAAGCTGTAACAGTTCGTATTCATTCGCATGAATCACTGACTAGTATATCCATGACACCATGATCCAGTTTATGGTTCCATCATGGAGTCCCTCAAGTTCCCTACCCATTTTGTGACATTCCTATGGGTTTTTGTTTTTTTAAATCCGGCTGGAAAGGTGGGTGTTCGAAGGTGAAGAAAACCCTAAAAATCGTATGCTTGAGCTCGATTTTACCTTGTTTTCGTCGATCCAAGGCTTGGTTTCTTTGTACTTTCACGATCCACTTGTTATTGTGGTTGTTTTGACACTAAAATCACCTGATTTGGTGAAGAATTGAGAGATTTAGGTTTTGAATATCTAGAGAGAGAGAAAGTAGAGAGAGTGTGAACGGTTTTGGGAGAGAAATGGGGTTGGTGAGGATGAGTAATGGCATCTAATGGCATTATTTATGATTTTGAATGTTTGGGTGTGTTTGGGTTCTTTCAGTTTCGCTCGGTTTCACGTCAACGCGTCAGTTTTCGGCTTCCTTGTCACTATCAGGCGTGTTGCGGCAGCTGTCGGCGCTGATATCCCCCCTCGGATGCCCGACCCTCGCATCCCTCCGATTCTGATGACACGACGGATGAGGAGTATTGTATCTAGTTTAGTGGATGCATTTTTCTTTTCATGTATTCAGACAGACATTGTATTATACTTATAATTTGGTATGTTTGTTTTCTTTGTATGTGTTTTTTTGAGGTTGTGTTTATATATGTTGTTATTGTGGTTGATTGTAAATTAATGTTGTTAATTGGTTACATTTGTTTCAATTATTGTATCAAAAGTGTTATAAATTTGTGGTTGTTGTTGTATGATCATTTTATTTGTATGTTATTGGTTGTGTTATGATGTTGTTTGTATAAATTGTAATTGGATTGTTGTTGTATTAACAATTGTATACTTGAGTTTTGATTGTATATTGAAAGGCGCGCGACTCCATTCACGACACTTCTGCATAATATCAGGGAGTTCATCTCTTTCCATTTTGTTGTAATTTAGTTTTCATTCTCAATCGCCAGTTCTGAGTCCACATTGAGGACAATGTGTTGTTCTAAGTGTGGGTATGTCAGGCTGGCGCCTTTTAATTTTAATTTTTCTAAAATCAATTCATTGTATATAACAAGTCAAATTTTCAAAAAAATATTTGAAATTTTTGTTAAAATATATAAAGAAATCTTAAATAAATAATAAAATTTGTAAATATTTAAGTTAAAAACACACAAAATTTAAAATTCAAAAAAATTACAAAAAGATTTTTCTTTTACTTGAGTCATTTGTAAATATTTAAATCAAGTTAGTCCTTGAGTCTTTTTATTTACAAGTTGATCTTGCTTGGTGGTTTGAGATCATAATTGCAGTTTGGTTCTAACCACTCGTACTCAATTTCCATTCAGGTGGCGACTACTGAGACTTTATTCCATATGCAAACGGTCGGCAATGTAGATTGACTTCTTTTCGAATAAGACTCATGCATGCTGATTCTACGATATCAGCTAAGTCTTTTCCACTTTTTACATTTTGTTTCTCTTTCTGAAAATATTCTTCTATTTGTATTTTGCATATTCTGATCGAGTTTAGACTTTTAGGTTGTAGATAGCTAGAGTCTATAAAATTTCCTTGATTTTAGCTTGCAATTAATAAATGGTAGATGATCAGATGATGATTAGGACTTTGGTTTTTATAGGCTAACTTGTGTCTTGATTTGAGATTTGTTGGTAGGCCCAGCCAATAGAAGGTTCCTTAGGTTGATAGAATACATCTAAATTCAGGATTCTTGTGGGATTAAGACTTGGGAAATTTGGGAAATCTGAAACCTGCTAATAGTGAATAAAGGAACATCTGTAAAACTAGCAACCTAGAGTTTTTTTAAATTTAAACCTCGCACACATGTCTTCTTTTTATGGAAATAAATCTGAGACTTATGGCGCCCGCTTAATAAAATAAATTCCATAATCCACTAAGTGATCTAAGCCTGTGCAAATAAAAGAAGAGAGAATAAGAGCTAAAAAACCGTTGTCATATCCCGGCTAGCAACCAAGTGAAACAATGTTGTAATACGCTCAAGTGAGGCAAATATAAAAGAAAAATGAGAGAATAAAAAGGCAAAATGCTCACACCTTCATCCATCTCCATCATTTGGTTAAATTTTGATTATCCTTAGGTGGTTTACATATAGAGTTAGGTTTAAATTATTACACTTAAACCTGTTCCTTGAAAGCTTTTGCAGGGAATTAGGATAACTCGTTTTGACCAAGGGATGGGGCCCATAAGATGAATGATTGAATTTGAACATAAATAATCTTGATTAGGGAACTGGAAATCAACGTTTGGGTTTAGATTGGACCGTTATAGCAACAATCGCGGTTAATACGCAAGGATTTAGGATTGTTATATCTTTTGAAAATAAAATCCAAGTCCATAATATATGATTCCATTTAGCAAGCTTTTTCGAGGACGAAAAAGGTTTAAGTGTGGGTATTTTTGATGAGTTAGTTTAACACATCCGTTTTTGCACATAATCAAGTCAGTTTTCGTAATTATAGTTAACATTTTGAGTCGTTTTTCGTTCCATTTTAGATTTTCTTATTTTTATACAGGATTATGCCCTAGTGGAGTGAAAATGAAGGAAAACGGCATCGGAATTGAGTGTGGTTGATCGAGCGAAGAAAACAAGGAAACTAACCCTAGGCTGTACGCCTCGAGCCAAGCTTTGATCCCAGGCGGTGCGCTTGGGAACATTCTCTGGTTCCCAACATTCCGCGCGCACTGCCTTGTCAGAGGGCACGGCCGCAGGCGACGCGCCTGCAGGCCTCAACAGCGCGACTATCCTGTCCCGCGTGCACCGCCTAGCCTCATGCACCCCCGCTAGGCGATGCGCCCCACACCTACTTCAGCTCCAAAACCCTAATTTCTGGCTTTCTACAAAAGGGACGCTTCCAGAACGATTTGGGGGACGCGTCTTGCACCTTGTACCCTAATCTCGCCCTTGGAGCTGCTGGAGCTTAACCATGGACGTTTGGGCTTGATTGGGTTGATTGAAGTGAATATTTCAAGGAAGAGCTTGAGTAATTACTTTCTTTTCTTATTTAGTTATTGTAATCAGTAGTTTATTATGTATTTAGACTTCTTTCAGATATGTTTGGCTACTGTTATGTTGATTGTTGGCTAGATATCGGTATTTCCTAGGTTTGGGATGATAAAGTTGTGAACTTTGTGATGTTTTGGACTTGATTTATGATTATGGATGATATATGCTTTGTAATCAGTTGTAAAGGTTGAATCTTTGATGATATTTACATGTGTTGAATGATAATATTTGATGATTGATAGATCCATGTGTATCTAGGAATGTATTACCATTATTAGATGCATGTTAGGCTTAATGACTTTGTGTTTTAGGCTAGTTTGTGGATTGGTGATCATATTCCATAGGATTTGATATCATTTTGTGTTGTAATTCTCATACGTGACCTAACCTATAAATCTGGGAGGTGATAGGCTAGATGGTTGGTCTATTTCACTTGGGTTATTTGAGTTAAACGACCCGAGAGGGCGGTGTCATAGATTTCCTTAGTGTTTGTGTCAATCCATGTCAAAGTTGTCAACTTTACAACTCTCTAGTGTCTTAGGATACATGCGGGTGGAGAAATCCGGGAAGTGATCCACCCGTTTGAGTGCAATCGCATATCGGGAAAATTCGGAAAGTGACCCGGTAGACTAGTGCATACATAATATTCTTAGAATTTCCATTGTCGTCACCTGGTATCTGATCTAGGTCCCATTAGGTCATTTTAAGTTTGTTTCTTAAGATCCTAGTCTTCATCCTTCACAAATCAGTCAAAGTCATCACTTGTCACACTTTTGATTCTCAGCCTAGGTATACCAGTTTTCCTTATTGGAGTTAGATTCCATTTTACACTCTCAGTTTTAGTTGCAGTTTCAGTTAGCCTTTTTAGTGTTTAGTTAGTTAATTAGTTAAAGTCTCAAATAGGTTTTCAGAAGTTGCACAAACCCCCCTGTTTTACTTTATTTTGTTCACAATCTAGGTTAGTTTTGTCAAACTAGTGTCCTTAGGGTTCGAAATCCGGTCTTCCACTAGTTATACTATCACTGATAGGTGCACTTGCCTACATAGCGGTCTAGACCGCACCCATCACATATCTTAGACACCGACCGACGTACTTAGCTACGTCTTTCTTCATTCTAGGCCACCAAGAAAATCCCTGAAGATCATGGTACATTTTATCGGGCCTGAATGCACAGAGTATCGGGTCTAGTGCGCTTCATCAAGGATGAGTTTCATAAGTTCATCTACAACAAGAATCCACACGCGATCCTGGTAATTTAACACCCCATCCTGCTTGGTTTCAAACTATCTTTCAGCTCCACAGTCGAGTTCTTTCTTCAGATTCCCTTGTTCTATTCTCTATTCTTGAGCTTGTATGATATATCACGTAAGCTCGTCTGTACCGTCATTTCCATTGTTCTTACGCGCAAAGGTTTGACCCTCCTTCCAGCTCAAAGCATCGGCCACAATGCGCCCGGATGACACTTGATCTCATAGTCATAATCATTTAGAAGCTCAACCAAACGTCGCTGTCGCATGTGGATTTCCTTCAGATCAAATATGTGTTGTAGACTCTTGCGATATAAATATGGTACACTTAGTGCCATATAAATAATGTGTTGTCTGTTTCTTCATGTGCATCTATAGTCGTCTCGATCCATAAGCGATAACTTTGTCTCGTGGCATCAGAACACAACTGAGTCCCTAATGGGAAGCATCACAATATACTACAAAGTCATCATTACCTTCTGGTAAATACAACATTGGAGCATTACACAGCTTCTGTTTTAATGTTTTAAAAGCATCTTATTGTTCATGTTCCTAAGCAGACGGTTCACTCTTCTGAGTTAACTTGGTAAGTGGCAAATCTATATTAGAAAAGTTTGAGATAAACCTTTTATAATAGCCCGCCAAGCCCAGAAATGACCGTATTTCCGTTGGCATCGTCGAAGTATCCCAGTTCTTGATCGGCTCGATCTTGGCAGGGTCCACATGATTCCTTCGTTGTTAATCACATGACCCAATAACTAAACCTCTCGCAGCCATAATTCACACCTTGAGAATTTGGCATAGAGTTGTTCGTTCTTTAACAGCTCTAAGATCTTTCTGAGATTTTACTCGTGTTCTGCTTCACTCTTGGAATAAATCAGTATGTCAACGATAAAAACAATGACAAACTGGTCCAAGTACGAGTTGCACACACAGTTCATGAGGTCCATGAAAACCGCTGGTGCATTTGTTAATCCGAAAGGCATTACCGGGAACTCATAGTTCTCGTATCTCGTTCGGAAAGTCGTCTTCGGAATATCCTCGTCTTGAATCCAGAGCTAATGATAACCGGAACGCAGATTCATCTTTGAGAAGTATCGCGCCCCTTGAAGTTGGTGAAACAAATATTCAATCCTCGGCAAAGGATACATATTCTTCATGGTTAGTTTATTCAGCTGCCTATAATCTATGCATATTGTAAAGGATCCATCCTTCTTCTTCACGAGTACAACCGGAGCTCCCCAAGGTGAATAGATCGGTCGGATGAAACCTTTATTAATAACTCCTGTAGTTGATTGGACTACTCCTGCATCTCAGAAGGTGCTAACCTATAAGGAGACTTAGCTACAGGAGTTGCTCCAGGAATTAAATCAATACGAAATTTTACCAGACACACCGATGGCAATACTGGTAGATCGTTGGGAAACACTTCGGTATATTCCTTCACAACTGGAACATCTTGGATCTTGATCTTTTTCTTCTCTTTTTCCACCATATGGGCAAAGAAGGCTACACACTGCTTTCTCAGACATTTACGTGCTTTCATGAACGTGATGATCTTGACACTGCGTTTTGCTTGATCCCCCCGTACTTTGAACACTCGATCATTCATCATGGGGATACGAAGTAGCTTCTCGGAATAGACTATTTCAACTCGGTTAAGAGATAACGAGTCCAGTCCTATGATTATGTCGAAACTACACAATGCCATCATTATCAAATCGATGATGAATGATCTATCATTCAATATTAATGGACAATTTCTAAGTATAGTATATACTGTGATTTTCTTACCGTCAACTATTTCTATCATGTAAGGGGAATCTAAGAGTTCCTCAGTATGACTAAGTTTACATGAAAAATCGGAAGAGATAAAACTCTAATCCGCAGCAAATTCAAAAAAACAGAAACTTAAAAGTTATGAAAGGGAAACGTACTATTGACCAAATTTGGGCCCTGATGAGCAGCCGGTGCTCGTAAAGCAAAAGCCTTCCCATGAGGTGCTTGAACTCTTGGTTGCATCTTCTTCACAAAGTTCTTGAGGAGTGGCCTAGTTTGCCACAACTGAAGCATCCTCGGTTGTTGTTGTCGGGATTTGGTGGTGGAGGTAGTGCCAACGGAGCATTGTTTACTTCCGATGTTGCTGGAGTTCGGCAGTTTTGAACCCAATGGCACATTCGGCCATAGCTTGTACACTACCTACACTCTGTTGTTGCAGCACGGTGAAATTGGCAACATGCACGCAAAGGATATTTGCCAGTGTAGGGTTTGCGTGCAACATTAGTAGGTACTACAGCGACATGTGTCAGAGGAGTGGCCATCGTGTAGTTTTGGATGACCTTCTGCTTCTTCTTTGGGTGGTGATCGGGCTTCTTCGAAAGCTCTTCCTTATCCTTACCAGTGTCCCTCTTCAGTGCTATGGATGCTACCATCGTGCCAGTAAGTTTGGCCGACAGGGTGATGGCTAATTCAGAGTTACAGGGCTTGCAGCAAGGACAAGACTATGGATGTAGGCCGGCAATCCGCCTACATATCTGTCGATGAGCTTTTCCAGAGTTGGTACCATCTCTGGGACCAAAGCTACCAGCTCATTGTAGTGAGTGGTGTAAGTCTGGTGATCGGCTCCTTTCGTCACATGATTCAGCAACTCAGCTTCCATCTTATAGAGTTCATTCTGAGGATAGAAATCCTTCCTTACAAAGGTCTTGAAATTAGTCAAAGGCATTGCCAATGCCTCATTTCTTCCACGAGCTCTAATCTGGGTATTCCACCAAGTTAAAGCCTATTTGTTGAACGAGCCGGCAGAATACCGAACCTTATGGTGTTTGGGGCTGCTACTGATATCTAGGGTGTTTTGAATCTTCTTGATCCATTGCATCAAGCGAACTGCACCCTCAGTACCGCTGAAGCTCGGTGGTTTTCTGCCTACAAATGTCTTGTAGGAGTAATCGGGTGCATTTCCGTAGTTCCACTACCGGAACCTGATGAATTTCCAGTCTAGATTTTGCTATTGCTGTTGATCCGATTCACCATGTCGGGGATCGCCTCCTTCAGCTGGTTGGTGAGAAAAGTAGCTAAAGCCAATGATGTCGGGCACAACTCCTGGTTGTGAGGTGAAGAAGGGGGAGGAGGCAGAGGACGAGGAGGTGGAGGTGGTGGAGGCATAAGAGGTGCTTTTCTTGGCGGCATTCTGATCATAACCGAAAGAACATCGGTTAGTGAAATGATCAAATGCAGAAGACCCAATGCAATTAAGATCCTAATTCCTATGTTCTCTACATGAGGGTCCCTAAGTTATATTCTAGGCCAAACCGTTCTAAATAAGTGACCTACATTCTTTATAACCTTGAGTTCTGATACCATTCTGTCGCACTCTGAGCAGGCGGGCTGGATCGAATTTCCTATCGGGCAGAATGGTCTCAGGGCACGATATCGTGTGATAATTGGGATGATCAGATTGTATACATAGCATAAAATTTGAGAATAACTAAAGCATAATAACATTAAACTAGGATTACAAAGTTAAATTATAATTGTCACGTTTAATAATTTAACTAAGTAAACCTACCCAAAAGAATCATGAGTTTGCTATCATGTAACTGTACAAGATATCAAAATGATTCACATTTAACAAACAAAAATATGCACTTCTAAAAGCTACTAGGTCCTATATTTGGGAAACCTAGTTTGCATCGTAAAATCTTAATCTTAAGCATGTTCGTCACAATGAATTCATAAAGTTTTGTAATTGAAAATGAGTTTTGATAAACCTACTAGAGTAACAACCTTAACTTCACCAACAACCACATATCCTATCCAGTCAAGTATGCTTGTATATAGGGCATACGTAGGGTCAAGCTTACCACCTACCAACACCATATTCAGAATTGTTTAAAGTATTTTGGTTATCTAATTCCACTTCATTAGAGTTTGAAAAACCAAGTTTGAGACCGCCACTATAAGAGACTGAAATGTGAGTGGGGTGACTCGCGATGACTAACAGTTCAACCTACAGAGATGTCTCGGGTGTAACAGTCTGTATCAGTGCTCAGTTAGAGGAAATTCATGAGAATACACAAATTCTACTGAATGGAATCATAATCATCCTAGCCACACGTTACAAAACATTGAGAGTTGAAAACAAAGAACACTGAATGACTAGTAGGGGTTGACACCATGTCAACACGTGGCAACCAATCAGTCTGCCTTACGAAGTCCTTGAGAGTACTCGGTTTTAAGACTTTCTGTACCGTGTGCACATATACCCATTTACTAACCGGCATCCCATCCGCGTATGCCCCATCCTTCGCACATCAACCACTTACATATGTTTAATATGTGAGTATAAGTATTGTATGTGTTGTATGAGAAAGTATACGTTTGAGATGGTATTTGTATTTGAAAGTATTTGTTCAAGAAATTATAAATTTGAGAAAGTATTGGTTTGAGAAAGTATATGTTTGAGAAAGAATTTGTATGAGATAGTATTTGTATGAGAAAGTATTTATTTAATAGAGTATATGTTTGAGAAAGTATTTGTTAACCATAGTTTACATATGAAATCATAGTATTTCCAAACATAAACATAATATCATTGTAAACAAGTATATTATAAAAACAATAAACAAGTTGTAAAACATGACAAACATTTTAGTAAAACATTTCACAAGTTTCTTAGTCCCACAGTAAAATAAAATAGTTAGAAACGAGACAAATGAACTCATCTGTGTTGTTGAGTACTTGAATGAACTAAGAATGCGCACTCTCGTATGTTGTGGGTTTAATTACTTCAGCACCTGATTACAATGGTTATAATTTTATATATTAAGTGATATTAGTTGTTTGATATAGTGTTTAGGTCTAGGTGTTCGACTAAGTGTCCTATTTATATTACTAGTGAGTTACTAGGTTTGTAACTTTGTGATTTATTATACAACTCTTATCAAGCCCTTACCCATAACTATCCAACTAACTTATTTGAGTAAGGTTTGTATATAAAACAAGTGTTAGGTTATTTAGAAAATAATATGCTACAAAATTTAAAATTTATTCATAAAAGAAAGTTAAACTTATCTTATAAAACCCTTTTATTTTAATTATAACGTTTTTACAAAAGTAATTAATGTTTTCTTTTAAATACCTTAACCACTTGATATTGGTTAAGTACCTTAATTAACCACAACTTAGATTAGAAAACTTAAAATTAACAAGTTTGAAAAGGTGACAACCTCATAATGACTTGTGTTATAATCTTTTGGATTAAACCCTTAGTGTTACATGGATTTGTAAACGTTTCGTTTAATCGTTCTTATTCCTATTTATGGTTACTAATTTTCCAAACTTGTTATCATGAGGTATAATGAAATGTATGTTTGTATTAGAATGTTAAATTACATGTATAAGATGGCTAATGTAAACCTAAGTCCAAAACCCTCTAAGTGACCTTTGTCGATACTATTGTTATTCACACAACCTCATTAGCCTTCATGATGCTTAAAATCTATGACCCCGTCATTTAAACACCCTTGGAATTCATTGCATGACTAGTATTGACAGTTGAGAGTGGGTAGGGTTTAGTGTCGACACTACTAGTGTCGACACATGTGTTAGGTTTTTGTTTCAATATTACATCGATACTAACAAGGTCGGCCATGCACTTTCCATCGATACTATGACCATCAAATTTATCAATTTCAACGGTCATCCTTACCACAACACTTGGACTTGTTATCCACAACAATATCGACCGAACTTGTAACATCACTGTATTTCAGGTTGTCCGTACATGCGTATGACTGTACTGTTATGACCTGATATAATACTTATTAATGATGATGAATTATTGGATGATATTATCGATAATTGGTATACATATTGAGAACAAACTACTATATGCATAAACCATGGGGAGTTTAGTTGGAACCCAACTAGACAGAACCATAGAGTTTACTGCAGCTGAATTCACAGATTATTGATGTATGGATTTGTAATGAGAAAGGAATTAAAAATTTGTTATTGTTGGGTTCCTAAACATATTCAAGGACACATGGTCATGGTTTATCGAAATAGCGATGGGACGGTGTTGGGGAGGTTGCGAGCTACCCCTGCATATGCCCTATACATATGCATATTTCGGTCTATCATGGATGTGTCAGTGATATAGTTTAGTAGGTTTTGGATTGGGATTTATAACATTAAAGTTAATAAAATAATGAAAAGCTTTATTGGTAATGATTAGGTGATGGTGAGGTTACGAACATAACTTAAACGCGAATATTAATTCAGAAATATTAACTTAATAATGTATTCGCGAGGGTGACGATTCACACGAATAAAATTATTGGGAATAATATTCTGAAACGATATTCCGTAAATCGTAAATCGAATCGAAATACGATACGAGCGTTGGATTCGGAAAGGTGACGATCTTTACGAATACGTACGTAAGTAACGCGTTTCGATGAGATAACAGAAAAATATTTAACAATATTAAATTAATAAAAGGACATTCCTAACGTTTATTAGGAATCACAACCTAAAACAAATCGTTTTATTTAAACAAATAATTTAACGAGGACTAAGACGGAATCATTTTACGAGATCATTTCATTAAAAACAATTTATTTAAACGTAATTCAATTATTTTAAACATTTTATGTTTTAAAAATATTATACGATAAAAACCGAGCGCTTTGTTATATTTTACGCGATATAAACGAGAACGAGCACGTGGGGATAATACGCGATATAAGAAAGAAACCTTCTTTCTTCCCCTTCATTTTCCCATCTCTACTCTCTCTCTAGAACACAAGAATCGTCACTTTCTCTCTCTAGAAACTTCTCTCTACGATATCTCTCTCGTTTCTCAACCATTTCGCGAGATCTTGGTGCCTAAACGACCGCGTGATCGAGGAGAACAAGAACACACGAAGAAATCCGAAGTTTGATCAACGTTTTGAGGTAAATCTTGAGTTTTACTTTTCGTTTATCACTTGAACAACAACCGGTTTGCATCTATACGTTTTTAACAAATTATTACATGAAACCGAGTATGCCTAGACTAGGATCGATGGGGGGAATGGTTTGTAACAGGTAAAGATCGATGAGGATGATAATGAGTGGTGCAAGTTGCAGGGTTTGTAAGGCTGCTGTTGGCCGAACCATGGACCACCTTGTGCCGAACCTTCAACAGCCACACAAGGGCACCACGAACGTAGATGGTTCGCGAACCTAGCCCAGAAAACTTTAGTTGTCGAACCTGTTCCTGATTGGCGAACCCATAAACCAGCCGAACCCTCATGCATGCTAGCCGAACCTGGGTAGAATACCATGCTAGGCGAACCTAGCCATAAAAACCCTATTGGCCGAACCTGTTTGAGATGGGAAGAAAGAGCATCAGGGCGAACCTTTTTTCTTCTTTGCATGGCCGAACCTAAGGTTTCTAGGTAACCTAGCCGAACCCATAGCCCCACGAACCCTCTTGCTGAAGACGAACCTCTACCAGGTGGCCGAACCCTAGAGTGTTAAACGAACCTAGCGTGGCACGAACCTCCTATTTATATCAGCCGAACCTTCTTTCTTTATTGGTCGAACCTTTGCTATGACTATCCTAGCAGCGAACCTAAAGGTTCGTGAACTCTAGGGGCTGTCAAGCCAAGATTTTCGGTCCAAAGGGAGGAATATACGAGCACATGAACAATACGAATGAACAAAACAACATGATGATGGGATAAACACATTCATGCAAGAAAGGTTTATTAATGGTCACCTTTTCTTAGTGAATATAAGATGAATTATGGAATTATAAAAATTGAGTATTTTATATAAGGCTAATTTAGGTATAATCTTCTAAAATCAAATTAAAGTTTTAAATCACTTAAACGGCGGTGGGAAAGGTTGAGAAATATGATTGCATGCATATGCATGAAGGTATACTTGAGTGTGAAAGATTATTGTCCTCATCACTTGTATACTTTTGATGTGTTCTTAAAAGTTATAATCTATTAAAGAATTAAAATTAACAAGTTTAGGTTATCTTCCTTAGGATAATCGTTTATAAAATCTTGGGTGTACGACTTGTCTTAACTTAAACAAACTAAGTTAATAAAATACTTATGGGTTTAAAGTAAACATATATAGACACTCAAGAGTAACAAAACACATATACTTCTGAACGCGAACTTACAAAAATTACAGGTTGATTGAGTTGTTTTGATTCTTCTCACGCGAGCGCTCATTATCCAAGAACACCAATTCTAAGGAGTCAGGTGAGTTCTCATAACCTCCCTTTTTTAAACTATTTTGTTTTTAAACTCGGAGGTGAAACATGTATACCAAATTAATTATTATTTTGATTACAGGTGGATGACACTTGTTTATTGTTATAATATTCATATTATTGGAGTATCATAATTCCATGGGTCGTTGATGTTGACTTTGGTCATCTACAATGATCGTATGTATTGTCACTATTCTGTGGGTCGTTGTTGTTGACTTCTGTAATCTACAATGATCGCATGTATTGTCACTATTCCGTGGGTCGTTGTTGTTGACTTCGGTCATCTACAATGATTGCATGTATTCTCACTATTCCATGAGTCGTTACTGATGACTTCGTTTATCTGAAACGATTGCATGTATTGTCACGCGGATTGCCACAACTCCGTGTGTCGTTGTCATTGACTTTGGTCATTTACAATAACGCATGTATTGTCACTTATACTAATTGAGAATATTGATGATTGAGATTGGTTGATTGAATATATGATTGATTATCTATGAATTATTGATATATGTGATTATGTGTTTGGTTTATGTGTTTGGATTATGTGTTTGGATGTTGTGTTGGATTATCTCGCAGGTGCTCATGTGGATTTCTCAGAAAAGTATAAACTTTTATAATCACTTTGTAAAACATTTTTAAAATTGAAAAACTTATGATTACTCACCAACTACTTCGTAGTTCACACTTGATTTTCTACATGTTTAAGGGAACGAGGAGAAGTAGGTAGGGCATGATAGCTCTACATTCTTTTGGACATCATCACGTAGGATCTTGGACTTAGCTAAAATAACTGAAATTCTGAAGACTAGAATTTAGTTAATTAGCTAAATCTTTTGTGTATTTGATGTAACCAATTCATGATGGACATGATTTTTGATGTAATTAATTTGGTTGATTAAATGTTATTTGATGATCAAATTAGATTCCCACGAGCTTATGAACAATCTACACATCCCTCGTGGCATCCCGATGTTTCCGCCATCAGTCGGGGGTGTTACAGATTGGTATCAGAGCCTGGGTTATAGGGAATTAGGTTACTAGAAATGGTTGACCTAGTCTATAACCGTACGATACCCTAGTATGAATTGTTTCATACACTTGTTAGTATATTCAGGATTTCATGCTTATGTGTTTACTACATGTTAATTGAACTCCTGTTATACATTTGATTTACATATGTTACTTACTGATTATTTGCTTGCTTGTGCCCTAACGACTCGATAAGGACATACTCGTGATGTATTGTTAAGGTGGTGGGACTGTGGTTTTGGTGGTTGTGACCTACCCTTATCATATGCCCTATACATATACCATTTACAGTACATCGGGTGGATGTCAATATTGAGGACTAAGGGAACTACCCATTTAGGAAATTATCTGTTTAAGAAATTAACTGCTTAGGAATTTATTTGCTTTAGGAATTATTTGTATGATCTAGGATCACTAGACAAGGACACACTCGTGGTATACTACAAAGGTGGTGGGACGGTGTTGGGGAGATTGTGATCTACCCTTGCATATGCCCTATACATATACCATTTGTAGTATATCGGGGGTCTGTCAGTGTCAGGAACTTAGGATATTATTAGGAAGTGTTGTAAGGTTGATGTTGTATGAATGTTGGTAAAGTTTGGTTTGGATCGACATATTGGACGATCATATTTGATGGACACATATAAATTCACTTATGAAACACAGTTATTGGACACGTGGGGTGTATAGGATCAATGAACGATACGAACGCTTAGTGATAGACGGAAGACTTGGATGAGGATATAGACACTTGGTGAGAATATGAACGCATAGTGATGATACTGACACTTAGTGATGGTATGAACACTGGATGAAAATAAATTACAGGGAGGATATGAACACTTAGTGACAATAAGAGCACTCAGTGTTGATATGAACCCTTATTGATGATTACGAACACTGGGATATAGTATGGATTTTTTTAATGAACTTAGACATTAGGGGAACTTTAATGTCAGGTGAACTTAGACATTAGGTGAACTTAGAAATAGGCAAACCTATATGTCAGGTGAACTTAGACATTAGGCGAACCTAACTGTCCAAGGGAACTTGAGACCACTTCACTCAAAATTATCCTACCTAGGATAAGGTTTGTGAAGTGGGATAATGGTAAGATACATGATACACCCTAAATTCTAACAAGGGCATAATCGCGGTGCAATGCAACGGTGATGGGATGGCGTATGAGGCGATTGCGGTCAAATCTATGTATGCTCTATATATAAGCTTGTTCCACTGCATCGGGAGGTTGTCAGTGTTGGTATAGGGTGGAAAATGTTTGAAACTTAGAATTGTTAGTTATATTAGATATGACCAACTAGGATACTTAGTATAATATTAGGAATTTAATACTTTGTTATGAGTTTAATGACAGATAGGAGAAAAATATAGTTCCTATATGTAATCCTAAATGTTGAAATGGACTCATTTGACCATAGTTTGCATGAATTACATTGAAAACGGTATTAACATGTTTCTATTTCCTCAAAAACATGCCGCCGTGCCGTCACAACGAAGATGATACGAACAATGGGGATACTAACAACAGCAATATCAACTCAGGCATGCAATAGTTAGCAACACTCATTTCTGGATTGGTGAATCAGCTAAATCAAGCCAATCAAACTCTCAATCAAAACAGAGGTGGTGCAAACCCACCAGTCTGCACGTTCAAGCACTTCAACTCCTGTAACCCACTGAATTTTACAGGTTCTGAGACAGCCACTGGTCTGCTGCAATGGTTTGAGAGTACAGAAAACACCTTCATCAACAGCGATTGCCCCGAGAATCTGAAAGTTCGTTATGCCACTAGTGTTTTCCAAAAGAGAGCACTAACTTGGTGGAATGGGGAAAAACGAACTAGGGGAGTTGATGCTGCCCTAGCACTGACATGGACAGAGGTCAGGAACTTGATGACCACTGAATTCTGTCCTCGTAGCGAGATGAGGAAGCTTGAGACTGAGTTCTGGGAACTTAAGCAAGACAGTGGAAAGAATGTAATCTACAATACTCGCTTCCACGAGTATAGTCTGCTGGTACCTCATCTAGTGACACCACTTGTGAGAGCAATAGAGAAGTAAATAGGCGGTTTGCCTATGCGGATTCAGGATATAGTCTATGGGAGCAACTCTAAAACACTGGAGGCTGCAATCCGCTTGTCTGCTACACTAACTGATAATCACGTGAAAGCTGGAACACTCACACGGAAGGGGTCCAAGAAAGCTGATAACAAAGACCGCTGCAAAGGGGACTTCAACTGAAGTCAAAACTGAACAAGGCAGTTCTTAAAGAAGAAGAAACAAGAAGAGGAAGACTAGAAACTTTGTGGTTACTACTCCTGCTGCAAAGTCTGAGCAGCAATCATCGAACAACTGCACTGCTAGGAATTTTATTGGGAATACTCCCCAATGTAATACCTGCCGATATCATCACGCACCTAACTTTCCCTGTCGCATCTGCAACAACTGGGGCAAGTATGGCCATTTTATAAATGTCTGCCGGAGTGCACCGCAAGCACAAAGGATGCAACCTGCTCCGCTTGCACTTCCAGCTCCGCAAGCTCAACTGATACAAGCTGCACTTATTCGCCAAGTACCTGCACATGCAAGAGCCTGTTATGAGCATGGTGAAGTGGGTCATTTCAATAATCAATACCCAAGACTGACAGGAAATAATCAACGGGTGGCTCGAGATAGAGCGTTTCAACTGAATACTCCAACTGCTCAAGCCAACCAGGATGTGGTCAAAGGTATATTTTTGATTAATAACTCTTATGCATCTTTCTTATTTGATTCTGGTGCCGATAGGAGTTTCGTTTCATATGATTTTGAATGCATGCTTGGTAGAACACGTACACACTTAGATAAACCGTTTAACGTGGAAGTGGCTGACGGAAACATTATCGATATTGACACTATTATTATTGGATGTACTGTGAACTTAAGTGATCAAGTTTTCCCAATTGATCTTATACCTATGCACCTAGGTAGCTTTGATGTTATCATAGGCATGGATTGGTTAGCCACTCACAAAGCGGAAATCATTTGTCATGAAAAATACATTCGTATCCCCTTACCTTCGGGTGAAACTATAAGAGTTTATGGGGAAACTTCTAGTAAAGGTCTTAAGCTGATGTCATGAACTAAAGCCCACAAGTACCTTAGGAAGAAATGTATAGCATTCTTAGCACACATTGTGGAGAAAAAGGAGAAAGGAAAGAGCATTGAAGACATTCCTGTAATCAGATATTTTCCTGAAGTATTTCCAGACGACTTACCGGGTCTTCCACCAGAGCGTCAAGTAGAATTTCGAATTGACTTAGTACCTGGTGTGAACCCAGTCGCTAAAACTCCCTACAGACTTGCGCTTTCATAGTTGCAAGAATTGGCGAGCCAGCTACAAGAATTGACTGATAAGGGATTCATTCACCCGAGCCATTCACCATGGGGTGCACCGGTTCTGTTTTTCAAGAAGAAGGACTGGTCATTGCGTATGGGCATCCTTGAAGAAGGCCTCTTGGTTTTTGAGTTTTAAGGCCTTCATTTTCCTCCACTCAATGTCATCTTGAGCATCTTAGCCGCTTGAGCATCTGTGAGAAGCTTCTCATTCTCCCTCTTTATGGCTTCATCAGCCTGTTCCTTTAACCAAGGGGATGAGGAGCTATACCTGTGAGGGATTTCAGGTATAAAGTGAGATTGGAGACTTCATGTTGGAGGGTTTCGAGTTCGGAATATACTGATATTCTCAATAGACCCATTTGAGTTTTCTGAGTTTGAAAGAAATCTTTGGTGAAGTTTTGAAAGAAGTTGGTTAGGTTTCGGTAAGAAGTGTGTTTAGCACTTCTTGAAGAGCTTGTGGAGTAAAGGTAGGAATAGTTGAGGTAGGTGTAGTGTTTGGGGGACCTTCAATTAAAGGTGCGGGCATTTGGTTGGATTTCAATACCTTTATAACCAACTCAGTGAGTTTTGCTACATTATCCTGAATGTAAGCAACTATTGCCGTCTATTCATGAACTTTGAGATTTGATTCTTCAATCAGTATAAGGATATCATCCGAATCCCTGCCAGGTGTTTCATTTTCAGCAAGACTTGAGTCCATCTCAGGATTCTCATGTACCCCTTTTTCTAGGTACTGGGATTTCTGGCCTCAAAAGGAGTCTTATTGCCTAAGCCATCCAAGTGAAGAGCCCTTGGAGTATCACGAGGAGTGGATGCTCCAATTACATGATCTGAATGTTTAGATGAAGTTGACACTCTGATCTCATCCTTATCTTCATAGGGTGGAGATTGACCATCTTAGACCCTGGTTTGAAGGGGCTGCTCCTTAGTTGTTGTGGTGAAAGGAGAACGAGTAGGTCCAAGAGCAGTGTCAATCTCATGGAGAATATGGGTTATATAATCAATTGTTTGCTGGGTTGATGAGACATGAGTGTCCCCAAGAGATAGGACTATCGCTTGAGTATCAAGTGATACTTCAGTGGTGTGTGGGTTCCCTTTGGGTTTACTTGTCAAGTGAGGACCAAGACTACAATTGGGATTACTTGTCCAGTGAGTACAATTGCTTGCTCAGGGATCTTATCTTCTTGAACCGTCTTTTAGGGTTTCTTGGAGTGAGGGGATTTGGTTGAGTTTTTTCTTTTGTTCGGTACCTGTGTAGGTGTGGGAGAGGAGGTGGATGTGGGTTCACCTTGGATGGCTGTATCCTCAGTGTCATCCAAGACCTTTGCATTAGTGTTTAGCCTAGAAAAGTTTGTTTTTCAATTTCCTTGATGTAAGAAAGAGGGGCAATATGACAAAGAGTATTTATTTCAATAAACATACATGCCATTATATACCTGGGATACTTCATAAATTTGGGAGCCTTTTGGTGATGAACCAAATGGTCAAAAATGATTTGAGAAAGACTTAACTTCTTGTTGGTGAGAATTGCATACATGACATATTGCATGTCATATGACATTTCTCCCCAATTGGTTGATTTCTGAGAGAGAGACAGAAGGATGGTGTGATACAAAAACTTGTACTTGGGATAGAGACAAGATTTGTAAAAGGTTCTGTTCTTAAGATCTCCTTCGTAATAACACTGAATAAATTCAGCATCAAGGAGCCTAAGAGTAACAGTTGTGGGAGCATCATCATCAAGAAGAATGTGAACAAAGCCTAATAAGGTTGGAGTAAAGGTAACTTGTTGACTAGCAACCTCAGAGGTAATGCTTTCAATAGTTTTATCCTTAGTTATCAGGGCAGAATTTGGCCATAATTGATTAAGGACAGATACAAATATGAGAGAGTTAATTGTAAGAGTAGTATGAACTGAAGAGTTTGAAAGAATATCGATCACCTCATCATAGTGGGGGTATTCAAAAGACTTAGTGAGGTATGCAACAAGGTTGTGAACTAGTTTGAGTTTCAGAGAGTCCGTCGCCATGGATTATTGTAGAAGATGTAGAGAATCTTGAGAAGTTTCAGGGTTTTAGAAAGAAAAACAAAGCGAAAGTAGCCAACATAGTCATATGACTTGCTTGAGTTTCAAAAGTGAAAGATGGAGTAAAAATAACTGTTGCAAAGTGTGAGCGAAATCTTTGGAAACAGATGATATTTATAGTAAAAGTAAAAAGTTATTTTAGGATTTTTAACAAAATGACAAACCTGTAAAAAATAGGAGAGAGAAAAAGGAAAAGGAGAAAACAGTACAATCATACCACCATGCAAAAATTTTAAAATGCAGACAATGTTTTGTCAGGGTTGAAACCTGATCTGATGTCGCTATGTCACACCCCGAGCTGGTGAGCTAGATCCACTTTCTCGTTGCGCGGAAGTTTCTCGGGGCACGATATCATGTGATAATCGAAATAATCAGATTGTTTACATGGCACATGATATATAATGAGAATTGCTAACATGACATTGATATAAAATTACGAAGTTTAATTACAAAATCCATGCTCCTAATTTCACTAAGTAAATCTACCCAAAAAGAATCATTGAGTTGATATCTTGTATCTGCACAAGATTTACAAAACATGGTTCACAAATATGTCATCAAAATATGCACAACAAAAAAGTAAGCATAGGTCTTCTATAAAGTCTCACTAGCTTAAACCCTAATGTCTTGTGACTAAACATGTTCGTCACTTGAGAAGACATGCATTTAAAACAAGTCAACATTAGGTTGGTGAGTTCATAAGTTTGGTAAATAAAAACGATTCAAATTTGTTATTCACAAGTAATGGTGTCACACACAAGTCTTGTTTAATTTGCATTTCCTTATCTCTCACAAATGTCCTCTCCATATTTACACCTATAGATAGTATATCGTCCAATTAATCATGATTATATATAGGGCATACATATTGTGACAACTAGTACATGACCGGCCGGTAAGTCCGTACGGTACGTGTACTATAAACAGTAACTATGTGTACATATATGATTGTTGTATTAACAGAATCCTAAATACAAGGAAATCGTTGTGCGTATTTTTGTGTAACCTTAGATACAGTAAGTACAACGCACAATTGAAACTTTAGTTGTGTGTAGTTAAGTGAAATTTTAATTACAGTTAACACAACTGATCATGAGAAACAACAGTGTTCAAGTGAATAACAGAAACAAATCGGTTGCTATCTGATATCCATAGATGACAGGAATCAGATGGCCGACAATTCAATGTGAAAACAATGTGAAAACAGGATGTTAGTTGAGTCCGACAGTGAGGAAACACAATCCAAACAGTATTGCAGTATCGTTTCAGAATAACGAGCAGACAGTGTGTTTGCGTGGGTGACGATTCACACATAAATATCTGTGACTTTAACGTTCTGAAATGATGACTGGAAAGTAGAAAACAAAAGTCGGAAAGCAAAACCATCGTCGTGTTCGTTCGAATGATGATTCGAACGAATACGCGCGATGGTGACGCGATCTGACGAAACGAAAACGAAAACACGACACGATCGAAAATAATTTAATAAAATAAAATAAATAACGTTTTACAATTTTGAAACTCATCAAGTTAATTAAAATAATGTTCCTTTATTAATTTCAATTAATTACGCGTAATTATCCGGATACGCGACGAAATCGCGAACCGAGCAACCGAAACAAACCCGAACACCACACGGAGTATAAAAACTCTAAATGAGAGCTTTTTCTCATTTTACACATTCCCACTCTCTCTCCAACTCCAATTTCCGGCCACCACCTCTTCACCACCATAAACCACCTTCAAAGCCTCATATCTCACTCGTTTGTGGACCAAATCGCGTGTTCTTGGTGTCCACGCGTAGCTCTTGACATCCTCTACCAAGAAGTACAACGGATCTGAGATTTTACCCGGCTAAATTCGAGGTATGAGCAAGAGAAGGTTCACGAAAATAGAGTTTTCTATGGTTTTTCTAAACACACGTTTAACCGGATCTAGACCTATCCCCACGACCTACACACCTGCGAGAACCCTCCTAACATCAAATGTTGTCGAACAAGCAACTTAGAACCAGAGTTGGAGTGGGGTGAAGTCGATTGCGCATAGGGTTCGGGGGGCCTAGCCGAACCTGCAAGTCATGGGAACAAGGGTGGCGAACCAATGAAGACCCACGAACCATTGAACATCTCGCGAACCCTTTTCCATGGCGCCGAACCCTAGTTTGAGTCACAAACCATGCAGCTAACAGGAGCACCGAACCCTTCATCATTGAAACGAACCTTCACGATGACAACACTCAGCCGAACCCTTTTACATGTTCACGAACCTTCAATCCTCCAGCGAACGTTGGCCGAAGCTGTTAACCACGAACCTAGGACCACTGGACACTACATCCGGCGAACCTTGACATGGCCGAACCCTGTGACTATTCCCGAACCCTAGTAACGAACGAACCTATAACCATGGAGATGAAGGTTTGCTGATATGATAGCATAACCCATAAAATCTTGCTCGGCCAAAAACGTATTGCCGCCCACATTCCTTCCACGATCCATATTCTTCTGTTAGGCCCAGACTAACCTTTTAGGCCCAATAACAATTGTGTGAGCCCAACAGTAAACCTTTTGACCAAATCCTTTTGGTGCGGGCCACATGTTGTTCGGCCCAACCTTAATAAACCAGCCCAACAGCACCTTCGGCTCACTGCAGTTTAACCGGCCCAAGGCCCATTTGATTTCTGGGCCCAACCGTGTAACCCCACACCATCCTTCAGCCCAACACAATCCTAATTGGCCAAATATACGACCCATTTTTTTTCTAGTGGTCCGAAATCATTTATTCCGGCTCATATAGAATTCGGCCAATGGGATTCCTTCGGGCCCAAGACCACACCAGATCTATGATGTACTATCTAGATCCATATGCGTGTCATTCGGCCCAAAATACTAAGAACGAGAGCAAACAATTAAAAGGAATAATAAAGGGCAAATTGTTTATACAATTGCAATAACTTATGATTAACTTGGTGGAATCGACTAAAATGAGTATTTATAACAAGGATCAACTTTGAGATGTTACAACATGACATGGTTAAAACAAAATGGATCATAAAACGCGTAATGGACTATATTAAGACCCATCTAAATTGAACTAACAAGAGTGGAAGGTAACAACTATTAAACTGAGGCTGAATGACAACAAAGACCGGGACCTACAGGTGTTAGCCAACTTGAGGACTAACACAAACACACATACACACACAAGTCAATGCCACTCATACTTATAAAGTACATACATCGTGAACTCAATACAGGATCGTGAAAACAAACTAAAGGTCAATCAAGAGCGCGTGCATTCATTCTTCTAAGCTAAGTCAATCCTACTACTACAAGGTGAGTTCATATGCCCCTTTTACTTTAATCTTTACTGATTTTAAACTCTCGGGGCGGAGAAACATGTTTACTTTTATTTATTTAAAAGTCTTGTTTAACATGTTAATTATACTTTGATTTATATAATATTAAATTGTTTTTTATCGCTTATCATTGTATGCATGCTTGTATGATCATGAGATAACAGGGAAACTCAGATGAATATGATAATATAATTTCATAATCATCAACACATTTGAATAACATAGTTGTAAGATTTTATCTTATAACACTTAGTTATTCCTACATGAGCAAACATTGAGACAATTCAAACACAAACAAACAATGAGAACTACTACAGTGAAACATGATGACACTACACAATACATGAATGATTTGAAGATAAAACATCTTCTAAATATCATTCCACATTGTAATTAACCAAGTGTGATAAGTCAAGTACTTATAACACTTAGTTACAACTTAAAAATATACTATGTGATAGTGTTGGACTAAAAGAACCAATGAGCCTGATCAGAAAAATCTCTAAGTCTCACAGCACTTATAACAACTGAAGAAGAACACAACGGCTGACATTCAATGTACAGAAGATACAAGATCTGAAGTGATATACAACAGCTGAAGTGTAAGTCATCAGATGTTGTAGTGTGTAGTTTAGTCTTCAGTAGTTTTCTTTCAGTTCTTGTAAAAGTCTGATGAGTAGTTTACTCATCAGATGTTTTAGTTTATTACTTCAGTAGTTTTATTACTTCAGTAGTTGTAAGAGAATGTCTTCAGATGTTGTAGACATTCTCAGTAGTTTAGTTATTTCAGTTGTTTTGTTTTGTCTGTTAGGTGTCAACATCATGTGACATCATCAGACGTCACTGTCTTTATATAAGGGCAGTTGACAATTTTGTAATGTGACGAAGTTAGTGAATTGAATGAAATATTCCTTTTGCAGAAACTCTCTCTCTATAACAAACTTATTCGTTTACTGTTTGATTGAACTTTGTTCTTGCTATGATTGTGCTAATTCAACTTTGAATTCCGCTGCTATACTCTATTATTGAATCAATTGAGAACATCTGATCCTACAATTGGTATCAGAGCAGGTTAATCATTGATCGATTAAACAATTGATCTCTGAAACTGCTCAAATTTGTTCTCTAATTGATCGAATTAGCTGATTAAGTAAGAATTTGTTATAGATTGAAGTTTTCTGTTAACTTCTGTTGATTTGTCCTTCAATATTAATTTGTTTTGAATCAATTGATCGAAATTTGCATTAGCTTGTGTCTAATTGCTTGAATCTGTGATCATGACAACTCCAAACAATGATCCGCACAATACAGGCTCCGCAACCAAGCCTCCGATGCTTGTGCGGAGTGAGTACAACATTTGGCAACGTAGAATGCTACATCACCTGTCGATTAACAGCGCAGGATGTTGGAAATCTGTAGTGCATGGTCCATATAAACCCACGATCACTGATCCTGAAACTAAGATCATGATTCCGAAACCGTCTGATATGTATTCGGATGAGGATATCAAACTGTTTGAAATTGATGCGAAAGCTCATGGTACTCTGGCCATGGCTCTGCCTAATGAGATTTATTCAGGCTTGATGCATCATGATACTGCTCATGATCTCTGGGTTGCACTGAAAGAACAATTTGGTGGAACCGATGAGGTTTTAGCAAATACTAGAGAAATCCTTGCTCAGCAGTATGAGACATTTTCTCACAGAAAGGGTGAATCATTGACTCAACAATTTGAGCGGTTCTCATGTTTAATTTCTGAGTTGAAAATGGTTAAGCAAGAATATACTAATAGTCAGATGAATAACAGATTTCTCAGATCACTGCCTGAGAGATGGGACACATACACAATTGTCCTACGCTCTAATGCTAATCTGGAAAATCTATCTCTCACCCAATTACATGGGAAACTCTTAACTTTTGAGAGAGAGGTAGAACAGAAGAGAAAACTATCTTCATCTGGAAAACTTGCTGATGATTTTGTTCCTGGTAACACTGCTTTGATAGGTCAGGAGTCAGAGTTTAATGGGTCTGAATGTTCTTATGATGAACATATTGATTTTTCTACTAACAATTCTGAACATGCTTTTGTGGGAGTTGATGGTAATGCAGGAAATTATGGTGATAACTTGTGTTTTGTGATGGATGATTTGAAAGGAATCCCGGATGATGATCTAGAGGAGATGGACATTTTGAGTCAAATGGCATTAATCAACATCAGATCACAAAAGTTCTATAAACGAACAGGAAGAAAGTTCCCTGGATTATCTGGCAAAAGCAAAGTTGGATTTGACAAAGGGAAGCTGAGGTGCCATAAGTGTCACAGACTTGGTCACTTTGCTAGGGAGTGCAAATCTACTGGTTCTAACTCTGCTGCACCTTTTGTGACTTTTCCAAGCAACAACACATCAAGCAAAGGACCACAATCTTCTGGTACTAGTCAACAACAATTCTATCCAGCTCACTTTGTTCCACAAAATCCTATGCCATATCCATATCCTTGTTTTTACATGCCTCAACCTACACACACTCCAGCATTAATTCCTTCACAATCACCTGCTCTTCCTGATCCCAGCAAATCTCAAACCAATCAACAGTCTCAACAACAACAGCATCAGAGTTTCTTTACTCCTGGAGTAGTTGATTGGAGTAGCCTACCTGATGATTTATCTGACTTCAACATGCAGCCTTACTCTGAAAATGGTCCACATGGTGGAGACAATCCTTTTGGAAATCTTGCATTGATGGCTATTGATTCAACTGACAACTCTTGTCAATCTTCTTCAACATCACAGGTATCTTCTGAATCAAAAGCTAAGTTATGCTCAGAGTCATGTATTTCAACATTTGCTTCCATTAGGGAAATAAATGTAGAATTGATAAATGAGAAATTTGAATTAGAGAAGACTGTGGCTAAAAACAAAACTGAGTTTGAAAAAGCTTTAAATGAAAAAGAGTCTGAAATTTATAAACTCAAATGTTTGTTATCTGATGAAAAAGCTAGAGTGGAAGTCATGCTTGTGAAGCATAATGATTTGAAACAAACGCTTGCAGCAACCCAAGTCAACTGTGAAAAATGGGTTGAATCCTGTAAGGGGTTTGAAATGTTGTTAAGCAAACAGTCAGCTTCAAATGTTAAGTTTGGGATTGGTTATAATCACACTGCCCCCCCTGCTGATTTTAAACCAAAATGTTTTGAATGTGAATCTGATGGGGAAAGTGTGTATCAATCTACCAATTCTTCAGAAATGTCTGATTCTGTAGACATATCTGAGGAAGAGTCAAATGTTTGCAAAGCTGAAAAGGTTGAGATTGAAACTTATTCTTATTCAATTGGGTGTACAAATGTCATTGACAAAGGGAAGCTGAGGTGCCATAAGTGTCACAGACTTGGTCACTTTGCTAGGGAGTGCAAATCTACTGGTTCTAACTCTGCTGCACCTTTTGTGACTTTTCCAAGCAACAACACATCAAGCAAAGGACCACAATCTTCTGGTACTAGTCAACAACAATTCTATCCAGCTCACTTTGTTCCACAAAATCCTATGCCATATCCATATCCTTGTTTTTACATGCCTCAACCTACACACACTCCAGCATTAATTCCTTCACAATCACCTGCTCTTCCTGATCCCAGCAAATCTCAAACCAATCAACAGTCTCAACAACAACAGCATCAGAGTTTCTTTACTCCTGGAGTAGTTGATTGGAGTAGCCTACCTGATGATTTATCTGACTTCAACATGCAGCCTTACTCTGAAAATGGTCCACATGGTGGAGACAATCCTTTTGGAAATCTTGCATTGATGGCTATTGATTCAACTGACAACTCTTGTCAATCTTCTTCAACATCACAGGTATCTTCTGAATCAAAAGCTAAGTTATGCTCAGAGTCATGTATTTCAACATTTGCTTCCATTAGGGAAATAAATGTAGAATTGATAAATGAGAAATTTGAATTAGAGAAGACTGTGGCTAAAAACAAAACTGAGTTTGAAAAAGCTTTAAATGAAAAAGAGTCTGAAATTTATAAACTCAAATGTTTGTTATCTGATGAAAAAGCTAGAGTGGAAGTCATGCTTGTGAAGCATAATGATTTGAAACAAACGCTTGCAGCAACCCAAGTCAACTGTGAAAAATGGGTTGAATCCTGTAAGGGGTTTGAAATGTTGTTAAGCAAACAGTCAGCTTCAAATGTTAAGTTTGGGATTGGTTATAATCACACTGCCCCCCCTGCTGATTATAAACCAAAATGTTTTGAATGTGAGTCTGATGGGGAAAGTGTGTATCAATCTACCAAATCTTCAGAAATGTCTGATTCTGTAGACATATCTGAGGAAGAGTCAAATGTTTGCAAAGCTGAAAAGGTTGAGATTGAAACTTATTCTTATTCAATTGGGTGTACAAATGTCATTGAAGATGACACATGTCAGGATAATGTCTTAGTTGAGATTGATCCTGATGAAAAAGTTTCAAATGTCTTAAATCTACACTTGATTGAGTCAGATGGGAATGAAATTGGAGAAAATGATGCACGACTTTTAATAAGTCAAAGTCACTCATCAGCAGTTGTTGAAAAAGCTGATACTGCAACAACTGATGATGGTGAATGTGTTGATACACAAGTGCTGAAGCACAACTCTTCAGATGTTGTCAACACATCAGCTGTTGTCAAATTGGCTACAAATACTGATGCCTCAGATGTTCTGATGAACAAACAATCTATTTCTAAGTCATCAGTACTTGTAGACAATCACAAGGAAAAGAAAAAGAGGGTGCCTTGTGAAATTTGTAGGCGGTTTAATCATTCAACTGATGAATGCTGGTACAGAAAAGGTTCTAAATTCAACAAAATCAAGCATAAAAACAAGAACATACTCAAAATGAAAAATGAATTTAGTTCAAAGTTTGTACCAGAATCATCAGTAGTTTCAAAATCTGGAAAATCCTTACAAGGAAATAACTCAAGTACATCCAAGAAAGGAAAAGGGATTGTTCCAGATTCAGGGAAACAACACTTGACAGCATCTCATTTGATTAAAGACACTAAAATGATCAAACACAAAAATAAAAAATCAAGTTCTGATGTGTCTGATGAAATCAAAATTTTAACTCAAAATCATAATCAACTGATGCTAATGATGCAACAACTGATAGGAAAAGTCAATCTGGCAGAGGCATCTGTTGATTCATTTCATAAAAGAAATCAAAATCAAAAGTCAAAGCAAAATCTTCTGATAAGAATGCTTCAAGTGTTGCTTCAACTGACAATGTTACTTCTGTTTCATCATGTGTTAACAGACCCAAAACAAAAATGGTTTGGGTCCAAAAGTCTAACTGAGTGTGTTGTTGTATGCAGGGTCCTTCAGCATGCCAAAATAGCATCTGGTATGTTGATAGTGGAGGATCCATGCATATGACTGGGAGCAGATCTCTCCTTCATAATTATTTCACTGGAAGGAAAGGATTTGTGTCCTTTGGAAATGATGCTAAGGGTTACATTATAGGTAAAGGTGTGGTAACAAATGGTGAGATTAGGTTTGATGATGTGAATCATGTTGAAAATCTTAAGTACAATCTTCTGAGTGTTAGTCAAATGTGTGATAAGGGTCATGTTTCTCTTTTCACTAAGCAAGATTGTAGGATTTTATCTTCTGATGTGATGCCTTTGATTGGCAAAGTTTTAGATGAGTATACACTTCTTAAGGCTAACAGAGTGGGAAAGGTATATGCCTTTGATTTATCTAAGAAAATCTTAGTCAAGGGTCATCCTTGTTTATTCTCTAAGGCCTCTTTCAAGGAATCAAATCTGTGGCATAGAAGATTAGGTCATGTGAACATCAAAAACATGAATCAATTGGTGAAACATGGTTTGGTTAGAGGTCTTCCTTTAAAGGATTTTAGCTGTGATGAGAATTGTACTGCCTGCTTGAAAGGAAAGCAACACAAAGTCTCTTTTCCTCCAATTGGAGATTCCAAATCCACTGGTTGCCTGCAACTACTGCACATGGATTTGTTTGGTCCAGTGCAGATAATGTCTATGGCAAAGAAGAAGTATTGTCTAGTTATTGTTGATGACTATTCAAAGTTTGTCTGGACTTTCTTCTTACACTCAAAAGGTGAGGTTGCCAAGGCTATTATAAACTTTGTGTTATATGCTGAAAAGCAATATTCTATTCCTATCAAGTGTGTTAGGAGTGATAATGGCACTGAATTCCGAAATCACATTCTGGATGAATTTTATATGTCAAAGGGAATTCAGAGACAGTACAGCATTCCCAGAACTCCTGAACAAAATGGAGTTGTAGAAAGGAAAAATAGGACTTTGATTGAAGCTGCCAGAACAATGTTGGCTGATTCTGGTTTGCCACTGACCTTCTGGGCAGAAGTTGTTAACACAGCTTGCTATGTGCAAAACAGGGTTCTAGTAAATCAAAGATGGTTGAAAACTCCATATGAAATACTTCACAATCTAACTCCTTTGATTTCCTTCTTCAGAGCTTTTGGGTGTCCATGTTATATCCTTAACACCAAAGATCAACTCACAAAGTTTGATTCCAAAGTTGATGCAGGATATTTTGTTGGATATTCTTCAACTTGCAAGGCTTATAGAGTGTTTAATTGTAGAACAAAGATTGTTGAAGAAACTCTTCATGTTAAATTCAATGAATGTCCCAAAGATTCCATTCCTCAAAATCCTGCTGAGATGTTTGATCTTAACATCTTGCAACATGAATTTCCAGTTGAGCCTAATGTTGAAGCACATGAGGTACTTACTGCAGATCCACCAAAAGCTTCTACAGAAACCACACAATGAAGTCCTGATGATGAAGATGAAAGTACTCATCTGTTCAGATTTAGTGATAATCTGCCATTGTATGCTAAATCTGATGCTCCTCCTGCTCCAGTTGATCCTCCAAATACAAATGCTGATGAAATTCTGGCATCTTCTAAATCCTTTGAAATTCCTGCTGCTGTATTTCCTGAATCTTCTTCAACTGCAGCATCTGTTCCTCCAGCAAACACTTGCACTGATCTTATTCCATATCAAGAACTGAAGGATCATCCATTATCTCAAGTTCTTGGCGATATTTCTGCTGGTGTTTCCACAAGAAGTCAATTATCCAACTTTTGTCTTTATGCTCTATTTGTCAGTCAACAAGAGCCAAAGAACTATCACATAGCACTTAGAGACATTGGCTGGGTGGAGGCAATGCAGTTGGAGTTGTTGCAGTTCAAGAAGCAACAAGTTTGGGAGCTGGTTTCTCTACCTCCAGGTAAGTGTGCAATAGGCACAAAATGGGTGTTTAGGAATAAAACAGATGAAAATGGTCAAATCATTAAAAAAAAAGCTAGACTGGTTGTACAGGGGTTTTCTCAGGAAGAAGGTATTGATTATGATGAAACTTTTGCCCCTGTAGCCAGACTAGAAGCAATTAGGTTGTTCTTAGCATATGCTGCCTTACATAAACTTAAAGTTTTTCAAATGGATGTCAAAAGTGCTTTCTTATATGGTAAAATAAAAGAGGAAGTGTATGTGTGTCAACCTCCAGGCTTTGAGGACAATAAACATCCTGATTGGGTGTACAAGCTTGATAAAGCTCTTTATGGGCTGAAACAAGCACCTAGAGCCTGGTATGACACTTTATCCACTTTTCTTCTCAAAAATAATTTCACTAGAGGCTCCATTGATAAAACTTTATTCATAAAGAATGTAGGACAGCATAAGCTACTTGTTCAAATTTATGTTGATGACATTATATTTGCTTCATCTGATCTAAAGTTGTGTGATGCTTTCACTGAGCTTATGACCAAAAATTTTGAAATGAGTGCCATGGGGGAACTACAGTTTTTCTTGGGTCTTCAAATTAAACAAAAACCTGATGGAATTTTCATTCACCAATCAAAATACACAAAAGAGCTGTTAAAGAAATTTGATTTGCAAAACTGTAAACCATGTTCTAACCCCATGAGCAGCACCACACAACTTGATGCTGATCTGAAAGGTACTTCAGTGGATGAAACTCTTTATAGATGTATGATTGGCTCTTTGATGTATCTAACTGCATCAAGGCCAGACATTATGTTTGCCACATGTGTCTGTGCTAGATTTCAGGCTGCACCTAAAGAATCTCATCTGATTGCTGTGAAAAGAATTTTCAGATACTTACAGGGTACTCAATCTCTGGGAATATGGTACTCCACTGGACATTCCTGCAAGCTAGTTGCTTTTTCTGATAGTGACTATGCAGGATGCAAACTCTCAAGAAAATCTACTTCTGGTGGGTGTCAATTTCTCGGAAATTGTCTGGTTTCTTGGCAAAGTAAGAAACAAACATCTGTAGCCACTTCCACTGCTGAAGCCGAGTACATTGCTGCTGCAAGTTGTACTTCACAAATTCTCTGGCTTCAGTCTCAACTCTTGGATTATGGCATCAAAGAACTGAAGACACCATTGTTAATGGATAGTGCTTCAGCTCTTTGTATTGTCAAGAATCCAGTTCAGCACTCTAGGACTAAACACATTGAGATCAGACATCATTTTATAAGAGATTGTTATGAAAAGGGTCTGATTGATCCAAAGTTTGTTCCTAGTGCTGATGAGCTTGCAGACATCTTTACTAAGCCTTTAGACACTTCAACTTTTCAAAATTTAGTTCTAAGGCTTGGTATGCTGCAACTTGAATAGGTTGGTTTTTCATAAAATAAATTTTAATTTCTTTTCAAAAACCCAAAAATATTTTCAATTTTTCTTTTCAAATAAAATTTTTTTTACCTTGAAACTTTTTGATATTTTCAGTAAATACTGATACATATCAAAAGTACTGATTCAAGGAAAGATATGACCTTTTCTAATACTCTAAGTTACAAGTACTGATGAGTATTGATTCACTAAGTACTGAAGGTCAAACATTGTTTACAAGTTCTGATGAACAAATTGTTTACAAGTTCTGATGAACAAATTGTTTACAAGTTCTGATGAACAAATTGTTTACAAGTTCTGATGAACAAATTGTTTACAAGTTCTGATGAACAAATTGTTTACAAGTTCTGATGAACACATTGTTCACAAGTTCTGATGAACAAAATTTCCACAAAGTCTGATGAACAACTGATGAAAACAACTGCTGAACAAAATTGTCGACAACACCAGATGAGTAATTTTACTCTTCAGTTGTTTTAACTTCTGTTGTTTTCTCTATTTAACTCAACCTTCTTCAGTTGTTTCATTATCACTTTCTCAGAACTTTCCATCTTTTTCAAAAACCTATTTTCCCTCTCCAGTCTTTGCATCCATGGCGTCCATAACCTTGAAACCGCATCATAACTCCATTGCCTATCTGACCAAATCCTCTTTCTGGTCAAAGTTTGATGAAGCTGTGGATTTGATGAATGCTTCTCAATTCAAAACTGCTTTTCTCATCAATCCAACCCTATATGTCGACTCTATTCATCAATTCTGGATGAATGTGGAACTGATCAATGTTGGCACAGGAGTAATCTCTCTTCGGTCCACTGTCAATGGTCATAACGTGCACATAAGCCCAGCTGAACTGAGGGAGGTTCTTCAGCTCGATGATGCTAATCTGGTCACCCAATTTCCTAAGAGCGCAACTGACCTCTGTTTTACACGTCATGAATACCAGGGTGACTTGAGTGACTCAACACTTTTCAAGAAGCACTTCAATGACCCAGAGCGCCTGATATTTCATATGATCAACATATGCTTGGCTCCGAAGTCTTCTTCATGGGACCAAATGTCTTCCAGGTGGCAACAGGTATTGTATTCAATCCTTGAATCTCAAAAATTAAATTTTTCTCAAATCCTGTTTTCTGAATTAACTGAACATGCTGCTAAGCCTGTTTCTTCTAGATGGCTACTCTATCCACGTTTTATCATGGCCATCATAGAGAAACAGCTTCAGCAAAATGGCCTTGTTGGTCAGGGGATCTCTGCTCCAGCAGTTTTGTTGGAAGTATATTCCCGACACAACTCTAACCTTACTCTAAAAGAGGCTGCCCGAAAGCTAAAACCCAAGCATAGGGAACCCACAGCCTCCTCTTCCAAATCAAAATCTAAGGTCCCCACCAAACCCAAATCCACAAAGCCCAAAAAGGCTGCTCAGGGAAATGAGTCCCCTGAGTCTGCCCATGCCTCACCAAGGCATGATATGGTCACTGGGAGTAGTCAACCAGTGGTCCATCAGACTCTACCAGCTCAAACCGCCCAGGTTTCCTCTCAACAGGATCCTGGAGCAACCATTGTAGGGGCAGACACATCTCTAGAACCTCTTTCATTTGAAAAGGTTTCTATTGAACAGCACCAATCTCCCCGGGTGCACTCTCTTTCAAAGCCAATTCCTATGGAAACCACCCCAAATAGCCCTATTTTTGTTATTGAAAACATCCTGGATCAGTTGAACACTCCTATCCCCTCCCAGACACCTATCACTACTGGGATTAGCTCCAACATTGAGGGGGAGGATCAAAGTGTCTCTGATAACCCACAGGATTATGACTACCACATCAGATCTCCTAGTGTGGAAAGAGAGATTCTGATATCTGACAAGGCTGCTACTTCATCACCTCCATCATTTGGAGTGATTGATAGTGGTACCATTGCTAAGACCTTGTCAGAGGCAACAACTGATGAAGGGGTTACCCCTGAGGTTGGAAGTCCCCAGAACCAAGAAAAAGGGGCACCTGATCATGTTGAGCCACACTCAACTCAGGTAGATCCTGATATTCTCAGGAGGTCAGATGATTTAGCTAAGGCTACTGATGACCAAAGAACACTTGCTGAGGTTCTGAAACAGAATCAAATCCTTGAGGCTGAGGTCTGTAGACTCAATGAGCTACTCACCAAAATGTCCAAGGACAAAAGTCCATCTTCCCCAATTACCCCACAGATGGCACCTTCTCATCCTGAAGGTCACCCAAACACTTCCACCACTACTTCACAATTTGACAAACCACCAGCCACTGCCTCAGGCACTAATCCTTTGGGTTCTAGCCCCCCAGAGGCATTAGCTGCTGCCCTTCTAAATGTCATCCCTCTCATCACTCCTTTACTGAAAACCATCATTGCCCAAGCCCTTGATGAGAGGCTACCCTCCAAATCTAAAATTCAGCAGATGGTAGATGATGCTGTGACTGCCAGACTTACAACTCTTCATACTCCTTCTTCCCCTGCAGCCAAAAAGGGGGAGTTAGGAACAGAGTCAGTCACAACTTCAGCTTCCAAAAGGCAAAGGTCTGACAATGAAGATATTGCTTCTGAAAGGTCTCCTGCCATTCAAGTGACATACAAGAGGCAGAAGAAGAATAAAACTGCTGAGGTTGCCAACAGAGCTGAGGAGGAGGTTGAGCAAGAAAATGTAGAAAGTGTGGAAAAGGCTGATAAAGAAGTTGAAGTAAGTTTTGAGAAAATAAGTACTGAACAAGTTACAACCTCCGATGTACAAGAAACTGAACAAGAGGAGATGCAAGAACAAGAAGTTCAAACTCAGAGGGTTGAGGTTGAGAAATCTTCTGAAAGTGTTAAGGTAAGGGCTCCTCTAAAGAAAAGAAGGCAACTGAGAATTCAAGAAGAAGAGGAAGATTCAGATGAGGAAGACAGGATGCCTATCTCTACAGTCATTAAAACAAATGTTCAAAAGCCTGATTCAGCAACAACTGGGTTAGATCTGACCATTCAAAAGAAGAAAGTAACTCTTCCTGCCAAGCCACTGGTTTTTGGTCAACATCCAAAGATCACACCAGAGTCTAGAATGTTGGTAGTAAAAGTGAAGCTTGAAGAAGAAGAGAACCAGAAACAGCATGATGAGCAAATCTTAAAGATGGTTGACAAGGATTATCCTCAGACATCAACCATTATTGCAATGAAGAAAGAAGCTCAAAGGTTGTATGCTCTGAGGTTCACCTACCAGTATAGGAAGGAACAGATTAGAATGTGGCCTGATCCAAGAATCATTCACAGGATACACAAGAGAGAGGCTCCAGCATCTTATGCCAGAAGAATCAGAAGGGTCTTAAGTGCTGACATTATGCTAGGGTCAGTACCTGATCCTTGGGAGATAATCAATGACTTCAAGAGTGTGTACAACTCTGGCTCAAAAGCTCCAAAGTTTATAGAAAACAAAATGATCAAGAAAGGCTTGGTATATAGGAAACTTGAAAATGTTCAACAAAATGAGCTTTCTTTGTTTTTGGAAGGGAAGCATCCTGATGAGTTTGTATACAGAGAGATTACTAGAGTTGAGCTGAATGATGGGACAATGGCCAGGTACTTGTCTGAGTATTATGGACCTGAGTCTTTCTTTGAAGGTGAACCTGAGAGGCTGACTCCAGAAGAGAAGGTAATACTGCTTGAGGCATATGTCAGGGAGTCCTTCAGGTTAGTATATGATCAATAGCTTTAATGAGAGGGGTTAATGCTCATAGTCCATTTCCCCAATGGAGTTCCCTCTCATATTTTGCTTGTTAGATTTTTTGGAAGCTGTTGATTATCAGGCATACACTTTAACTGGTCATTTTGATACTGATCTCAAAGAAAAAGACTTATCTTTCAGCCTGGGAGTAAATAAGTGATACCATAAATAAATTAGAGGTTTTTGGCTGCATTGGTTCAGGGGGAGTTTGTTGGACTAAAAGAACAATTGAGCCTGATCAGAAAAATCTCTAAGTCTCACAGCACTTATAACAACTGAAGAAGAACACAACGGCTGACATTCAATGTACAGAAGATACAAGATCTGAAGTGATATACAACAGCTGAAGTGTAAGTCATCAGATGTTGTAGTGTGTAGTTTAGTCTTCAGTAGTTTTCTTTCAGTTCTTGTAAAAGTCTGATGAGTAGTTTACTCATCAGATGTTTTAGTTTATTACTTCAGTAGTTTTATTACTTCAGTAGTTGTAAGAGAATGTCTTCAGATGTTGTAGACATTCTCAGTAGTTTAGTTATTTCAGTTGTTTTGTTTTGTCTGTTAGGTGTCAACATCATGTGACATCATCAGACGTCACTGTCTTTATATAAGGGCAGTTGACAATTTTGTAATGTGACGAAGTTAGTGAATTGAATGAAATATTCCTTTTGCAGAAACTCTCTCTCTATAACAAACTTATTCGTTTACTGTTTGATTGAACTTTGTTCTTGCTATGATTGTGCTAATTCAACTTTGAATTCCGCTGCTATACTCTATTATTGAATCAATTGAGAACATCTGATCCTACAGATAGTATAGAGCATTTGGTATCCACCACCTGCGTCACTTAAGGGTACTAAGACTAGTTCTTAATACGGCTTAAGGATTACATGGTGAACATATGGATTACACGAACGATAATTGTGATAATGTAACTTCATGATAACCACATCATTCACACAATGATTAACATAACGTAATAACACAAGTTCTTATTCAACTTTGTTAATCACATGAGAACATCCCTACATTGAGAACAATAACACATAGATGTACATCATCCATCGTTATCTGTGGACTAGTAGACTGACGAATTTATTTTCTCTCATGTCATATTAGTAGTAACAGTTTCGATGAAGGCTTTGGGATCACACGGCAGAATAGAGGTGAATCGGGTGCATTGTAATTTGATTACATGAGCATCACAATGGACTCCTTTTGGGCTCTATACGTTGCATTTGAGAATACATTACCTATAGTTAACTAACACTTTTAATAATTTAAAAGTGTAACAACAGTTAACGCGTAGAAAATAGAATAATACAAGGAACAGATTAATTAAATCTAATATCCTTATTACACAAAATGGTTATCAATACTTCGGTTTGATAACTACAACACTATCATCATATTATTCTATTCATGAGAACACAGGTGAATCAGTGGGATAAACATGAGAATTGAGGATGGAAATCAATAGTTGTATTGCAAGTAGTGTGGAGTTCTAGTGTTGATGTGGTGGGATGTTGGCTAGGGCTTAGTTCCCTTACATATGCCCTATATATAAGCATCACTGCTAGGATAATATAGTACTTGTGAATGTAACTATTGAGGAGCCATTGAGTGAACAAGTGAATCAGACAATCATACAAGTAACATATTTATCATTGTGAATGTGCATGTGAATGAATCAAGGTTTTACATTAACTTACTTATGAACTCACCAACCTAGTGTTGACTTTGTTTAAATACATGTTTTCTCAAGTGATGAACATGTGTAGATACTTACATGCAAGGATTTAGCTAGTGGACTTATAGAAGACCTATCTTTATTTTGTATTGCATGCTTTTGGGAACAAGAACATGAAACATCTTTAGTATATCTTGTATAGATACAAGATATAGCTACATTGATTCTTTTGGTAGATTTACTAGATTAAATTATGAACGATACTGTGTAATTTAATCTTGTAATTCTATATCAAGGATGTGTTAGCATTTCTCATTTATTTATCATGTGCTATGTAAACAATCTGATCATTTGATTATCACTCATGATATCGCGCCCCGGGAACCTTCCGCCCGACAGGAAAACCCGATCCGTTCCCGCCGGCCTGGGATGTGACAGATTGGTATCAGAGCCATGGTTATAGAGAAATAAAGGTCATATTACTTTAACGGTTTTGCCTAGACTATAACCTAGGGACCCTCATATAGAGATCATGTGACTTAGGATTCTATTTGCATGTGTCTTCTGCTTCTGATCACTTCACTAACCGATTTTCTTTCGGTTATGATCAGAATGCCGCCAAGAAGACAACCACCATCACCGCCTCATCCTCCTCCACCTGAGGTGGAACCAGCGACTGCTGAATTGACAACCTTGATCACTGAGCAGTTGGTTGCAATCATTCCTGAGATCATCAGTAGGATCAGGAGCAGCGAAGAATATGCTAGGACTTTTCCCCCTGTCACCACCAAAGGAAAGGAACCTACGAAAGGTGACACCAGCAAGAAACACAAACACCATTCTGCTAAAAAGCAGAAGAGATCTGCAAGCTACACCAAGGCCATCCCGATCAGCCAAGTCATGCCGGACTTGTCTAAAAAGAGTAATGAAAACTATGATGGGACGACCCCTTTCTGTCAATTCTGTCAATATCATCACTATGACAGAACCCAATGTCGACAGTGTACCCGTTGTGGAAGGACAGGACACTGGGCTGCTTATTACAAAGCCTCCATGAAATCAAGTCCTCATCACTACATCGGTGAGCAGCCCAAGTGTAACAAGTGTGGATTTCATCATGCTGGGAACAAGCTATGTAGGCACTGTCTGAACTATGGAAAGAAGGGGCACCTGATTCAGGGGTGCCGAAATCTTCCAACACAAAATCAGAATCAGGGAGCAAGTACGTCTAGTTCCTCTCAACGCAATCACCACTGCTACACGTGCGGAATACTTGGACATTTCGCCAAAGACTGCCCCAGGAGGAAGCCTCCAACCACTTCATCGGTTCCAACTGCACCAACCCCTATCGAGGAACTACTTGCTCTACCAGCGCCGGATGTACACACGGAGTCGGATGACTTCGAGGGTACGTCCTTTTTATCATATATGTTTAAATTATGTAGGATGTTAAAGTTATATATTATAGGTAATTAGTAACAAAACTAAGGTTAACTATAGATTAATTAGGTGCCATGTATATAACAGAATTTAGTATAATTAATACCTACGCTTGAACGGAGAACGATCAAATTCTGGAGATTCATGGAGACCAAGTGAAGCGTCATGTCAGAATGGTATAGCACATGAAGGCCCGCAAGGGCATACGAAAACAATGCATCATGATCCTTACTCATGTGGAAGAGAAAGACAAGAAAGCAATCAAGATTCAAGATGTACCAGTGGTGAAAGACTAGGCGGACGTGTGTCTGGGCGACTTGCCCGGAACTCCCACCCGAGAGATCGGTGCAGTCCGAATCGATTTGATTCCGGGAGCGACTCCTGTAGCTAAGTCTCCCTACAGACTTGCACCATCGAAAATGCAGGACCTGTCCAATCAATTACAAGAACTACTTGACAAAGGATTCATTCGACCGAGCTTTTCCCCGTGGGGAGCTCCGGTTCTTTTTGTTAAGAAGAAGGATGGAACTTTCAGGATGTGCATTGATTATCGAGAACTCAACAAACTCACCATCAAGAATCGGTACCCGTTACCGAGGATTGATGATCTGTTTGACCAGTTATAGGGAGCACAGTACTTTTCAAAGATAGACCTGAGATCAGGCTATCATCAACTCCGGATTCCAGAGGAAGACATACCAAAGACGGCCTTTCGTACCCGATATGGTCACTACGAGTTCATGGTGACGCCATTCGGATTGACGAACGCACCGGCTGTGTTCATGGATTTGATGAACCGGGTGTGCAAGCCGTACTTAGATCAGTTTGTTATCGTCTTTATTGATGATATACTGATTTATTCAAAGAATGAGAAGGAACATGAGCCACACCTCAAGACAATCTTGGAACTCCTAAAGGAAGAACTACTCTATGCCAAATTCTCCAAGTGTGAATTCTGGTTAAGAGAAGTTCAGTTCTTGGGCCACGTGATTAACAGTAATGGTATTCATGTGGATCCTGCCATGATTGAAGCAATCAAGAACTGGGATGTACCTACAACACTGACAGAGATCCGATCATTCTTGGGATTGGCAGGTTATTACAGGAGATTCATGTCCAAATTTTCTAAGATAGCCTTGCCTCTCACCAAGCTCACACAGAAGTCTGAACCTTTTGTGTGGACTCAGAAACAAGAGGAGGCATTCCAGACACTAAAACAAAGATTGTGCAATGCTCCAATCTTAACACTCCCAAGAAGCAATGATGACTTTGTAGTTTATTGTGATGCTTCCCATCAGGGACTCGGATGTGTATTGATGCAACGAAACAAAGTCATTGATTATGCCTCACGACAGCTAAAGATATATGAGAAGAATTACACAACCCACGATTTCGAATTGGGAGCTGTTGTATGTGCCTTAAAGATTTGGAGACACTACCTTTATGGTACCAAATGCACTATCTTCATAGATCACAAGAGTCTACAGCACATATTTGATCAGAAGGAGCTTAACATGAGACAGAGACGTTGGGTTGAGCTCCTGAACGATTGTGATTGTGTGATCAAATACCATCCGGGCAAAGCAAATGTAGTTGCAGATGCTTTGAGTCGGAAGGAAAGAGTCAAACCCTTACGCGTTCGCGCAATGGGAATGACTGTGCAAACAAGTTTGAGAGATCAAATCATGAGAGCACAACAAGAGACAGTGGCAAGGGACAATCTGAAACGCGAGCTCGATTGTGGAGCCGAGAAACACTTCAAGACAAAGCAAGATGGAGTATCTATTATCTGGATCGTGTATGGATTCCAGCAGTTGATGAACTTAGAACACTCATACATGAAGAGGCACACAAGACACGTTATTAAGTTCATCCTGGTGCCGATAAGATGTACCAAGATCTTAAGTCGTTTTATTGGTGGCCGGGTATGAAGAAAGATGTTGCCACTTATGTTGGCAGATGCATCACATGTGCCAAAGTCAAAACAGAACACCAGAAACCTTCGGGTTTGCTGGAACAACCAGAGATTCCACAATGGAAGTGGGAAAAAATAGCTATGGATTTCATTACGAAGCTACCCCGCACTTCCAGCGGACACGATTCGATTTGGGTCATCATTGATAGATTTACCAAGTCCGCACACTTCTTGCCAATCAGAGAGATACAAAATGGAGAAACTAGCGAGACTATACATTGATGAAATAGTAGTGGGGCACGGGGTGCCATTGTCTATTATTTCAGACTGGGACAGTCGATTTACTTCGTGGTTCTGGCAATCATTGTAACAATCCTTAGGGACAAGTGTTAACTTGAGCACCGCTAATCATCTACAAACGGATGGACAAAGCGAGCGCACCATTCAAACTCTAGAGGATATGTTGAGAACATGCATCCTAGACTTCGGAGGAAGTTAGGACACACACTTACCACTCATTGAGTTCTCCTACAACAATAGCTACCACAGCAGCATCGGATGTGCTCAATTTGAAGCACTCTATGGTTGAAAATGTCGGTCTCCAATTTGTTGGACCGAAGTGGGAGATAACAGAATAACTGGGCCTGAGCTTATTCAGGAAACTACTGATAAGATAGCCCAGATAGAACAACGATTACAAGCAACACGTAGCCACCAAAAGAGTTACGCAGACAAACGGCGCAAGCCTTTGGAATTCGATGTGGGTGACCGAGTCATGTTAAAAGTTTCCCCATGGAAACGCGTAGTTCGATTTGGGGCTAAGGGCAAGCTAGCACCTAGGTATGGCGGACCGTTTGATATTACTCAACGTATAGGTCCAGTGGCATACAGACTCAGACTCCCTGATGAGCTCAGTGGAGTACACGATGTGTTTCATGTATCAAATCTCAACTGGTGCTTAGTAGACGAAACATTGATTATACCATTGGAAGAGATACAAATTGATGACCAATTACATTTCATTGAAGAACCTATAGAGATTATGGAACGTGAAGTTAAGAAACTGAAACGAAGCCGTATCCCTATTGTAAAGGCTCGATGGAACTCCAAGCGTGGACCAGAATTTACCTGGGAGCGTGAGGACAACATAAAATCAAAGTATCCCCACCTGTTCGAGAAGTAAGCCCGACCTTTATGCTTAAATTTCGGGACGAAATTTTTTTAACAAGGGGAGACTGTGACAACTAGTACCTGACCGACCGGTAAGTCCGTACGGTACGTGTACTATAAACAGTAACTATGTGTACATATACGATTGTGAATAGTGTTTGTATTAACAGAATCCTAAATACAAGGAAATCGTTGTGCGTATTTTTGTGTAAACTTAGATACAGTAAGTATAACACACAATTGAAACTTTAGTTGTGTGTAGTTAAGTGAAAATTTAATTACAGTTAACACAACAGATCATGAGAAACAACAGTGTTCAAGTGAATAACAGAAACAAATCGGTTGCGATTTGATATCCATAGATGACAGGAATCAGATGGCCGACAATTCAATGTGAAAACAATGTGAAAACAGGATGTTAGTTGAGTCCGCAAGTGAGGAAACACAATCCAAACAGTATTGCAGTGTCGTTTCAGAATAACGAACTGACAGTGTGTTTGCGTGGGTGACGATTCACACAAACATATCTGTGAGTTTAACGTTCTGAAATGATGACTGGAAAGTAGAAAACAAAAGTCAGAAATCAAAACCATCGTCGTGTTCGTTCGAATGACGATTCGAACGAATACGGGCGATGGTGACGCGATCTGACGAAACGAAAACGAAAACACGACACGATCGAAAATAATTAAATAAAATAAAATAAAATAAATAACGTTTTACAATTTTGAAACTCATCAAGTTAATTAAAATAATGTTCCTTTATTAATTTCAATTAATTACGCGTAATTATCCGGATACGCGACGAAATCGCGAACCGAGCAACCGAAACAAACCCGAACACCACACGGAGTATAAAAACTCTAAATGAGAGCTTTTTCTCATTTTACAGATTCCCACTCTCTCTCCAACTCCAATTTCCGGCCACCACCTCTTCACCACCATAAACCACCTACAAAGCCTCATATCTCACTCGTTTGTGGACCAAATCGCGTGTTCTTGGTGCCCACGCGTAGCTCTTGACATCCTCTACCAAGAAGTACAGCGGATCTGAGATTTTACCCGGCTAAATTCGAGGTATGAGCATGAGAAGGTTCACAAAAATAGGGTTTTCTATGGTTTTTCTAAACACACGTTTAACCGGATCTAGACCTATCCCCACGACCTACACACCTGCGAGAACCCTCCTAACATCAAATGCTGTCGAACAAGCAACTTAGAACCAGAGTTGGAGTGGGGTGAAGTCGATTGCGCATAGGGTTCGGGGGCCTAGCCGAACCTGCAAGTCATGGGAACAAGGGTGGCGAACCAGTGAAGACCCACGAACCATTGAACATTTCGCGAACCCTTTTCCATGGCGCCGAACCCTAGTTTGAGTCACAAACCATGCAACTTACAGGAGCATTGAAACCTTCATCATTGAAACGAACCCTCACGATGACAACCCTCAGCCGAACCCTTTTACATGTGCACGAACCTTCAATCCTCCGGCGAACGTTGGCCGAAGCTGTTAAGCACGAACCTAGGACCACTAGACACTACATACGGCGAACCTTGACATGGCCGAACCCTGTGACTATTCCCGAACCCTAGTAACGAACGAACCTATAACCATGGAGATGAAGGTTCGCTGATATGGTAGCATAACCCATAAAATCTTGCTCGACCAAAAACGTATTGCCGCCCACATTCTTTCCACGATCCATATTCTTCTGTTAGGCCCAGACTAACCCTTTAGGACCAATAAAAATTGCGTGAGCCAAAAGTAAACCTTTTGACCAAATCCTTTTGGTACGGGCCACATGTTGTTCGGCCCAACCTTAATAAACCAGCCCAACAGCACCTTCGGCTCTCTGCAGTTTAACCGGCCCAAGGCCCATTTGATTCCTAGGCCCAACCGTGTAACCCCACACCATCCTTCTGAATTGGCCGAATATACGGCCCATTTTTTTCTAGTGGTCCGAAATCATTTATTCCGGCTCACATAGAATTCGGCCAATGGGATTCCTTCGGGCCCAAGACCACACCAGATCTATGATCTACTATCTAGATCCATATGCGTGTCATTCGGCCCAAAATACTAAGAACGAGAGCAAACAATTAAAGGGAATAATAAAGGGCAAATTGTTTATACAATTGCAATAACTTATGATTAAGTTGGTGGAATCGAGTGAAATGAGTATTTATAACAAGGATCAACTTTGAGATGTTACAACATGACATGGTTAAAACAAAATGGATCATAAAACGCTATATTAAGTCCCATATAAATTGAACTAACAATAGTGAAAGGTAACAACTATTAAACTGAGGCCGAATGACAACAAAGACCGGGACCTACAGGTGTTAGCCAACTTGAGGACTAACACAAACACACATACACACACAAGTCAATACCACTCATACTTATAAAGTACATACATCGTGAACTCAATACAGGATCATGAAAACAAACTAAAGGTCAATCAAGAGCGCGTGCATTCATTCTTCTAAGCTAAGTCAATCCTACTACTACAAGGTGAGTTCATATGCCCCTTTTACTTTAATCTTTACTATATGCCCCTTTTACTTTAATCTTTACTGATTTTAAACTCTCGGGGCTGAGAAACATGTTTACTTTTATTTATTTAAAAGTCTTGTTTAACATGTTAATTATACTTTGATTTAGATAATATTAAATTGTTTATTATCGCTTATCATTGTATGCATGCTTGTATGATCATGAGATAACAGGGAAACTCAGATGAATATGATAATATAATTTCATAATCATCAACACATTTGAATAACATAGTTGTATGATTTTATCTTATAACACTTAGTTATTCCTACATGAGCAAACATTGAGACAATTCATACACAAACAAACAATGAGAACTACTATAGTGAAACATGATGACACTACACAATACATGAATGATTTGAAGATAAAACATCTTCTAAATATCATTCCACATTGTAATTAACCAAGTGTAATAAGTCAAGTACTTGTAACACTTAGTTACAACTTAAAAATATACTATGTGATAGTATAGAGCATTTGGTATCCACCACCTGCGTCACTTAAGGGTACTAAGACTAGTTCTTAATACGGCTTAAGGATTACACGGTGAACATATGAATTACATGAATGATAATTGTGATAATGTAACTTCATGATAACCACATCATTCACACAATGATTAACATAACGTAATAAGACAAGTTCTTATTCAACTTTGTTAATCACATGAGAACATCCCTACATTGATAACAATAACACATAGATGTACATCATCCGTCGTTATCTGTGGACTAGTAGACTGAGGAATTTATTTTCTCTCATGTCATATTATTAGTAACAGTTTCGATGAAGGCTTCGGGATCACACGGCGGAATAGAGGTGAATCGGGTCCATTGCAATCTGATTACGTGAGGATCACAATGGACTCCTTTTGGGCTCTATACGTTGCATTTGAGAATATATTACCTACAGTTAACTAACACTTTTAATAATTTAAAAGTGTAACAACAGTTAACGCGCAGAAAATAGAATAGTACAAGGAACAGATTAATTAAATCTAATATCCTTATTACACAAAATGGTTATCAATACTTCGGTTTGATAACTACAATGCTATCATCATATTATTCTATTCATGAGAACACAGGTGAATCAGTGGGACAAACGTGAGAATTGAGGATGGAAATCAATAGTTGTATTGCAAGTAGTGTGGAGTTCTAGTGTTGGGATGTTGGCTAGGGCTTAGTTCCCTTACATATGCCCTATATATAAGCATCACTGCTAGGATAATATAGTACTTGTGAATGTAATTATTGAGGAGCCATTGGGTGAACAAGTGAAACAGACAATCATACAAGTAACATATTTATCATTGTGAATGTGCATGTGAATGAATCAAGGTTTTACATTAACTTACTTATGAACTCACCAACCTAGTGTTGACTTTGTTTAAATACATGTTTTCTCAGGTGATGAACAGGTGTAGATACTTACATGCAAGGATTTAGCTAGTGGACTTATAGAAGACCTATCTTTATTTTGTATTGCATGCTTTTGGGAACAAGAGCATGAAACATCTTTAGTATATCTTGTATAGATACAAGATATAGCTACATTGATTCTTTTGGTAGATTTACTTGATTAAATTATGAACGATACTGTGTAATTAAATCTTGTAATTCTATATCATGGATGTGTTAGCATTTCTCATTTATTTATCATGTGCTATGTAAACAATCTGATCATTTGATTATCACTCATGATATCACGCCCCGGGAACCTTCCGCCCAACGGGTAAACCCGATCCGTTCCCGCCGGCCTGGGGTGTGACACATATCACGAATGAAGCCGCCAGCCCTCCACACAATAAACTGAACTCATTGCCACCTGCATTGCAGCTATGGATACCAATTTATAACTACCATGTGTTTGTCCTCAATTGATATTCAACCTAGTGTTCCCCGATATCTTAGAGTAGAGACTTAATTGTCTTTGTGATTGTCATTACTAACCAGTCCGAAATGTAAGATATCCTCAGCGATACCTAGAGCGAAACTTAAATGTCCATGTTACTGTCATTACTGACCAGCCTGAAATGTAAGATATCCCCCACGAGTATGAGGGAGACTTAGTTGTTTATGTGGCTGTCATTACCGATCAGCCTGAAATGTAAGATATACCCCACAATACCTATAATAGTGAGACTTAATTGTCTCTGTGACTGTCATTACCGACCATCCCAGAGTGTGAGTCATCCTCAACGATACCTATAATAGTGAGACTTAATTGTCTCTGTGACTGTCATTACTGACCAGCCCGGAGTGTAAGATATCTTCAACGATACCTATAAGAGTGAGACTAAATTGTCTTTGTTGCTTTCATTACCGACCAGCCTGGAGTGGAAGATATACTCAACGATACCTATAAGAGTAAGACTAAATTGTCTCTTTGACAGTCGTTACTGACCAGTTCGAAATGTAAGATATTCTCAACGATACCTATAAGATATGTATACATTCCCAAGCAATTTTAGTTTTACCATTTAGAATGTTGGCATATACCCTGCTCAATTATGATCTCAAATGATTAATTAATACTATTGCAATTATAATTGAAATCTAACATTCCAACTAGAATCATTTTAACTATCATAAGCATTAAAACTATATAATTAACTCAATTAATATATCACATTCATTGCTATTGTATTACTGTTATTCTGTTCCAATGACATGATGTCACACCCCGAGCAGGCGGGCCGGATCGAATATCTCGTCGGGCAGAAGGTTCTCAAGGAGCGATATCGTGTGATAATCGGAGTGATCAGATTGTATGCATAGTACAACATTTGAGAACAACCAAAGCACAATAATAATTAACTAATGGTTAAAAGTTAAATTACCATTGTCATTTTTGAGAATTTAACTTAGTAACCAATTTCACAACAATCATAAATCTGTCATCTTCTCACCGTACAAGACATCAAAATGATTCACTGCTATACGCAGGATATGTGCTTCCAAAAGTTACTAGGTCCACTATCTGAGCATCCTAGTATGCATCTGCAGTCTTAATCTAGTCCTGTACGTCATCTGAGGAAAACATGTAGGTAAACAAAGTCAACACATGGTTGGTTAGTTCATATAGTTTTGTTATTGAAAAATGAATTTGTACAAACCTGCCCAAGTGAAAACCTTGACCTCACCAACAACCACCTATACTATCCAGCCAAGTATGCTTATATATAGGGCATACGTAGGGTCAAGCTTACCGTCAGCCCAACCGCCAGCCCATCACATACTGGGCCACATAGTATATTGTTGTTAATGATAATTAAGCATTTCACCCCACACACTAATCTGAAAAACCTTGAACATTCTGAAAATGATAAACGTTGAACAATCCGAAATGGAAACCTCAACCAACATCATACACATAACAATACCATGGAAAATTTGAAAATAATTAATTAAAATGCTTAAACAAATGAATAATTAAACATTTAATTAAAATCTAATTCCTAATGATTGGGCCTTGGTCAACCCGAGTAGACTAGTCTAGCAATCTAGGTTGTTAGCAGTTGAGAAAATCTATAAATATCATCAAACATGTGACCTATAATCAATCAGTCTAGCTAGGACATCTTTTGATGTATAGTTTTTTATAGTTCGTTATAGATCGTCCATGTTCGTTCTTGTTCGTATAGATCATTAATTCTTTGGCACATGCTATCTTTGAGCATTTCCTAGATATTCCTTTGAAAATGATTAGGGGACTCTGTAAATATCATCAAACATGCAACCTATAATCAATCAGTCTAGTTAGGACGTATTTTGAAATATAGGATTGGCGCATACTATCTTTGATATTTCCCAGGCCTTTCCTTGAAAACGATTAGATCTCTGAAAATAGTTCTTTGAAAATAGATCTTTGAAAATAGGTCTTTGAAAATAGATCTTTGAAAATAGTTCTTTGGAAATAGATCTTTGAAAATAGTTCTTTGAAAATAGTTCTTTGAAAATAGATCTTTGAAAATAGTTCTTTGAAAATAAAATAATTATCTACTTATAATGAGTAAATAATCCTTTTTGAAACCTGCAATAAGTTTACCTAGACATAATCTAGGATAACTATTATACATATAAAAAATATATGAAGTAAAAGCATTTAAGTAAATATAATCCAAATAAAATAATTTACGCATGCTTCTCAGCCCCGCGTTTGTAAAACAAAAATGTTTAGAAAAGAGGCAATGAACTCACTTGTGTTGCTATGCAAATGAACTACAAAAGATATGCGTGCTCGTTGATGGTAGACTATGTATCTTCCGCACCTGCGTTGATTTATTATGATTTGAATACTATAAGTATTTAGTATTTGACATATATAGGGTTTTGGTCTCGGTGTGCAACTAAGTGTCCTATATACTAACTAATGTGTTTCTGGAATTACTCTAATCATTATATGTTACAAACTCTCTATGAACCCTTATCCCATAGTTAGATAACAACTAAACCTTATTTATATAAGGTTTATACTAATAAAATACATGACCTTTTTTAAATAGACCATCATTTATAAAGTTGTCTTCAAATTGTAAAATATTAAGTTTAGAGATCCTTTAAATTATTTTGAAAACATTTTAATAAGTTAATTTATAAGCCATTATATTTTAGTAAAAACATAAGTTATTTTTATAAAAAATATAGTTAAACATGTTAGCACTTAAGTTAATCTTACTTGAATAACTCCAAGTCACTCATTAGATCTTTCTTTCAATGTTGCTCTTTGTTCGTCCTTGTGTATATCTTACATTAGATCGTTAATTTGGAAGAATCTAAGTTGATTACACATTTGCGTGTGATCACTAAGTATTGAGTGTTGACTCATAGGGACAACATATTCATACTTAGTTACTTTCTTGACCTCCATTAGCATTCCTATGTGTTCTTAGTCCTTTATATTCGAAATCATTTGACACACTTAATGTACTTAACTTATTTGTTTCCACAAAACCTTTGTATTTGATTTGCATCCATTCAGCTAACATACTAAGTTTTATCTAATTAACTATCCTTGATCCTTATTTTTTTTATCATTCACAACCCATGGGTGATAGTCCCATTTGATGATTAAACTTGAATTGATATGTTTAAAATGATTTAGAAATATTGAATGTTAAAAACTGTTAGGTTTGATGATCCTAAAATTGGCTAACAATTCAAAATAGTCAACTTGGACCATTTTTTATGTTAACAATTTTACTTTGTATTTCATTAAGCAAACTTAGGTGCTTTAAGCCCAATTGATTACATGGAGCACTTGTTTAAGTGTTATATTAGTTTACAAAATATTTTAGTTTGAAAAACTTAGTTTTGATGAACAACACAACCGGTTTAAACACTTAGAAATCCTAATGGCTCAAAATCGACTAACCATGTTCAAACCTTTCTAATGAACTCAATTCTCGCTGGTTTTGGTTGGTTCCAAGTTCATATCACTTGGAAAATGATCAGGTGTTGGTATTCGCAGCCCCTAGCTCAATATCAACAGCCATGGTTTGTCTATTATCGATGGAAACCAACCCCAAGCCTGTCGACATTGTTGCAAGTATAACAACAGGTGCAACAGCCCTTTAATCTAGGTTCTAATCATTCCCAACTGACCTAAACATCAATATACTATTGTACTTAAGTTCTTACCTCGTTTTAGTGCAAGATTCTAGGGTTTTGACGCTCAAATCATGGCTGAAAAGATGTTGATGTTCGAGTAAACTCACCAAACAATGACAGCCACTAAATCAGCTCGTTTGAGCTCATTTTTGGTCTGTTTTTGATTATTCAAAACTCTATTTCTTCATCTCTTCATGATCTACATGTTTCTAACGTTTTAGTGTTTATCATAACTGATTTAAAGTGATAAATATGATTTAGAAGGTTACCTTACATGAATGTGGAAAACCCTCAAAATCAGAAACTTCTCTCTAAAAATGCGGTCGATCCAGCTCGTTTCAGCTCCGATCAGTTGTACTAATGTGTTCCTCTCGTTCACATGGTCGTTCTGACTACTAAAACGACTAATTTGGTTGAGAAACGAGAGAGATATGAAGGTTTGAAGTTAGAGAAACTGTAGAGAGAGAGAGTGACGGGTATGGAGGAGAGAGGAGGGCATTCTATTGAAGTTGTGAGGAAGAAGGAACCACAAGGCTTTTATAGTCCGGGTATGTTCGGGTGTGTTCGGTCTCCCTCGGTTTCCGTTCCGCGCGTCGTCTTTCGTAGTTTTCGTAATATTACGTAACTTAATAAAGATAGAAATTTTTAAACTTTTTAAAGTTGTAATTCCTAATAAATTAACTAAATATCTTTTATATATTTTTAAAATTTAAAAAAAGTTTATTTTATTGTTTCATCGGATCGTATTGTTTTCCCGCGCATTCGTACGAATCGTCAGCCGTTCGAACACGACGACAACGTTACTTTCCAATATGGTTTTCTAATTATTAGATATCGTTCAGAACGTTAAACTTACAAATATATTCATGCGATTCGTAACTCACATGAATATACTGTATGTTTAATATTCATTTAACGACGTCCGTTATAGTTTTAGTTTGGATTTCCTCACGTACTTTTATACGTAATAAGATCCTATCTAACAAACAAATAAGTTATCCAATCACTGTTTATCATATGTAACATATCAGTATTGTGTCTGTGTGTGATGTTTGTCAGTTTTGAGTTTATGCACTGTTAACATCAGTCGTTTCATATAATGTTAACACAAAATATTATGCGAACACTTTCCGTACCAGTATCTACAGTACTTTCCTACTTTCTGAAATTACTGTTCCCGCACTGATGTTACACATGATCTCATTGACATGAACACAATGTTATGACCACAAGTCTTTAGCATTGTGTTATAAGTTCTTGTCTTATTACACAATGTTAGCATATGTGGTGATTGTCTTCATGAAATTATGTTATCATGAATATCATTCTTGTTATCCCTTGTCATTGTCTCAGTGTTATCTCATTGCAATCTCTGTGTCAATAACAAAGTGTTATAAGATCAAATCTTATACACTTATGTTATTTCAATGATTTGATGATATCATGAAGTTAAGTTTCCATGATATAATCATTGATATGTCATAATTGTCATTTCACACACACACAAGCATACATTTTGATATGATAATAAGGATGAAACCTTTATTATCTAGATAGCATAATAATTTAAAATATGTACAAAACCTTTTAACAATTAAAATATTTAGCATGTTTCTCAATCCCGCATTTAAAATCAAAAGATTAGAAAAGGTGCATATGAACTCACCTTCTAGTTGTAGTGGTTGACTAAGATCCAATTGAAAGCACGCGCTCTCTGTTGTTGTACTATGTGGATTCACAATGTTGTGTTTGATTCAATGTTGTTTGCAACTTATAAGTACGAGTGATTATTTCGTATGTTAACCCTAATGGTTATTAACCTTTATAAGTCTTTGTTGTTTGATTAATCCTAGTTCACCATGTGATGTAATATACTTACATTTAGTCAATTTAGGTTAAGCTTTGTACAACTACATTCTTGGTTTATATCTTTTGAACTTGACTTAAAAGCTTTATATGTTATATAAGTTTTTGAAAACATTATATTTTTCTAAGTATACACTTAGGTTTTTATGTTAAAACTTGAACCTTACCTTTCCATTGAGCTAAACTTCATATCAATAATCTAAGTGTGTTATTTTAAGTTATTTGTTACCTAAAGCATGTTCATTTAAATCATTTCAAAAGGTTTAGAAGATATTACTTGCACTTTGTTTTAAAAGTTTGATTATCATTTTTGAGAAAAACCCAATATTACTTGAATAAAATGTTGCTTATTTACTCCTCCCTTGTTGTGCCGTCATCCATATTTTGTTATGAAACACTTGATCTTATAATTTAGAAATGTTTAAAACTTGTTTTAACTAGTATCGATGATCCATAACAATAAAATCGATGGATACTATCGCTGGTTAACACTTATGTCTATTCGAGAGGTTCCATCGATACTATGTTATTCCCATGGTTGTTGTAACTTCATTCCTAAACCATTTTGGTTTATTTTTTTTTTAGATAACTTGGACCAAATTTTAAACTAATATTGATGAACCTTGGGCTGGACATGCAACTTCGAACTTGTAATATCGATGAATCAGTGTGTCCGGCTCCTTGTCGATACTAGCAGAGCTTAATGTCAATGCCCAGCCTAATATCGAAGGAAATATCGATGGGTAATGGTTGCTGAAAACTTGGATTGGTCGATACTATTAGTGTCGACCAAAGGGTGATCGATTCTAAGTCTGTCGAACATGCTAGTGTCGATGGAAGTCTCCAAACTAAGCTGGTCGTCAATACTACCCTTCAAACAACATTCAACCATCGATACTACATGTTCTAATGTCGATATTATCACCCAACTTCCCAGATTAATATTCTAGTATATTCCAAGAATGGTAAACCCATTTTGATGTGAATCTAACAAGGTTTGATGGGTTAGATTCGAGTTCAAACTTCAAACAGCCGGGTTTTGTAAAAACCTTGAAAAATCGTAGCTTGGAGGTCATCATACCTTCAAATCAGTGGATTTCAAGGCCGGCCCTCTGTACTTTCATGTGGAGAATGTCGAAAGCTTCGATTTGATACCAAGATTTCACGATTTGGTGAAGAAATGAAGGATTTAGGTGGGTTTTTGTGTGAAAATTCTAGAGAGAGAAGGGATTTCCGAAAATTTTTGGACAGAGAGAGAGAGAGTAGATGGAAATTAAATAAGGGAATTGAATGCTACTTAGGGTTTCTATACCTTTTAGTGTCTCGGGTTAGTTCGGTTGCTCGGTTTTACGTTTGCGTCGCGTTTTCATAACGTAACGCATAATTTACTGACTTTAGATAAAATAGTTTTATTTTAATCTTTTAAAGGTGGTTATTCCTAGTAAATGTTTTATATTTATTTTTCTTATTTTATTGTTTCGAAAACGTTTATTTTTATCGTTTTTTCAGATCGTATCACCTTCGCCCGTATTTGTTCGAATCGTCACCCAAACGAACAGGACGATGGCTATAGTTTCTGTTTTTTTTTTCTACTTTTCAGTTATCATTAAGAACGTTAAACCCCCAAATATGTTTGTGTGAATCGTCACTCACGCAAACACACTGCCAGTTAATTGTTCGTAAACGAGACTAAACTGTTGTTTTGAATTGGACATTCTTACTGCCGGATTCAACTAAACTTAACTGTTTTCACATTATTATGAATGATTTCACATTGTTTTCTCACTGAATTGTCGGCCATCTGATTCATGTTATTTATGGAAATCAGATCACAACCGATATGCTTTTGCAATTTGATTTCTCAACTGTTATTTCACATGTGTTGTTGTATATTTATATTTCAATTTTTATTCAAAAACGTACAACTGTTATATGTTTTCATAAATTGTTGTCACACAACTCTTTAACACATAGTATTTACACATAGAAATAGTGAAAGTACACATACCGTACGGATTTGTCGGACGGTTAGGTACTAGCTGTTACACATTACTCTGAATCATCCTGAGCTTTAAGCTCAGACAAAGGATCAGTGTAAATGCACCAAGCCAACCAACATCCCTGACAAACAACTATATTTTAAACAGAAGGAACATTTTTAGTTTGACAAATTTAGAGAAAGTTGATGATTCTAATGGTTTGGTAAATATATCAACTTAGTCAAGTGTAGATATATGTTCTAGAACAATTAGTTCTTTTTCAAAACAGTCTCTTATGAAGTGGTGTCTCATTTCAATATATTTTGTTTTGGAGTGAAAGACAGGGTTTTTTATGATGTTTTTAGTAGCTTCACTATATATCAAAAGTGGGGTCTTTAACTCGTTTATTCCAAAGTCTAGTAGCTAGTATTGAAGCCATAGAACTTGTGTTGTACAATGTGTTGCTGCAATGTACTTAGCTTCAGCAGTAGAGTTTGACACATAGGTTTTTTTCTTGCTTTGCCATGACACCAAGAAGTTTGCAAAGAAATTGCATCCTCCTGAGGTTGATTTCCTTGTAAGGGAGCATCCTGGATAATCAATATCTGAAAAGGAAACAAGCTTGCAAAGTTGATTAGTAGGATACCAAATACCAAGTACTGAAGTACCTTTTAGGCATCTGAATATCCTCTTCACAAAGGATAAGTGAGATTGTTTAGGAGTAGATTGGTATCTGACATAGACACATGTGGAATACATGATGTCTGGCATTGATGCAGTTAAATACATCAGAGATCCAATCATGCATCTGTGTAAAGTTTGATCTACAGGTTCACCATCATCTTCTGCTGTTATTCCAGGGGTAGTTTCCGTAGTGGTGGAAATTGGTTTACAATCAATCATTTCAAATTTTCTCAAAGGATCTATTACGTATTTAGACTAATGAATGAAAATCCCATTGGGAGTTTGTTTAATGAAGACCTAGGAATGTTTTAAATTCACTTAGGGCACTCATTTTATACATAGAAGACATGAGTTTAGAAAGTTGTTCGCATAGAGAGGGATTCTGGTATTAATATCTAGAATGGATTGTATCAATCAGAGAGAACATACAAACTTAAGAATCAGAATTATGAACGAGTTCCATACAATTAGTATCGAAAATAGCCTATTTATAGACCTGCCATCGATTTTGTTAGTATCGATGGTATTACTATTGATACTATTACTGTCGATTAAACCAACACTTAGTCAATTTTCAAAACTACAAAACTAAAACAAAATAAAAATCAAAGAAACTAAACAATTACGAAAACGATAACATAAAGGTCTTTACTTCAACTATGCTACAGTCTTTAGTCGTCAATTCAACAACTGAAGTTGATCCTATCTGGGTACTAATAGACTCCCCTTTGGCAACAGCTCAGTGTTGGTCTTCATTCTTTCCACTAATAAAGTAGATGACTACCAGCACAGATCTTGTGCTTGATACAAACATCTAAAACCTTCTTGAACTGCATCACTTCGTCTCTGTGATCCTTATGATATTGAATATGTTTTATTTGCCACTTCTTCTAGCCATCTTCTGAAAGATTAATCAGATGGATAGGATCAAACAATCTGCACAACTCCATCTTATTTTTATCTTGAAATACAGCTTCAGAAGTATAACCGTCTAGATAACATAAGTGAAGGTTATTCATAATACCCAGTTAAACTTTAACTCAGGAATTATCTTTAAATATTTAACTGGCTTGAATTCATACTGTACCTTCCACTTTTAGGTTATCCAATCCAGATTCCCAACTATTGGAATCTTCTTCAATCTTTGAGGTTTTAATAACTCAAACTTCGTTGTTTGAGCCTCTTTTCTTATTATCCTCTCAATCAAATTTACCATGTAATCATTGGCATGATTTATTAAACGAATTTCAGCTAACACCCCGAGTTCATACAACGGCAACTGATGATAGCTCTTTATTGATTTCTTTAAATATTGTACTTCATCAAATCTTTTTACTATAAACAGATTGTTCTAAATCTCGAATTTCCAAGCTAAAATATTTCCAACACATTCTAATTTATTCGTGTTTTGTTTCTTCAGAGTTGGACTTTGAGGAGCATTAGCAAGATCATCTTTGGCAAGTTGAATGATATATGCAGTTGTCAGAGATTTATATGCATCTTCTGTGATCGTCTCTACTGCAACTTGTTTCTCTTTAATTTTAGCTTGAAATAATTGCAGCACATAATCAACTACAATCTTTTCAAATTTCTCTCCCACCATCTTTTCCTCCCAATCAAGATCCATATACAGATCTCTAACTTCTTTAACCGGATCCACTCTACTTCCTCCAATTCTTCCTCAAGCACATCGTCAATATCATCAAAGATTAGTGCATCTTCATACGCTTGGTCATTTAACCTTGGATCAACATCCAAGACAGAATTTTCATAATCCTGATCATCATATTTAAAATCATCATCATCAACATCTACAAGAGCATCAATCATTAAGTCATCTTGATCTTGATCAACAATCAAACTATCAACAAAATCATCCTCTTGAACTTTTTCTTTTCCTTTATCAGATATTTGTCCAACTGGCCCCCCTTGAGATACAGATTGAACTATATTTAATCCTTTCCTTTTATCCAGTGACAGGATCATTGCCAGAGGATGGACCACCTGCTTGATCATCTTGATCATCATCTCTTTGTCCCTGAAGAGGTCTAATAGCCTTAGCTCTACAACTTGTCTCCCACTGAGCTGAAGTATTCATCATTTGAGCTTTAATTGATTGAATCTGATTATAATGATCTTTAAAGACATGAAAACCATTATCATGAAGAGATTTGATCATCTTAGTCATATTGCCAAATTTAGAATTCATTGATGCAAATGAAGCTAAGTCCATCTTATTCACTCCATGTTGATAATCTTTACTTGCTGCAACTTCAGTATGTAAAGTATCCAATCGATCTTGTAATGGAATTATCAATGATGTAATCTGTGTAAGCTCAGCAACTGTAACTTCCAAAGCATTCACTCGAGCCTTCAAATTGACATTCTCATATTGTAACTCTTGAACATGAGACTGAAGTGCTAAGATTTGAATAGATTTTGTTTCAAACCTACCAGTGATGAGAGCACTAATGTTGGGAGACTCAAAGGATGGTACAGAAGGTGTGACAGGTGGAGTAGATGGTGATGAAGAATGTACTGGAACTAATGAAGTTGAAGACATTGGAGAAGGATTAGAAGAAGTATGCATAGTTGAACTAAAATAAAACTCTGTATCTGAAGGTTAATACTCAAAATCATCATCAGCTACAGGGGTCTTTTGCTTCTTTGATCTTGCACTTGAAGAAACAACAACTTTCCTTTTACCAGACACCATACTACTGGTAGCAAAGGAATCATCAATATCATTATCATCAGTTTCTAAATCTGAATCCGAACTTGAAGTATCAACCACATCACCTTCAGCTATAGGATTAGCATCTTCAGATTCTTTATGAACTACTTAAGTAACTTGTGGCGTAGATGATGTAGCAATATCTATGAATTGGGGTACAAATGAAGTAGTCTCAATCTCACCACTAGTAGTTTGGTTTGGTTGTTCATCTGAGTGTCTTTGTTGATCTGCCACTGGAGACTGAACATGGAACCACGCATCATTCTCTAGTTCTTGAAAATCAGCATCAATAATATGTCCAAACAGTAGAGTGTCTTCAGTGTGGGCTCCCCTCTTTGGTCTGCAATCAACAAAGATCCTCTTATTCATCATTATAATCTTGATAATAGGAACAGTCTTGCTAAGATGTTGACACAAATGATAAAGAATCATTGTCAGAAACCTTGGATATTGCAAGAAGCTCTCTTTTTCTGTTGCAGTTATTTGCTTGACCATGGAATCAAAGATTAACTGACAAATCTTGAATGGTTTATTCAACATTAGTGAAGCTATAAGGCGCTGAAAATGCCTAGATAAAGTATCAATGCATGGCTTCATGTTGGATAAACACATGATAACCACATGAAATAGATATCTCCATTGACCAGATAGTGATTCTTGGCCAATTGGGAAGCAATAACGTCTCCATTATATCCCATTCTATTGAGCACCCCACAGATCAAATCATTGGGAAGTGTCAATGGATCTTCATGAGTATCTTGAAACTGTAAAGCTGCCCGGAGATCTTCAACTGAGAATTGAATGAGAAAATCCTGGATCTCTTCAGAAATGATATAATCTGCGCAACCTTGGAGGCTTCCTTGAGCTCCTCATCAATTACTGCCTTGACATTGTGTTTGTCATTATAAAGTCTTTGACCTGTAAAAATATCATAAAAAAAACAAACATTTGATTTTAAAAAATTTCAAAACATAAAAATTTTTCATAAATTTTTCTAAGTATGGATTTCATCGATACTAGTAGTATGGATGATGTAGTGTCATCGATACTAGTAGTATCAATACACTGAGTATTGAGGTTAACACTTAGTAAACAAATTTGAAAATTCTATCGATATTTTTAATATCGATACTAGTATCTATATTACTACTATCGATAACACAATATCGATGCTAAGAGCAAAAAGTCAACACTTAGAAAAATTTGAAATAATCCCTCGATACTATTAGTATCAATGCAAGAACAGTTAGACAAAATTCAAATTTCCTAAATTTTCTAATGATGAAATTTAACTATAAAATCATCCAATCCATTATCAGACATCACCGATTATCGTTTTGAAACAAAAAATCCTTTGAATAGTCAACTTATTTATTCAAATTAAAGATTTAAATTTCAAAAAGTTTGACGAATCAAAACATGCAATTTTACGGATAAAATTTAATGGATTACCAGCCATTATGACGTAAATTAGATGAATAATCACTGGTAAATCGATGAAAATCAAAGGTGAACAAGGTAACAAAATCAACTATAAAATTCTCTGAATTATCACATAGTAATATCGATAGTAGTTGTATCGGTACTAAGAATATCGACCAGTATATATTCAAAATTTGATAATCGATACTATTAATGTTGATGACACTGTTTATCATCGATACTAATAGTATCAAGGACACTTCATCGATACTAACATTATTAATATCGATGGACTTCAAAAAAAATTTTAAAAAATAACTTAACTTAGAATTTTAAAAAATTTCAAACCAAACATCAAAAACACCTTTTTGTGAAAAATTAAGAAAAACACACTTGAAAGGTAAAATGTAAAATATGTTTGAAAATTTTGTTTTTATATAATCTATAAAAATAAAATATTTTGTCTTTTTGATAAAATCTTTGAAAAGATCCATATGAAATCATATTCAACTTATTCTTATTAATATTTCTAAAGAAATTAAAATTTATCAATAAGATATACACATAAAAAGAATCATATTAACCTATGCATCTATCAAATAAGCAACATAATCAAGTTATGAAAAATTTAAAATTCATTAGTCAGATATAACTCAAAATACCATAATTTAAACAAATACTAAGCAATGGTGACTTAGGTAATTTGAATTAAACATGAAATTCAATTAGTCTCACACTTAAATAGATACTAACCTATTCAACCTGAAAATTTATTGAGGATAAAATATATACTGCCATTGATCTTTTCACATATAAAATAAATTAATGGAATGCGCTAGTGAGAACAGGTGTGTGTGAATCACACAACAAATAGTCACTATGCATATGAATTAATGAATGCTATGAATTTCCAGGTCTATATTGACGTATAACAAAGGAATTTCAGTATATGTATTCAAAAGATCATTGATGGCGTTGTATGTATATATATAAATCAACTCTCAATCCATTGTTGTTGAAAACAGTTAGTGCAAGTTTATTTTAAGATAGAGATCCCATTAAATCATGAACTTTATTTATTTTGTTGCGTAGTATAATTCAAATAAAAGCATCGATGATTATCGTATTTTCAAACTAAGATGTTCAATTTAATCATATATCACTTATATGTTTCAATACAAAAAAATATAAACATTATCAAATTCACATGTATAATTTTGACAAATTTAAATTTTAATCTCTTAGAAAATATTTATTTAAAATAAGTTAAAATCCTATCATTTTTCTTAAAGTCTGGATGCAATTTTCAAAAATTTTATATTTTTCAAAAAACTTCTAAAAAATTAAACTTGAAAGATAAAACTAAAAATTAAAATAAAAGAAAAAGAAACTTTCAACTAAATTTTTTTTTTCAAAACTTTTCATTGAAAATTGATCATCCCAAGTCCTTCTGCAAGAGAAGAAAATCGGGTAAAAATCAAAAGCCATTGTCAAAATATCAGCAATGATATCAACTGTATTGATTTTTAAAAGTTGAATTAACTTTTTCTCTGAATAATCTCAAATGAAATGATGTCGAATATCGATTTGCTTTGTTCGTTTATGTGAAACTAGGTTTTCAGTTGTGGCTATAGCAGCTATATTATCAATAAAGATAGGGGTTGTTGTAAACTTTAAACCGTAATCTCGCATTTGTTGTTGAATCCACAAAACTTGTGAACAACAACTAGAAGCAGCAACATACTTAGCCTCACAAGTAGATATGACTACAATAAGTTGCTTCTTACATTGCCACGTTACAAGTTTGTTGCCAAAAAATTGACAACCCCAAGTTGTTGACTTCCTGTCAAGATTAAAGCCACTATAGTAAGAATCTGAAAAAGCAATAAAATTCATACTATCATCATAAGGGTACCAAAGTCGAAGACTAGGTTTTCCCTTCAGATAGCAAAAAATTTGTTTCACTGCTTTGATATGTGAATCCTTTGGTTTTGCTTGAAACCTGGAACACAAACAAACACCAAAAATGATGTCAGGTCTTGTAACAGCCGGCCGTATTGGATATTGTCCGCTCTGCCCCACCGGGCTCACGGATTTGCTTTTGGTTACCCGGGTGAAAACTTCCCAGGGAGGTCACCCATCCCTGGATTGCTACCACCTGAGCACGCTTAACTGTAGAGTTTTCATGTGCTCCACAGCCAACTAAGCCCAAAACGCGTTCAATAGAGAAGGTATCCACTCCCTCTTATAAGGAAGTTTCGTTCCCCTTACTCAACCCATGTGGGATTAGCCAGCCGCGCTGGAGTGGAATTCCTCCCCCACTAGGGAATCAGCGTCCCCGCTGATCACATGGATTCGGCCCCTGTCTCTGATACCATCTGTAACAGCCGGCCGTATTGGATATTGTCCGCTCTGCCCCACCGGGCTCACGGATTTGCTTTTGGTTACCCTGGTGAAAACTTCCCAGGGAGGTCACCCATCCCTGGATTGCTACCACCTGAGCACGCTTAACTGTAGAGTTTTCATGTGCTCCACAGCCAACTAAGCCCAAAACGCGTCCAATAGAGAAGGTATCCACTCCCTCTTATAAGGAAGTTTCGTTCCCCTTACTCAACCCATGTGGGATTAGCCAGCCGCGCTGGAGTGGAATTCCTCCCCCACTAGGATCGGGTTTCCCCGACGGGCGGAAGGTTCCCGGGGCGCGATATCGTGAGTGATAATCGAAGTGATCAGATTGCTTACATTGCACATGATATAAATGAGAAATGCTAAATATGATAGAATTACAAAGTTAAATTACAGCAGTATCGTTTATAATTTAACAATGTAAATCTATGGTAAGCACCAATAAAAAGCATATCTTGTATTTACACAAGATATACAAAATAATTTGTATAATGATGTCTTCAAAAGTATGCAGGTCCAAAATACTAGTCTTCTATATGAAGTCCTAGTCCAAAAGAAATGACTTCCTAATTAACCTGTTCGTCACCTGAGAAGTCATGCAAAAGATCAAGTCAACACATGGTTGGTGAGTTCATATAGTTTTAGTAGTTGAAAATGATTTGAAAACCTCCTTTGGTAAAGACCCTAACCTCATTAACACCACATGTAATATCCACATTGGTATGCTTATATATAGGGCATATGTAAGGGACAAGCCCTAGCCAACATCCCACCACATACTAATATGCATATGACACTGCTGTTAATGACAATTAAGCATTTTTACCCTTAACACAATCCCATAAGTTCTTCTGTTTGTTGTCCCTGTCATTACAATCATTTGAAATCCATGTTGATTTCACAAGTTCATCACACAATATGATCAACCACACAATTGTATAAACAGTTATAAATGCTTAATTAAACAAGTAAGTAAACATTTAATAAAATCTAAGTCCTTATGATTGAGGCCTTTGGTCATACTCGAGTAGACTAGTCTGTCAATCTAGGTACTTAGTAGTTAGGGAAACTGTAAATATCCTCAAACATACGACCTACAAGTCAAACGGTCTAGCTAGGACTTCTTGAAATGCAGGATTTTATGTTTCGTCAATGTTTTTGGCGTATGCTATCTCTGATATTTCCCAGGCTTTCCCTTGAAAATGATTTATTGATTCGTCTGATTCTGTCACAAGATGTACTTGATGCGTTGATCATAGAATACTAGATTCATTGATCGATTGTACACTTGATTCGTTATTCAACAAACACTTGGTTTGTAGAACATTGAATGTTGTCTTTGCAAAGATTGTTTTGTTTGATTTCTTGAAGTCCCACACTTGTTTGTCAAAATGTTTGGTTTGATTTCCTTGAATTCACCCACTTGATTTGTCAAAATGTTTGGTTTGATTTCCTTGAACTCACCCACTTGATTTGTCAAAATGTTTTGTTTGATTTCCTTGAACTCCCACACTTGTTTTGCCAAAATGTTTGATGTGACTCTTTTGAAATGTTTTGATCCGTTGAAATCTTTTAGTTTAAATCTGATTATTCACTTAGTTTATAAGTAAATCAGTTAGTAAACCTGCATAAAATCTTCCTAGACATGGTCTAGGATAACATTTATATATATGTAAAACATATAAATTTAAAAGCATTTAAGTAAACGATTTCAATAACAGTTTACGCATGCTTCTCAGCCCCGCGTTTTAAAACAAAATGTTAGAAAAGGGGCAATGAACTCACCTGTGCTGCTATGTAATTTGATCTAACACAAGATGCGCGCCCCTGTATGTAAGCTAAGTTTCTTCGGTTCCTGAGTTATTTTATAAGAATTTGAATATAATAAGTACGCGTAGTAGTCGTTGTGCCTAAGGTTTGATCTTTGGGTGTGTGCAACTAAGTGTCTTAGTACTAAGTGTAACTAAGGTCTAATTTATCCTAGTTACCCTTTTTGATCCCCAATCCCATAGTTTAGTTACTTAGTTGTAATAACTTACCTTTACATTTTTAGAAATTTCGGCAGAGTTTCCTTTGTTTTTAGAGCAAATCCTGACAATTATATTGTCTATTTATAACAAAGTCCCAATTCAACCAATTCCATAAATATTTAAACCAAAACATTACAATTAATCCTTTATAACAAAATTTAACTAAAGGAAAACTATGCCATTTATATAATTCACATTTCAAATTAATCAAAACTTTAGAAGTTATTAGACCAACTATTATAATGTATATTTCAAAGTAAACAAAATTTTAATTGAAAGCATTCACACATTTTCATTTCGATATTACAACATCATTGTTTAAATTTAATTAAACTTTTATCATTTGATGGACTTAATAAAGTCCCATTGGGCCCATTTAAGCGCAATTGTAAATCTTTGATTCCCAATTGATCATCCAACTTGATTTTTAATCCATGCGATTTCTTGAAAAGGTTCTTCTCATGTGTTAGACTACCTCAAAAGATGTTGCATTTATATTGATATGTTATTGTGTTTCATGAAGATGCATACATCTTAGTAACCCTACTTAGTAGTCCATGCATCAACATACAACACAATTCATGTATGCATGTATTCTTAGCTCGTTCCTAGACTTTGAGTCCTTGTGTGTACATTCCCGTGACCCTTAGACTAGGATTCATAGCCCTTAGCCCATCACCCTTCTATTTTGATAACATTTCAGGTTCGGTAAACCCCAAGGAGCAGCGAACCTTTTGATGTGAGTTCCTTAGGTTCGGCTAACATTTCAACACCACGAACCCTAAGGGTTCGGCCATGATGAGGTAAAGGTTCGGTCAAGTGTTCCCTAGGTTCGCAACTAAGAAGGTTCGTTCCAACTAAGTGAGGGTTCGGCCAGCTAGGATGGTTCGGCTGGAAAGTATAGGGTTCGTGGGTCCTAGGTTCGTGATGCTATGGTTCGACCAAGTCAACATTGCAGGGTTCGTGACCCAGGTCCTATAGGTTCGTTGCAGGCTACACAGGGTTCGGCTCCCAGAAGGTTGCAGGGTTTGTTGCAGAAGCCATGCAGGGTTCGGCTGCATGGGTGGGTTCGTGTAGGGTTCGGCCAGCGAACCTGTTTAGTTCGGCCAGTAGATCCCACGAACCTGTAAGGGTTTTGGCGTTCCCATCTTCGTTTTAACGAGCTAAACCTGTTACAAACTAGTTCTAACAGATTCTAAACCCATGTGATAACCTGATCTAAGTGTTCTAAGTGCTTTAGTGCCGGTTATAATGACAAATCGCAAGAACTTGAGAAACCCTCTAAAATTCGAATTTAAAGTGAATTATTACCTTAGATTTCGTAGATAAACACGCAAAATACTTGTACTTCTGAATTCTATTCGATGAGAGGATCGTCTTGGCACCAAATTTGATCGAATCCAACTTGAAGTGAATGAGATTTTCTAGAGAGAAGGTGGAGAACCGATTTCTAGAGAGAGAGGCATAAAACGTGAATGAGAGCAAGGATGGAGATGGTGGTGGTAGGTGTTGACATAAATGATTCTTTAAATGGGTTAAAATATATCCGGATGTTCGGTCTCGTTCGGTTTCCCGTAAAATACCGGTTCGCGTAGCTTTCGCAACTAAACGACACGATTATAAAATTAGAAATCTTTTAATTATTCTAGGTTGAAATTCCTAATAAATTAACTAATATCTTCTTATTTATTAAATTTAAAATATTAATTTACTGTTTAAATCGAAATGTACGGTTGTCGCGCGTATTCGTTCGAATCGTCACCCGTACAAACACGACGATAACTATACTTTTCAATCTTGTTTTCTAATAATATAATATCCTTCAGAACGTTAAACTTTCAGATATATTCGTACAGATCGTCACCTATACGAATAACCCGTCAATTTAGCATTCACATAACGATATTCGTGTGTTTTGTTCCGTAAGGCCTCACATACGTTTATACATAATAAATCCTAAACAAATAATCACATGATGGTTCTGTATTGCCGGATTATTATCTGACTCAAGAACCATTGTTATGAACTGTGTTTCTGCTAATTGTTTCTGAATTTGTTCTATGAACACACAAAATGACAATGATAAATGATGTGAATCTGAAATGTACTAAAATGTATATGATTCGTACCTGTTTTACTGTTCATGTACTGTAGAGATCACTGTTCCGGTAACGGTTCCGGCACTGATGTTACAGTCTCCCCTTGTTAGAGAAATTTCGTCCCGAAATTTAAGAGTTGTTATCAGGTACAGCTTCCTCTTCAAACAGTTGGGGATACTTTAACTTCATGTGATCTTCACGTTCCCAAGTGAACTCGGGCCCGCGTCTTGAATTCCATCGAACCTTTACAATAGGAATACGGCTTCGCCTCAGTTGTTTAACCTTGCGATCCATAATCTCTAAGGGTTCTTCAATGAAATGTAACTGTTCATCGACTCGAATCTCTTCGATTGGAATGACGAGAGACTCGTCAGCAAGGCATTTCTTTAGGTTTGAGACGTGAAACACATCATGCACACCACTGAGTTCATCTGGTAACCTCAGTCGATAGGCTACAGGACCTATACGTTCGATGATCTCGAACGGTCCCACGTATCGTGGTGCTAATTTTCCTTTCTTTCCAAAGCGTACAACGCCTTTCCATGGGGATACCTTCAACATTACACGATCTCCCACTTGGAATTCCAACGGCTTGCGCCGTTTGTCGGCGTAGCTCTTTTGTCTGCTCCTTGTTGCTTGTAGTCTTCTTTGAATCTGAGCTATCTTGTCAGTGGTTTCTTGGATAAGTTCTGGTCCAGTTATTCGGTTGTCTCCAATTTCAGTCCAACAGATCGGTGATCGACATTTCCGGCCATAAAGAGCCTCGAATGGTGCACATCCGATACTGCTGTGGTAACTGTTATTGTAGGAGAATTCAATCAGTGGCAAATGGGAATCCCAGTTTCCACCGAAGTCCAATACACATGTTCTCAACATGTCCTCTAGGGTTTGAATAGTACGTTCGCTTTGACCATCCGTTTGTGGGTGGTAAGCTGTACTCAGATTTAACTGTGTCCCTAAAGATTTCTACAATGATTGCCAGAACCTTGATGTAAATCTGCTGTCTCTATCAGAAATAATAGACAATGGCACACCGTGGCGTACCACTATCTCATTGATGTACAACCTTGCCAGTTTATCCATTGTGAAGGTCTCATGCATAGGCAAGAAATGAGCAGATTTTGTTAAACGGTCAATGATCACCCAAATTGTATCGTGACCACTGGAAGTGCGGGGTAGCTTGGTGATGAAATCCGTAGCTATTTGTTCCCACTTCCAGAGTGGAATCTCAGGCTGCTCCAATAGACCGGACGGTCTTTGGTGTTCCGCCTTTACCTTCGCACACGTTAGACATTGACCGACGTATTCGGCTATGTCCTTCTTCATTCCAGGCCACCAATAAAATCCACGCAAGTCTTGGTACATCTTATCAGCACCTGGATGAACAGAGTATTTAGTCTTGTGTGCTTCATCGAAGATAAGTTTCCTCAATTCATCTACCGCCGGTATCCATACACGTTCCCGGTAGTAGATCATTCCATCAGACTTCGTGTCAAACTGTTTCTCTGATCTACAATCAAGTTCTTTCTTCAGATTATCTCGGTCAAGTGCTTCTTGTTGCGCTTGAATAATCTTGTCACTTAAACTGGTCTGCACGGTTATCCCCATTGCTCTAACACGTAGGGGTTTGACTCGTTCCTTCCGGCTCAAGGCGTCAGCTACAACGTTCGCCTTTCCCGGATGGTACTTGATCACACAATCGTAGTCATTCAGAAGTTCAACCCAACGGCGTTGTCGCATGTTGAGCTCCTTCTGATCAAATATGTGTTGCAGACTCTTGTGATCTGTAAATATGGTACACTTGGTGCCATATAAGTAATGTCTCCAAATCTTCAAGGCGAAGATTACTACTCCCAGTTCAAGATCATGAGTAGTGTAGTTCTTCTCATGAACCTTTAACTGTCTTGATGCATAGGCTATGACTTTGTCCCGTTGCATTAATACACAACCGAGTCCCTGATGGGAGGCGTCACAGTATACAACAAAGTCATCACAGCCTTCGAGGAGTGATAGGATAGGAGCATTACATAGTCTCTGTTTCAATGTCTGAAAAGCATCTTCTTGTTTCTGCTCCCAGACAAACGGTTCACTCTTTTGAGTTAGCTTAGTGAGAGGCAAAGCTATTTTATAAAAGTTTGAGATAAACCATCTATAATAACCCGCCAATCCCAGAAAAGACCGTATCTCCGTCGGTGTCTTTGGAGTGTCCCAATTCTTTATCGCCTCGATCTTGGCAGGATCTACATGAATTCCCTCGCTGTTGACTACATGACCCAGAAATTGAACTTCTCTTAGCCAAAATTCACACTTAGAGAATTTAGCATAGAGTTGTTCTTTCTTCAACAGCTCCAAGATCTTTCTAAGGTGTTGCTCATGTTCTGTTTTGGTCTTGGAATAAATCAGTATGTCATCAATAAAGACAATGACAAACTGATCCAAGTACGGCTTGCACACTCGGTTCATGAGATCCATGAAAACCGCTGGTGCATTTGTCAATCCGAAGGGCATCACCATAAATTCATAATGCCCATACCTTGTTCGGAAGGCCGTTTTCGGTATGTCTTCATCTTGAACTCTCAGCTGATGATATCCAGACCGCAAGTCAATCTTTGAGAAGTATTGAGCTCCTTGCAGTTGGTCAAACAAATCATCAATCCTCGGCAAAGGATACCGATTCTTGATGGTTAATTTGTTCAGCTCTCTGTAATCTATGCACATTCTGAACGATCCGTCTTTCTTTTTCACGAACAAGACCGGAGCTCCCCAAGGTGAGTAGCTCGGTCTGATGAAATCCTTGTCAAGTAACTCCTGCAATTGATTAGACAATTCCTGCATCTCTGAAGGTGCTAACCTGTAAGGAGATTTAGCAACAGGAGTTGCTCCAGGAATTAAGTCAATACGAAACTCTACCGGTCGCGCAGGTGGCAAACCAGGTAGGTCTTCGGGGAATACTTCAGGATATTCTTTCACTACCGGTACCTCTTGGATCTTCTTCTTGTCTTTCTCTTTTTCCACCACATGAGCCAGAAAGGCTATGCACTGCTTCTTTAAACACTTACGCGCCTTTATGCAAGAAATGATTTTGACACTTCGCTCTGCTTGATCCCCTCTAACTTCCAATACATGATCACTCGGCAATGGAATTCGAAGCAGCTTCTCAGAACAGATGACTTCCACTCGGTTAGAGGAAAGCCAATCCATTCCAACAATGATGTCGAAACTACCCAACTCCATCGGTATCAAATCGATGGCAAATGTATGATCATTAAGTGTCAATGGGCAATTTCAATAAACTGTACTAACTGTAATCTGTTTCCCGTTAGCTACTTCTATAATGTAAGGGGAGTCTAACTGTTCCTCCACTGAATCTAGTTGGCATGCAAAATCGGTAGAAATAAAACTCTGATCCGCACCAGTATCAAATAAAACAGATGCATAAAAGTCATGTAAGAGAAACGTACCAGTGACCACATTTGGGTCCTGGCGTGCAGCTGGTGCTCTGATAGCAAAGGCTCGTCCACGGGGTGCTTGAACTCCTGGTTGAGCCTTCTTTGGGCAGTTCTTCGCAAAGTGGCCTTGTTCGCCACAGTTATAGCATCCACCATTGTTCCGATTAGCTGGTGGAGGGAGAGCTAGAGCAGCATTGTTGACTGCTTGATTAGGAGTCATCCTGTAGTACTGGACCCAATGGCCCTTCCGTCCACATCCCGTGCAATGTTTGCAGGGAGTGTCAGCAGTGTGGTGATACTGACACTTGGCACACAGAGGATATGTGCCAGTGTAAGGTTTGCGGTTGGGGTTTTGTGGTGTTGCTGCTATTTGTTGCAGAGGTGTAGCCACCGCGTAGTTCTTAATGGTCTTCTGTTTCTTCTTCTGATGGTGGTGGGGTTTCTTGGAAGGCTCAGCCTTGTTCTTGCTGGGTTCAGCCTCTTTCTTTAAAACTCCATAGGCTACCATGAGATCAGTGAGTTTCCCAGACAGTCTCACTGCAGATTCAACAGTAGTAGGGTTGGCTGAAACAACCATGCCCTGAATGCAGGCGGGAAGTCCACCCACATAACGGTCTATCCTTTTCTCCAGAGTTGGTACCATATCAGGTACCAAAGCAACTAACTCGTGGTAACGAGTAGTGTACCCCATGTGATCAGCCCCCTTCATCACATGGTTGGATAGTTCAACCTCCAACTTCTGCAGCTCATTCTTGGGACAAAATTCTGTTCACAGCAGTGCTTTGAAGTCTTCCCATGACATTGCCATAGCTTCCTCTCTTCCTCGGGCGTTGATCTGACCATTCCACCAGGTCAGAGCCCGTTTGTTGAATGTTCCCGCTGAGTAACGGACCTTGTGGTGTTCAGGGCAGCTGCAAAGATCCAATGTTGCCTCAATCTTCTCAATCCATTGGATTAATCCAACGGCGCCTTCAGACCCACTAAAACTGGGTGGTTTACATCCTACAAAGGACTTGTAGGAGTAATGAGATGAATCTCCAGTATTTCCACTGGCTTCTCCTGATGTGTTGCCAGTGTTGAGGATTTCATTACGAAGACGAAGGAACATCTCCGGTATTGCTTCTTTCATCTGATTTGTCATCTGGCTACTCAGTAACGTCACCAGAGCGATAGTAGCAGGATCCATGGTCGGTGCTGTGCCCGAACCAGATGCTTGAGTACTCAATGGAGGAGGGGGAGCAGGAGGTGGAGGAGGAGGTGGTGGTGAATCATTTGGTGACGGTGTGGAGGAGTGTGGAGCCAAGTCTTGTGGTGGTAGCTGTATCAAAGGAGGTTGTCTTCGCGGAGGCATTCTGATCATAACCAATAAAGTTATCGGTTAGTGCAATGATCGAATACAGAAGACAATATGCAAATAAGTCTTATGTCCTATGTTCTTTACATGCAGGGTCCCTAGGTTATAGTCTAGGCCAAACCATTTAAATAAGTGGCCTATATTTCTCTATAACCATGGCTCTGATACCAATCTGTCACACCCCGAGCTGGCGGGGTAGGATCGGGTTTCCCCGACGGGCGGAAGGTTCCCGGGGCGCGATATCGTGAGTGATAATCGAAGTGATCAGATTGCTTACATTGCACATGATATAAATGAGAAATGCTAAATATGATAGAATTACAAAGTTAAATTACAGCAGTATCGTTTATAATTTAACAATGTAAATCTATGGTAAACACCAATAAAAAGCATATCTTGTATTTTCACAAGATATACAAAATAATTTGTATAATGATGTCTTTAAAAGTATGCAGGTCCAAAATACTAGTCTTCTATATGAAGTCCTAGTCCAAAAGAAATGACTTCCTAATTAACCTGTTCGTCACCTGAGAAGTCATGCAAAAGATCAAGTCAACACATGGTTGGTGAGTTCATATAGTTTTAGTAGTTGAAAATGATTTGAAAACCTCCTTTGGTAAAGACCCTAACCTCATTAACACCACATGTAATATCCACATCGGTATGCTTATATATAGGGCATATGTAAGGGACAAGCCCTAGCCAACATCCCACCACATACTAATATGCATATGACACTGCTGTTAATGACAATTAAGCATTTTTACCCTTAACACAATCTCATAAGTTCTTCTGTTTGTTGTCCCTGTCATTACAATCATTTGAAATCCATGTTGATTTCACAAGTTCATCACACAATATGATCAACCACACAATTGTATAAACAGTTATAAATGCTTAATTAAACAAGTAAGTAAACATTTAATAAAATCTAAGTCCTTATGATTGGGGCCTTTGGTCATACTCGAGTAGACTAGTCTGTCAATCTAGGTACTTAGTAGTTAGGGAAACTGTAAATATCCTCAAATATACGACCTACAAGTCAAACGGTCTAGCTAGGACTTCTTGAAATGCAGGATTTTATGTTTCGTCAATGTTTTTGGCGTATGCTATCTCTGATATTTCCCAGGCTTTCCCTTGAAAATGATTTATTGATTCGTCTGATTCTGTCACAAGATGTACTTGATGCGTTGATCATAGAATACTAGATTCATTGATCGATTGTACACTTGATTCGTTATTCAACAAACACTTGGTTTGTAGAACATTGAATGTTGTCTTTGCAAAGATTGTTTTGTTTGATTTCTTGAAGTCCCACACTTGTTTGTCAAAATGTTTGGTTTGATTTCCTTGAATTCACCCACTTGATTTGTCAAAATGTTTGGTTTGATTTCCTTGAACTCACCCACTTGATTTGTCAAAATGTTTTGTTTGATTTCCTTGAACTCCCACACTTGTTTTGCCAAAATGTTTGATGTGACTCTTTTGAAATGTTTTGATCCGTTGAAATCTTTTAGTTTAAATCTGATTATTCACTTAGTTTATAAGTAAATCAGTTAGTAAACCTGCATAAAATCTTCCTAGACATGGTCTAGGATAACATTTATATATATGTAAAACATATAAATTTAAAAGCATTTAAGTAAACGATTTCAATAACAGTTTACGCATGCTTCTCAGCCCCGCGTTTTAAAACAAAATGTTAGAAAAGGGGCAATGAACTCACCTGTGCTGCTATGTAATTTGATCTAACACAAGATGCGCGCTCCTGTATGTAAGCTAAGTTTCTTCGGTTCCTGAGTTATTTTATAAGAATTTGAATATAATAAGTACGCGTAGTAGTCGTTGTGCCTAAGGTTTGATCTTTGGGTGTGTGCAACTAAGTGTCTTAGTACTAAGTGTAACTAAGGTCTAATTTATCCTAGTTACCCTTTTTGATCCCCAATCCCATAGTTTAGTTACTTAGTTGTAATAACTTACCTTTACATTTTTAGAAATTTCGGCAGAGTTTCCTTTGTTTTTAGAGCAAATCCTGACAATTATATTGTCTATTTATAACAAAGTCCCAATTCAACCAATTCCATAAATATTTAAACCAAAACATTACAATTAATCCTTTATAACAAAATTTAACTAAAGGATAACTATGCCATTTATATAATTCACATTTCAAATTAATCAAAACTTTAGAAGTTATTAGACCAACTATTATAATGTATATTTCAAAGTAAACAAAATTTTAATTGAAAGCATTCACACATTTTCATTTCGATATTACAACATCATTGTTTAAATTTAATTAAACTTTTATCATTTGATGGACTTAATAAAGTCCCATTGGGCCCATTTAAGCGCAATTGTAAATCTTTGATTCCCAATTGATCATCCAACTTGATTTTTAATCCATGCGATTTCTTGAAAAGGTTCTTCTCATGTGTTAGACTACCTCAAAAGATGTTGCATTTATATTGATATGTTATTGTGTTTCATGAAGATGCATACATCTTAGTAACCCTACTTAGTAGTCCATGCATCAACATACAACACAATTCATGTATGCATGTATTCTTAGCTCGTTCCTAGACTTTGAGTCCTTGTGTGTACATTCCCGTGACCCTTAGACTAGGATTCATAGCCCTTAGCCCATCACCCTTCTATTTTGATAACATTTCAGGTTCGGTAAACCCCAAGGAGCAGCGAACCTTTTGAGGTGAGTTCCTTAGGTTCGGCTAACATTTCAACACCACGAACCCTATGGGTTCGGCCATGATGAGGTAAAGGTTCGGTCAAGTGTTCCCTAGGTTCGCAACTAAGAAGGTTCGTTCCAACTAAGTGAGGGTTCGGCCAGCTTGGATGGTTCGGCTGGAAAGTATAGGGTTCGTGGGTCCTAGGTTCGTGATGCTATGGTTCGGCCAAGTCAACATTGCAGGGTTCGTGACCCAGGTCCTATAGGTTCGTTGCAGGCTACACAGGGTTCGGCTCCCAGAAGGTTGCAGGGTTCGTTGCAGAAGCCATGCAGGGTTCGGCTGCATGGGTGGGTTCGTGTAGGGTTCGGCCAGCGAACCTGTTTAGTTCGGCCAGTAGATCCCACGAACCTGTAATGGTTTTGGCGTTCCCATCTTCGTTTTAACGAGCTAAACCTGTTACAAACTAGTTCTAACAGATTCTAAACCCATGTGATAACCTGATCTAAGTGTTCTAAGTGCTTTAGTACCGGTTATAATGACAAATCGCAAGAACTTGAGAAACCCTCTAAAATTCGAATTTAAAGTGAATTATTACCTTAGATTTCGTAGATAAACACGCAAAATACTTGTACTTCTGAATTCTATTCGATGAGAGGATCGTCTTGGCACCAAATTTGATCGAATCCAACTTGAAGTGAATGAGATTTTCTAGAGAGAAGGTGGAGAACCGATTTCTAGAGAGAGAGGCATAAAACGTGAATGAGAGCAAGGATGGAGACGGTGGTGGTAGGTGTTGACATAAATGATTCTTTAAATGGGTTTAAATATATCCGGATGTTCGGTCTCGTTCGGTTTCGCGTAAAATACCGGTTCGCGTAGCTTTCGCAACTAAACGACACGATTATAAAATTAGAAATCTTTTAATTATTCTAGGTTGAAATTCCTAATAAATTAACTAATATCTTCTTATTTATTAAATTTAAAATATTAATTTACTGTTTAAATCGAAATGTACGGTTGTCGCGCGTATTCGTTCGAATCGTCACCCGTACAAACACGACGATAACTATACTTTTCAATCTTGTTTTCTAATTATAGAATATCCTTCAGAACGTTAAACTTTCAGATATATTCGTACAGATCGTCACCTATACGAATAACCCGTCAATTTAGCATTCACATAACGATATTCGTGTGTTTTGTTCCGTAAGGCCTCACATACGTTTATACATAATAAATCCTAAACAAATAATCACATGATGGTTCTGTATTGCCGGATTATTATCTGACTCAAGAACCATTGTTATGAACTGTGTTTCTGCTAATTGTTTCTGAATTTGTTCTATGAACACACAAAATGACAATGATAAATGATGTGAATCTGAAATGTACTAAAATGTATATGATTCGTACATGTTTTACTGTTCATGTACTGTAGAGATCACTGTTCCGGTAACGGTTCCGGCACTGATGTTACAGGTCTAGAAGCACTTAAATACATTAAGGAACCAATCATTGAACAATATAGATGTTGATCAACATCTACACCATTCTCATCATTCCATAACTTATGATGAGTACAAATAGGGGTAGCAATGGATGTACCATCACTCATCTTGAACTTGTTCAAGATATCATGTACATATTTACTTTGATGAATTTAAAAGCCATCTTTCTTTCGATCCATTTGTATCCCAAGAAAGAAAGCAAGCTCTCCTATTGCGCTCATTTCAAATTTCTGCTTCATAACTTTTTCGAAGTCTTTGCATAACTGTTCATTTGTTGCTCCAAAATGATATCATCCACATATATCTGCATGATCAGAATATCATAATTCATCTTCAAGATGAACAAAGTGCTGTCAATCTTTCCCCGTGAAAATCCATTGTTCAGCAAACGAGTTAACAATGTTTCATACCAAGCCCTGGGTGCCTGATCTAATCCATACAAAGCTTTATCAATACGACAACACTTTGTAGGATTGTTAGGATCTTCAAACCCTGGTGGTTGAACAAAATAAACCTCCTCTTTCACTATACCATATAGAAAGGCATTCTTAACATCCAGTTGAAGCACTTTGAACTTTTTGAAACTGGCATAAGCTAGAAACAATCTGAAGGATTCTATTCTTGCCATAGGATCATAAACATCATCATAATCAATGCCCTCCTGTTGATCGAATCCTTGAACAACAAGCCTAGCCTTGTTTCTGACAATTATGACTTTCTCATCCTTTTTGCACTTATAAACCCATTTGGTACCTGTGGGAATGACATCTTCTGTACATCCAACCAGCTTCCAAACACCTAATTTCTCAAACTTGCTTAATTCTTCTTCCATGGCTGTAATCCAGGAAGACTCCTTCAATGCTTCCTTTACATTCTTTGGTTCTACTTTACTTATAAAGCATGAATACAAGCACGAATTCATTGTCTCCTAAATTTCTGACAATAAAACATCATCATCTTCACCTTGAACTTGCTTGCTTCATGTTTTAACTCAAGAATTTAAATCACCAATAATGTTTTCAGTTGGATGATCTCTATTAATTCTATGAGTTGCCATTTCTTCCACAACTATCTCATATTCAAGTTTTGTAATATGATTTTCTTATTCAGGTATAATCTCCCCCTAAATTTAAGGTTCAATAATAACTGATGATTCATTATTTCTATCATGAAATTCATCATCAGAATGTGACTCTTGAGAAACTTCGACTTGTTCATGAATAAAAGAAGAAGAAAGAATCATCTTTTAATACAGAAGAACTCCATTCAGAATACTCCAAAACAAATATTGGAAATAAGAAACCATGAATGTTAATAGTGTCACTCAAAGACTCAGCAATATCATTTGAAGATGAAGGAAACAACTTTTGAAAACAGTGAAACACTGATTCATATTCAAACATCCAACCTGGACCATGTCCAGGTAGTGCTTCAGGGAATCGACACACGGAAAGCTCATATGCTTCTTCGATCACTCTATTTGACAAATTCAGAACACGTTTGTTCAGAAAGTTAACCGAATACCCCAAAAAGATTCCATCCACTTCCTTCGACTAAAATTTCGTAGTAGTTAGTTTCAAATATGTGCATGTAGCTCCAAAAGGTTCCAACTGAGCAATGTTGGGCTTTCTGCGTTTAAGCAACTAGTAAGATGATTTTCCATGCTTCTTGATATTTAAGAGATGGTTTAATTTATAACATGTAGTATTGACCGCTTCAGACCAAAATGTGATCGGAAGATTAGAATCCGCAAGCATTGTTCTTGCAGTTTCAATCAAAGTGTGGTTCTTCCATTCAGCAACATCGTTCTGTTGAGGGGTATATGAAGCACTGAACAAGCGAGTAATACCCTTCTGAATGCAAAATAACTCCAGATTATGGTTCTTGAATTCTGTTCCGTTATCACTTTTCAAAAATTTGACTTGTGAAGTAAACTCATTCTCTAACTTGATGATCAAATTCTTCAAGATTTCAGGAGTCTCCGATCATGTAGCTGCTAAAAAGTAAACCCAAGAAAATCTAGAAAAATCATCAGTAACAACCAGTGAGAAAGATCTTCCACCTACACTCTTAGCTGACAATGGACCAAAAGGATCCATACGTAACATAGTTAGAGGAGTGTTGATGGAATTTTCAACTTTAGGCTTATGTGATTGTCTGCGATGTTTTCCCTTTTGACAAGAGATACAGTGATCAGACATAACAAATGACTGAGATAGAACACCTTCAAGAAGACCATTTCTAATCAGATTATTCATTTTTCTTAAATGACCATGTCCCATCCGTCTGTGCCATGAAATTGAATCTTTTTCAGTAGATTTAGAAAAGAAACATGTAATTTGAGAAGATGATGAACCAGAAGACATATCCAGTAGATATGTGTTGTTGTGTCTTGTAGCTATCACAACAATCCAGTCTTCAGGTATCACCACACCAGGCTTCAGAATGTAGCACACTTTGTTATCAAATATAATAGAATATTCTTTGTCACAAACTTGTGAAACACTCAAAAGATTATGTTTGAGTTGTTCCATAAACCTCACGCTCAAAGTTTATTCTGTCATTCGATAACAATCCCTCTTTTGTAATATAGCCTTCGGTGTTACTAGCAAATTTAACATATCCACCATTTGTTCGTTTAACATTTGTCAGAAGCTCCAAGTTTCCATTCATGTGTCGAGAACATCCATTATCAATGTACCATATATTCTGTTGAGCTCTTGATAATGAGTCCTGCACATATATAAAATAAATCAATGAGAAACTGGAATCCATGTCTTAGTCTTATGACTTTTGACATGGATTGGAGAAACAAATTGAGTACTAGAAGTTAAACAAACAATGGAATCAATAGAAACTTTTGCTTTAACAGTCCAACTTCGATTAGGAATTGGCTTGTAAGGAATAGTTTCATTCTGATGGTTCACCATTGGTTTAACAGATGTATTCATTCTTTTGAACAACTTTTGATTTGACTGAATTAATCCTATTGGATTTTCCAAAAATATTTTTTTGTTTTATAAACCAATGGTGTAAAATGTTTCTTTCCCACAAAAGGAAAAGAAATTTCAGACTTTACTATCTTAGCATTACTCTTGTGTCCTGATGAATGTGCAGTTAAGGCTGTTGTAAGAAAATCAATCGGGTTAATTGGATTTGTGGGTTGCTTACTTTTCTTTGAATGTATAACCTATGATTGACAACCATTCCTGGATAGACTTACTTCCTGAACCTTATACCAAGATCTAGACTCCTTTGTCAATGCAGATCTAGACTCCTTTGACAATGCAGCAAAAGGTCCATTGCCACTAGGAAAAATTTTCTCAAAAATTTTGTCATCTTGTTTAATCAAATTCACCTTTGAAAATTTTTGAGAATATGAACTATCTGATGTAGGCCTTGAAGTTTTAACACCTATGAGTTCATCATTGGACTGACACAACAACTTGTCAGTCTATTCATTAGGTGTTTGTCTTTTAAAAAAATTATGTTTACATGTCTTTTCCCAAACATGTTTATCAACCTATTTTGATTTTGGAAAAATTGTTTCATTAGGTTTCTTCAAAACTTTATCAACTAATTTTGGATTAATTGAACTTAAAGGTCTTGAATCATCTCAGAAAATCTCATCTCGACCTTTAAGTGTATAATAGATAATATTATGTGGTGAAGTGAATACAGTGAATAAACATCTGTCCCTAGGAATATCAGATTCCTTAATGATAGATTCATGACTGATATCAACATCTTCAATTAAAACACACTCAGAATATTTTTTATACTAACTGGATTTGCTACATTAGTTTTCATGTCAATATTACACACTAATCTAGAAATATCATTATTATTCTTGTCATTAGCATCACAAACTTCAATCTTCTTTCCATTGTTCTTTACAAATATATATAAGTTCTTAGAGGTCTTTGAAATATAAGGAACAACATTTGATTGACCAGGTAATTTCCCATAGAGATGGTTAATATGTAGAGGAACTGCAATATAACCAATCCTATGGGTACCTGTGTTTGGCACAAGATTTGCCAAAATGTACTCAAAAGTTTTCTGAACACTACGCAAACACTCAGTTGATTTGCATTTCTATTTCTGCTCATTCATTTCTTCAATCAACCTATTGATTATGTTATCCTGATCAACTAATTTTAGTTTTAACGATTTAATATCTACGCTATATTCTTCAAGTTTATTTTTGTAAATTTTTTCATTACTGAGATATTGTTTGACATTATCTTCCAAAAAGATGACATCATAAATAAGTGATTGATTATGCTGAGTTACCATGTCTAGCTTTGCAGCATAAGCACAACATTTCAGACAATTTGGTTTACTATTAAGATTCATCAGTTTGTGTACTCAATCAAACTTTGAACTTATAAAGCATGGCCATAAGATTAGTTTGATCAATAAATTCAAAGGATTAAGTAAACAAATAAACTAATGGGTCAATCTTGTGTATTCTTTTCTGGTCCCTAACCTTCTCTGTAGTTTAGTAGTGGTCTATAGAAGAATGTTTAAATTTCAACCAACAGGTTTCTTTTGACTATGTTATTTTCATTTTACTAATGATCTAACAATCTAAATGTTTCCTGCTTCTTATTCCCTTCCCTATGGTTGCTTATAATTTCTCCCATTGGTTGGGTTAATAAGTTTCAAAACCATATATTGTTGTTCAGTACCTTATTCTTTGGCGTCAAAATGGTAGCAACTTGAGAAAAATCAATTTGGTCTACTCTTTTTGTTCGTTCGTCTTACTTTCTAGCTATTGTATATCTTAAGTAAAATCAATGATTTTAAATTGTTGTCCTCATAAATCATTATCGGTTACTGTTGGCTTGGAAACCACCATCAAATTGAGCTATATGATATTTATCAGAAGTATATAAACCAATTAGAAGTAAATTAAATTATGGATGTTAATGAAATATTGGTTAGCAAATGACTCAAAATAAAATGAAGTAAATAAATAACAAGTTATTAACCTTCTAAGTTGGGCCAACTTCGGGTTAAATTTGATATCTACTCGCTTGCTTCTATCTGTCAATTAAAGGTTTAGGTTGTCCTCTAATTATTTCCTCATATGTGTGACTACAACAAATAAAATCACTCTGACATATGAAACTCAATTAATTCTATATAACTTATATTAGTGGGGCAACACTTGGTCTCTTACTTGTACTACGTACACAAAAAATTTATAACACATAATAATAATAATAATAATAATAATAATAAAATTAATAAGAATTGGATACTAACTATCCACGAGAATTGGAATTCTAAATTAGAGCTCAAATTGCTTCTTGTAGATCTTTTGAACACAGTGGAGTTTTGAGACTATAGAAGCCTTAGACAATCATTCAGGTACATTTATTTTCAGTGCTTGCTAAAATTATGCTCTTTTTGAAAGTTTGATCTGTAATATCAATATGATCCGCTTCCTATTATTTTGTTAAAATTGTTATGAAGTTAATATGATTCATACAATGCAATGATAAAATTTCTCTGATTAATACAATAATCTGAAATAAGTATAGTCTTATTTACGTTAGAAAGCAATGATTCCAATATAAATGCATGCTGGATTTAAGTGCGAATCATGTGAATCTCTAAGGAAATGGTGTATTAGTTCAAGTGATAAAGTAACAACCTATAGGTCTTAAGCTCAGTTCCTACCAAGGACAATTTTCTTAAATGACACCGACCTGATTGCATGTTTTTGCGTAGGCAGCGCTTTGTAAGTCCCGAGTCCCTTTGGTCAATCAGGTTATGATATTAAATCAAAATGGTATTATCATATTTAAATTTACCATTACCATAGAGTACATGTGAGGCTAAAAGAGTGAGCCAATGAAAGAGCCTCATGTTAGCGGGACAAAGTCTTTTGCGAGACTTGCTCATGAAATGGTATTATTATATATGTTATTAACATTTGTTATTGATTTTTTTCATTTCCCTTACTAACCATCAAACATAAATGATAGTCAATGAAGAATGATGGGGTATATCCAACTAGAGGAGAAATGTATATAAAAACTCGGACTCTTAAAGATGGAACTATTGTTGATGACAAGGATTCTCATGTCGTGGTATTGTAAATTAATATTCCTATATATCATTGAAAGCATTAATATATCATGTGGTTACTATATTAAATACGTTCTTAGGCTGCATTAAAAGATATTCCAAATGTGTCCACAAACACATCCGATGATCTAATTGATATTACAAACGACGCCTACTCAAAAGGTATGGTCCCGGAGAAAAGGGGATACATTCGATTGGTTGGAAGGATGCCATCAGAAAAAAAATAATGGTCCTTCTTTTGCAGATGCAGAGACTATTAATCAACTAAAGAGTGATCTTAGTGCTTTGGCTATGGTCATTCAAGATCATATCCCCAATGCAAACGTGTCACCAGTACTTAGCAATATAAACGTAAAGGTAATTACATGCATGAACCATTAATTATTCTTTTACAATTACATGTATATGTACAGTCATTTGTTTCATTTATATTCTTTAGGTTCCTGGCATTGGTTCTTCTCCCCATAACAACTCTTTATCAGTTAATCAAATATCCTCTTCAACGAGTCAAAATGATAATGGTAACTTGTTAATTTTTAAATATGTTCAAGTAAATTACATGGATATGCTTATGTGATTTCTTGATATGAAATTGATTAGCCAAAACTTTACATTTTATAGGGCAAGAAAGGCGTTAGGGTGACTGATTTTTCAAACCTTGTGGACATTGCAGTTTAGGTAAATTTTACTTAATTAATTAAGTCCAAATCTTACTGTTTTAACATTTTTAATACTTGAATATCAATATACATGTATATACACACACATATCGAGAGCTTTTGATATGCGTAAATTAATAATACTTCTTTATATGGTTGATGTTGGCAGGGTTGATATCATGAGAAGTTTTCAAGCTAAAGAGTTGATATCATGAGAACTTTTCGAGTTTGGTCGTATGGCAAGGAAATTTTCATTGATTAAATTACGTGTGACATGTAAACATTTGGAAACCAAAAGATGTTAGCATATTACATTGCTTTTGGCATTTTTTTGTATTATGTTTTGAATCAAACTTTTCAATGTTATTATTTAAAATCTTATTGAACTTTTGTAATGTGTCTTTGTAACAATGTGTTGTACAACAAACGATAGGTAGTTTTTACCGGCACAAAATTGAGCCTTTAAATGTCCCTTTATATTGTGGCAAAATAAAAGTGCCACTAAAACTAACGTGGATATGTAACTAAAATTAATTTTTAGTGGCACAAAAATTGTGCTACAAAAGTCTCTTTTTATTTTGTGGCAGAAAAAAAGTGCCACTAAAAGTCCAAAAACTTTGTGCAACACATTGAAAAAGTGTCACTAAAAGGCTTTAGCGTCACCACTTCTAGTGGCACTTTTTTTGTGTGCCACATAATAATCAAAAGGTTTATAGTGGCATTTTTTGGTCTTTTAAGGCACTTTTTGTATGCCATTAAATGGCATTTTATTTGTTGTGAGACTTTTTTCTAATGATGAATCAACCTTTTTCTGCATGAATTCTGATGATTCTAGAAGCTTATAGTCGCCGACCCTTCGTCGCGTACTGGCAAGAGTACTCAAAATGGTCTTGGCATACCGCAAAGGATTCTAGACTAAGATACTTTTCACGTTTTCTTGGTTTCGAACATCTGGCAGGTTGGCGAGCTCCGTGTTGCAAACTGTTTTTGTCCACGTTAACGATTTCTCGAGTATTTTCTAATAGATGAAAGTAAGATCGTATTATTATCATGGATTTAAAACAAGAATGAATTGACCTTTAAACCTAATTTTCACATAATGAGTTGAATTCATATCATCTAAAAAGTAGTCACATATTTGTGAGAATAAGATAAGAATTTCCTAAGGAATTTTCTAAAGTATACATAGAATAAGGAAAAGCAAATGTTATAAATATATTATAATTAATGTATTCCTCTACGATAACAATATATAACACATAATATAATATTTATTAGAATCAAATAGCACATATGCAATTAAACGTAAAATAGATAATATGAGACAACTCATATTTGGGGTTTGTTTAGTTACAGTCTAGGACACATTTCTAATAACTTGTGTAACATCTGTGCCGGAACAGTGAACTGCACAGTATCGTGCACAGTAACTCAGGTACAGACTAAGTGAAATACTTATATGCTATTAACATTGTGATGCTTGACACAAAACTATTATGCTATTGTTCTGAAATCTGATTTAAACCTCATGGTTTAACAGTCAGAAATACAACAGACAACACTGAACAGATACACCAATGCTTGATTTGATGCTATTATGTATAAACGTATGCGAGGATAAACAGAACAAAACTATAACGGTAATTGTTACAGAATGCTAAACCGACGAATTCTTCGTATCGATGACGATCCTTACGAATAAATCTGAAAGTTTAAAGTCCTGAAACGATGACTAAAAAGTAGAAAACAAGAATCAGAAAGTGAAACTAACGACGTGTTCATTAGGGTGACGATTCGAACGAATACGCACGATGGTGACGCATTCTGACGAAACGAAAACGAAAACGACACGAACCATAATAAATTTAAGAAAATATACGAGAAATGGTCACGAGTTAACGAAACTTGTAAGATAATCAAATTCAATAAATAATTCAAGAAAAATAATTATAAAATATTTACTAGGAATAACCACCTTTCAAAATGTTCGAAATTTAATTCTTTTATTAAGTTACAAAGACACGCGCGTAGCGTGCCAGAAACGCGATGAAAACGAAAACTATGACAATCCGGCGATTTCGGGTTAACTCCGGTAACCAAAAACTAACGGAAAAGATACAAAATCATACAAAAACAAACTAGAGGGACTGAAAGTGAATAAAATTAATTCTAAAACATTCAATTTAATAGGATTAAACTTACAAGTATGAAAGTTAATTAATTTTGACTTGTAAAAGTCAAAATTTGGGCCATGTGATTAGTTAAACTCGAAATTAACATGAAATTATTGTTAATAACTGAATTCAACTCTAACTTAACTCACTTTGATGATAATTAACACCTTCTATACGTTATAAAACCTTTTAATCATCGGATTGAAGTCAATTAAACCTCTTAAAGTCGAAACTGTTACTAAATTGCATCAAATTCGTATAACCCAAACAAAATTCACAAAATTTCACATTCCTAAACACTAATCGGCTCCTTTAGAGTCTTTTTCACACAACAATTCGATCTCAAGAGTTCCAGACAGAAGAATCCGATCGTGGGGTGGCCTAATGAATCCGACTAAGCATGCGACTAAGCATTCGATCTACACGAATTCGATCTCAAATCAGGTAACAATCGACCCCTACACACACTAAAACATGCGACTGAGCATAGCCCTATGCTAATTGTGGCTTCTAACATCGAATGGTATTAATCCGAGTTCTAGGGTTCATATCAAGAACGGATTTCGGGTTTTTGGTTCAAACGAATTCAAAAATCCAATTAAACCTACCCACATATTCGAAATAGGATACCTAACGAAATCCCTATGTTAGTTTTAACAAACAACAACGAATTGATGGATTTTAAAATCTAGGGTTCTTGAAACAAACGGTTTTGGGGGTTTCGGTCGAGATGGGTTTAAAACTTAAATCAAACAGTACCATTAGTTTCAGATGCCACCGATTAACAAAACATCTCAATTTCATGAAATAATAACGAATTGATAGATTTCTAATTCTAGGGTTTTGAGATAAAAACGATTTGGGGGTTTTGAATCAAATGAACTTGTTATTCGAATTAAACATTACAGAAAGCTTCGTGGTAGTCATTTTAATGAAAACCCTTTGTTAATTCTATCAAACAATTTCGAATTTTGTTATTTTGATTTTTAGGGTTTTCGGTTAAACCCATTTGGGGGTTTCTGAGTTAAACAATCGTGATATTCAAATTACTTGTACAGAAAGTTTCGAAATATCTTGTTTAATGAAAACCCTATGCTTTTTCAGATTAACATCAATGAATTTAAACGATTTTGAATAGGGATTGGAGTATGCACGTTCGAAACAATAATGAATTACAAATTGGGACTTTTTGTAGATCGTTAACTGAACAAAAATCCATCTCTGAACTCGGTTGGATCAATGGAAACAAAGCCCTATGGTTTTAGGGTTGATTGAAATCGAACTGGGGTTCAATTGAACCCATTTGGTTCGGTTATGGTTAACAAAAGGGGAAGGAGACGAAGTGTTCTTAAAACCCTTTAAAACTGAAGTTAATCACAATTGCAGAGGTAGAGGAGTTGGTTAGTTGGGATTCTTTGGTTCTGGAGGTCGAGGGTTCGATTCTGGCCTTCACTGGTTTTGAGATTTAAAACCAATTTTTGGTATGTTGATCATAATTCGTTCGTTTTAACTCCGATTTAGCTCGTTTCAGTTTCGTTGGAACCGAAATGGGATTTAGAACAAAGTAAATCAATAAAATTTACATTTTTTACTAAAAAGAATAATCGCGTATAGTTACGTGTGATTAAACGAAATCGTAACTACACGTGATTTAAACAAACGAATTCGAAATCATGCAAACATTAGCATGAGTGTTTCAAACACACTAATATACGTGTGTTGACACGTATGTGATTTCAAACACAAAACGACACCCCGAGTAACACAACGTTATTGTTAAAACACAGATTCTTCGTAGAAGATCGTCTACACGATTTCACGCATATTTGGTCATTCGATTTACACTCACAGGTGCGTACACGGCCCCTTTTCTTATTTTAACTGTTTTAGGGGAGAAAACATGTGCAACAAACATTTTAGATACATATCACTTGCATGAGTTAGCTGTTTACATTAAGTGCGAACATAGCATTACAAGTTCTTACATATCGAACCGTTTAGTTTTCCGTAGTGCAAAGCGTGGTAGTTGGAAATAGATCTATTGGGTTTGATAAACCTCACTTGGTAGATGGGATCTATGCAGGTGTTTGACTAGCCAAAACACATTACTATTGTTTGTGCTGGACAATAGTGGCAAGGCAACCAACATTCAAACAGTCAGCTTCGGTGTCGACCGCTTATGTAAATAGTACAATGACTAGCTTTCATGGCTTTGCAATGTGTGATTATGTTATCTGCAAACATTTCATTTCAACAGTTGTTTCTAACATTTGTGATCAAACAAACCTGTGTATGCACCAACCTTTGTGTTGACTTGATTTGCATGTTTTCTCAGGACGTTAAAGTACAAGTTCAAGCGAGCATGGACTACGAGATCGAGTCGCATGCATGTTTTACATTATAGTTGTTTGGATTTGAACATTTGAGACTTTGCTTTGTAATTTACAGTTTTCAAACCGTTATGTTTGTTTTTGTTTTAAAAACGCTTCCGCAACGTTAAAACTTTGATATTACAGTTTTAGACCAAAGTATGTTTGAATATCATATAGAGGTCTTCGTTATGTCTAATGATCTGAGATCGTGGTTTGTCACGTCCCAAACGGTATGATTCCGTTAGTTGGAAATTGGGGGTGTGACAAAAACCGAGAAACCGAAACGAACCCGAATACCCTCGGGGTAATTAAAGTCACAAATGAGGATTTCACCTCATTTCTTACATTTCCACTCTTTCTCTAAAAGCAATTTCCGGCTATCTCTCTCTCACTAGGATAATCACCCTTCAAACCTTCATAACTTGCTCTTTTCTCAACGAAATCGGGCGTTCTTGGTGTCCACTCGAAGCTCTCGACCTCCTCTACAAGGAAGTACAACAGATCTGGTTTTGTAACATTTGGTCGACCACCTTGTTGAACCACTTTAAAAACCGTGCTTTAACTCAACCCTAGGACTCCATTTGAACACCATTCGGCTTAAGGTAAACCGGTAGGAGTGCGAAGAAGCCATGGGAATGATTCAGGTTTGAGGATGATGAACAGGTTCGGAGACCACTAGCCGAACCTGTGCTGGGCTTGCAAAGGCCGAACCTTCATCATCATCTTCCATGGCCGAACCTCTTAAACATGCTGGCCGAACCCTGCTTTCATTTCAGGCGAACCTACCTCATCAGCCGCACCTATATGAGCAATGAACCTAGGAGTCCCGAACCTATGCATGGGCGAACCAATCATGAGCCACGAACCCTACTTCTGGCCGAACCATGCAGGCGTAGGGTACGAGCCGAATCTGAGAAGCAATCACATGAAGGTTTGCTGGAACCTGGGGGCAGTATCCTTCGGCCATGTGGTTGTCTCAGCCCAACACCCTTCCAAGATCACTTTGTGTTGGCCCACCGCCTTTGTTGCGGCCCGAAACTCTTATTCATGCCCCACCTATGCTGCCGGCTTACACACAAACGACCCATGTAGATTATTCAACCCACACACCTACAAGGCCCAACCATACTCCCCCGGCCCAAATAAGCCTATCCAATCCATACATAACATGCGGCCCATATGAGTTTGTTAAAGCCCAATAGAATATCTTCGGCCCAAACAACGTACACTCGGCCCATAGTAGTCACGTAGCTTGTGACCTGGATTTAGATCCATTAACCGGCCCAATGAGCTGAGTAGGCCCATTCCTTGTGTGGCCCAAACCCCATTTTACTTAGCCCAAAACTTTGTACATTCGGCCCACACACGTAACTACTTTACCCATTTACACCTAAGTTGGCCCAAAGGGTTGTCCGACCCAATGAATTCAAGAGGTTAACGAATGACCCATGAACACATACTAACTATCGCTTTAGTTAATACAAAAGTGATGATCGGTTAAACTAATCTTTAAATTGGGAATTTGCAAACAATAAAAGAAGTTCAATAATACTTTACATAATATATGGAATTTCGGGCCGGATAATGAACATGACTAGTAGGTGTTAGCCAAGTGAAGGCTAACACAAACGCACACATGAACACCTACGCAAAGACTTATGCTTATAAACTACAAACACTATGAAATTAGTACAGGATCGTGAACATCACAACAAGTACAAACAACGAGCGCGTGCATTCTTGGTTATACTTAGTCGACCACTTCAAGCACAAGGTTAGTTCATTTGTCCCTTTTGAAACATATTTGTTTTTAACCTCGGGACTGAGAAGCATGTTATACATTTTAAAGAATTATTGAAATGTTTATTAATTGCTTTTACACATACTCATGATACTTATACTAATGCTTAAACTTGTAACTCTTATGCGGGAAGCTAGAAACTAAGACTTAAACTATATGCTTGACGCTTATCTATAAACACTATGCTTAAACTATATGCTCGATGCTTACGCTATAAACTCTATGCTTAAAATATATGCTCGACGCTTACGCTATAGACTCTATGCTTAAACTATATGCTCCATGCTTATGCTATACACTCTATGCTTAAACTATATGCTCAATGCTTATGCTATAGACTCTATGCTTAAACTACATGCTGGATGCTAAGGCATTGAACACTCATGCTAAATGCTAATACTTGATACACTCATTCTAAAGGCTAACACAGTATACACTTACTCTAGTTGTTAATACTTCATACACTTATTTTAAAAGTTAATATCTTATACTCTTAATCTGAATGCTAATGCTGTTTACACTTATACTTATTAGCTTAAAACTCTCGAAGCTTTTAATTACATAAGAAAGACAAATACTAAAACTAGGAATACTTCTGAAAACTATACCTACGTAAGCGTGAAAACTTAAACTCAGAAAGACCCATTTGCTCAAAAGACTATAAAGACTGATATACTTGAAATGCTATAAACACTTGAATGCTCGAAAGGCTTGGAATGCTTAAAACACTTGAATGCTCGAAATGCTTAGAATGCTTGAACCACTTGGATTCTTGATATGCTTGAAATAATTGAAATGGTTGAAACACTTGAATGCTCGATGTGCTTGGAATACTTGAAAAACTTGAATGCTCAATAAACTTGGAATGCTCAGACAACAGGCTGATTGACCGCCGCGTGTTGACTTAACTGTCAACCCCTACTAGTCACCAGTAAAACTCGGTGAACGCTTTAAACTTGTATGCTTAAGCTAGTGGACATCGTAAGACAGAATGTTTGGCCATCGCGTATTGACATTGGTCAAGCCCTACTAGTCATCAGTGCTCTTCGTTGTCGGAAATCGTAAGACAGACTGTTGGCCATCGCGTCTTGACATTGGTGAAGCCCTAGTAGTCATCAGTGATCTTCTTTGTCAGAATCATGTAAGACAGACTGATTGGTAGCCGCGTCTTGACAGTGGTCAAGCCCGACTAGTCATTCGGTGTTCTTTTTGATTCATCCACGGTTATGACGAGTGACTAGGATGATTTTGGCTTCTTCTAGCTGACTTTGTGTCATCTTGGGGATTCCTCTATCAAAATACCGATGTCGCGAGTCATAGGTAGTTCTGTTATGGATGGATGCTGAAGTCCTTAGGGTGTTCAATTGTCCATAATGGTAACTCTCAAAACTTGATGCTCAAATACTATTTTGTGTGTGCTGAAACTTATAATCAGAACACTTAAACCTGTGACGAGATTTGATGGTAGGTAAGACGCTTAATTATCATTAACAGCAATGTCCTATGTGGCTTAGTATGTGGTGGGACGGCGTCTGGGCGGGTTGTAGGCTGGACCCTTTCGTATGCCCTATATACAAGCATACCGAGTTGGATGATACAGGTGGTGTTAATGAGGTTAATGTTTTATCGAAAAGGTTTGCAAAACTGTTTTCAAATACTAAAACTATATGAACTCACGAACCATTGTGTTGACTTTGTTTTCTTAAATGCTTTCTCAGGTGATGTACAGGATTAAGCTAAGGCTCAGGATTACATACTAGGGTGCCAGATAGCTGACCTAGTAGACTTTTGGAAAGCACATACTTTGTTATTGATGTGAGTCACTTTTGATATCTTATACAGATACAAGATAGAAACCTGTGATTCTTTTGATAGGTTTACATAGTTAAATTATCAAACATTGATATTGTAATTTAACCTTGTAATCCTAGTTAATGCTTTATTGTGCTTTAGTTATTCTCAATGTTGATGCTATGCAAACAATCTGATCAACACGATTATCACTTATGATATCGCGCCCCGAGAACCTTCCGCCCGACGGGAAAGCCGATCCGTTCCCGCCGGCTCGGGGTGTGACAGATTGGTATCAGAGCTCAAGGTTATAAAGGATAATAGGTCATTTACTTAAATGGTTTGGCCTAGACTATAACTTAGGGACCCTTATGTAGTTAATTTAGGATCTATGTTTGCATTGTGTCTTCTGCATTCGATCACTGCACTAACCAATATCTTTTGGTTATGATCAGAATGCCACACTCATCTACTCCTACACCACCAGCTTCACCACCGCCACCTCCTCCTCCACTAAACCCTCCTCCGAACCCGAATGCAAATCTAGTTCTGGATCCTGCTACTGTTGCCTTGGAAACATTACTGAGTAGTCAGCTGACTAACCAGCTGAAGGATATCATCCCGGAGATGATCAACAGAATTCAAGACCACGGTAACAACTGTGGGCACACTACGAGGGAAGCTAGTGGAAACACCAGCACGACTTCAGACTGTTCCTACAAGTCATTCGTAGGATGCAAACTGCCAAGCTTTTGCGGTGTTGAAGGATCTGCTGGACTGATCCAATGGCTAGAGAAAATGGAAACTACACTGGACATCAGCGGTTGTCCAGAACACCATAAGATTCGCTACGCTGCTGGATCTTTCAGTAAGCGTGCCCTAACATGGTGGAACTCTCAGATACAAGCTCGAGGTAGAGTAGAAGCACTAGCGATGCCATGGGCAGACTTCAAAATCCTGTTAAGGTATGAATTATGTCCCAAGCACGAACTTTAGAAGCTAGAGGTGGAGCTGTCGAATCATGTGATGAAGGGAGCAGATCACATGACATTCACTACTCGCTATCATGAACTGGTAGTCTTTGTGCCTGAGATGGTGCCGACTCTGGAAAAGCGGATTGACCGATATGTAGGAGGATTGCCATCCTGCATTCAGGGCATTGTACTTGCTGCAAACCCTGCAACTCTGGAGTCAACTATCTCTCTATCAGCTAAACTCACTGATGTAATGGTGAAGTCAGGAGTTTTGAAGAACGACTCAGGCAAGACTAAAGAGGAACAACCGAAGAAAAAGCAGAAGGTCACTCAAGACTACATGATGCCCATACCCCTCCATCAAGTTGCTACAGTACCTACTAAAGTTGCACACAAATCCTACTCTGGCGTACACCCTCAGTGTGCACAATGCCAGTTTCATCATGCTGCTACAATGTCGTGTAGGCAGTGTACCAACTGTGGCCGAAAAGGTCATTTGGTTCAACACTGCCGAACTCAACCGACACCGACTGTAAACAATGCTACTATGGCAATACCCCCACCACCAAACCCTGGCAATCATAACAACAACAATCAGGGATGCTATAACTGTGGAGAACTAGGTCATTTCTCCAAGGACTGCCCGAAGAGAGTGCAACAAGGAGTTCAAGCACCTCGTGGGAAGGCATTTATGATTGGAGCCGCTGCAGCACGCCAAGACCCAGAGACGGGTACTGGTATGTAGCACCTCTTTACTCATAAGTTTTTGTTTTATTTTGATACTAGTGTGGATAAGAAACTTATCTTATTCCTATTAGTAGAACCACATAGGTATTCCCTAAAAAATCAGGAATTCTTTTATTGTGGTAGAAACAATGAAAGAATCATTGGTTAATGCATAAAACATACGTAGGAAACCACATCTAACACTAAGGTTGTGTAACCATTGATGTTTATAGCATCAATTAGTTTAGAACAACAAGGTGTTAGAGTTACACAAATATTAAGCAAGGCATAGCAGTAAGACAACTATGAGCAATAAAGCGAACAAAACTATGAAGTCACACATGAGGAATCCCAAACGCGACCCAGAGTTTATTTAGGAGCACGGGGACATCACACCAAACAAAAGTCTCTCCACTGGTTTACAAAGAAGGTCGTACCTGATAATAACTTTTAAATTTTAGGACGAAATTTCTTTAACAAGAGGAGACTATAACATCTGTGTCGAAACCGTTACCGGAACAGTGAACTGCACAGTAACGTGGACAGTAACTCAGGTACAGACTATGTGAAATACTTATATGCTATTAACATTGTGATGCTTCATACAAAACTATTATGCTATTGTTCTGAAATCTAATTTAAACCTCATGGTTTAACAGTTAGAAATACATCAGACCACACTGAACAGATACACCAATGCATGATTTGATGCTATTATGTACAAACGTATGCGAGGAAAAACAAAATAAAACTATAACGGTTATTGTTACAGAATGCTAAACCGACGAATTATTCGTACAGATGAAGATCCGTAAGAATAAATCTGAATGTTCAACGTCCAGAAATGATAGTGAAACCAACGTTGTGTTCGTTCGGGTGATGATTCGAACGAATACGCACGATGGTGACGCGTTCTGACGAAACGAAATTTAAACACCTTTCAAAATATTCGAAATTTAATTCTTTTATTAAGTTACAAAGACACGCGCGTAGCATGCCAGAAACGCGATGAAAACGAAAACCAAGCAACCGAAAGGAACCCGAATACCGTCGGGGTATTTAAAGTCACAAATGAGGCTTTCACCTCATTTCTTACATTTTTTCTCTCTCTCTAAAAGCAATTTCCGGCTATCTCTCTCTCTCACTAGGATAATCGCCCTTCAAACCTTCATAACTTGCTCTTTTCTCAACGAAATCGGGCGTTCTTGGTGTCCACTCGAAGCTCTCGATCTCCTCTGCAAGGAAGTACATTAGATCTGAGATTTTATCTGGCCAAATTCGAGGAATGAGAAAAATAAAGCTACAAAAAATAGGGTTTTATAACATTTGGTCGACCACCTTGTTCAACCACTTTAAAAACGGTGCTTTAACTCAACCCTAGGACTCCATTTGAACACCATTCGGATTAGGGTAAACCAGTAGGAGTGCGAAGCAGCCATGGGAATGATACAGGTTTGAGGATGATGAACAGGGTTCGGAGACCACTAGCCGAACCTGTGCTGGGCTTGCAAAGGCCGAACCTTCATCATCATCTTCCATGGCCGAACCTCTTAAGTATGCTGGCCAAACCCTGCTTTCATTTCAGGCGAACCTACCTCATCAGTCGCACCTATATGAGAAACGAACCTAGGAGTCCCAAACCTATGCATGGGCGAACCAATCATGAGCCACGAACCCTACTTCTGGCCGAACCATGCAGGCGTAGGGTACCAGCCGAACCTGAGAATCAATCACATGAAGGTTCGCTGGAACCTGGGGGCAGTATCCTTCGGCCATGTGGTTGTCTCAGCCCAACACCCTTTCACGATCACTTTGTGTTGGCCCACCCCCTTTGTTGCGGCCCGAAACTCTTGTTCATGCCCCACCTATGCGGCCCGCTTACACACAACTGGCCCAAGTAGATTATTTAACCCACACACCTACAAAGCCCAACCACACTCCCCTGACCCAAATAAGCCTATCCAATCCATAGATAACATGCGGCCCATATGAGTTTGTTAAAGCTCAATAGCATATCTTCGGCCCAAACAACGTACACCCGGCCCCTAGTAGCCACGTAGCTTGTGACCTGTATTTAGATCCATTAACCTGCCCAATGAGTTGAGTAGGCCCATTCCTTGTGCGGCCCAAACCCTATTTGACTTAGCCCAAAACTTTGTACATTCGGCCCACACACGTAACTACTAAACCCATTTACACCTAAGTTGGCCCAAAGGATTGTCCGGCCCAATGAATTCAAGAGGTTAACGAATGACCCATGAACACATACTTACTATCGCTTTAGTTAATACAAAAGTGATGATCGGTTAAACTAATCTTTAAATTGGGAATTTGCAAACAATAAAAGAAGTTCAATAATACTTTACATAATATATGGAATTTCGGGCCGGATAATGAACAAGACTAGTAGGTGTTAGCCAAGTGAAGGCTAACATAAACGCACACATGAACACCTACGCAAAGACTTATACTTATAAACTACAAACACTATGAAATTAATACAGGATCGTGAACATCAGAACACGTACAAACAACGAGCGCGTGCATTCTTGGTTATACTTAGTCGACCACTTCAAGCGCAAGGTGAGTTCATTTGTCCCTTTTCAAACTTGTTTGTTTTTAACCTCGGGACTCAAAAGCAGGTTATACATTTTAAACAATTATTAAAATGTTTATTAATTGCTTTTACACATACTCATGATGCTTATACTAATGCTTAAACTTGTAACTCTTATGCGGGAATCTAGAAACTAAGACTTAAACTATATGCTCGATGCTTATGCTATAAACTCTATGCTTAAACTATATGCTCCATGCTTACGCTATAAACTCTATGCTTAAACTATATGCTCGATGCTTATGTTATAGACTCTATGCTTAAACTATATGCTCGATGCTTAGGCTATAGACTCTATGCATAAACTACATGCTCGATGCTAAGGTATTGAACACTCACGCTAAATGCTAATACTTGATACACTCGTTCTAAAGGCTAACACGGTATACACTTACTCTAGTTGTTAATACTTCATACACTTATTCTAAAAGTTAATATCTTATACTCTTAATCTGAATGCTAATGTTGTTTACACTTATACTTACTTGCTTAAAACTCTCGAAGCTTTTAATTAAATAAGAAAGACAAATACTAAAACTAGGAATACTTCTGAAAACTATACCTACGTAAGTGTGAAAACTCAAACTCAGAAAGACCCATTTGCTCAAAAGACTATAAAGACTGATATACTTGAAATGCTATAAACACTTGAATGCTCGAAAGGCTTGGATTGCTTAAAACACTTGAATGCTCGAAATGCTTGGAATGCTTGAACCACTTGGATGCTTGATGTTCTTGAAATGCTGGAAATGCTTGAAACACTTGAATGCTCGATAAACTTGGAATGCTCAAACAACAGGATGATTGACCGTCGCGTGTTGACTTAAGTGTCAACCCCTACTAGTCATCAGTAAAACTCGGTGAATGCTATAAACTTGTATGCTTAAGCTATTGGACATCGTAAGACAGAATGTTTGGCCATCGCGTATTGACATTGGTCAAGCCCTACTAGTCATCAGTGCTCTTCGTTGTCGGACATCGTAAGACAGACTGTTGGCCATCGCGTCTTGACATTGGTGAAGCCCTACTAGTCATCAGTGATCTTCTTTGTCAGAATCATGTAAGACAGACTGATTGGTAGCCGCGTCTTGACAGTGGTCAAGCCCTACTAGTCATTCGGTGTTCTTTTTGATTCATCCACGGTTATGACGAGTGACTAGGATGATTTTGGCTTCTTCTAGCTGACTTTGTGTCATCTTGGGGATTCCTCTATCAAAATACCGATGTCGCGAGTCATAGTTAGTTCTGTTATGGATGGATGCTGAAGTCCTTAGGGTGTTCAATTGTCCATAATGGTAACTCTCAAAACTTGATGCTCAAATACTATTTTGTGTGTGCTGAAACTTATAATCAGAACACTTAAACCTGTGACGAGATTTGATGGTAGGTAAGACGCTTAATTATCATTAACAAGAATGTCCTATGTGGCTTAGTATGTGGTGGGACGGCGTCTGGGCGAGTTGTAGGCTCGACCCTTTCGTATGCCCTATATATAAGCATACCGAGTTGGATGATACATGTGGTGTTAATGAGCTTAAGGTTGTTTCCGAAGGGATTGGGAATGCTATTGGGTAGATAACTTAAACTTCTAAACAGGATGCTTGGAAACTATGATGGAATTGAATGGTAGGTAAAATGCTTAATTATCATTAACAGCAATGTCCTATGTGGCTTAGTATGTGGTGGGACGGCGTCTTGGCGGGTTGTAGGCTCGACCCTTTCGTATGCCCTATATATAAGAATACCGAGTCGGATGATACAGGTGGTGTTAATGAGGTTAAGGTTTTATCGAAAAGGTTTGCAAAACTATTTTCAAATACTAAAACTATATGAACTCACCAACCATTATGTTGACTTTGTTTTCTTACATGCTTTCTCAGGTGATGTACATGATTAAGCTAAGGCTCAGGATTGCATACTAGGGTGCCAGATAGCTGACCTAGTAGACTTTTGGAAAGCACATACTTTGTTATTGATGCGAGTCACTTTTGATATCTTCTACAGATACAAGATAGAAACCTGTGATTCTTTTGATAGGTTTACATAGTTAAATTATCAAACATTGATATTGTAATTTAACCTTGTAATTGTAGCTAATGCTTTATTGTGCTTTAGTTATTCTCAATGTTGATGCTATGTAAACAATCTGATCAACACGATTATCACTCACGATATCGCGCCCCGAGAACCTTCCGCCCGACGGGAAACCCGATCCGTTCCCGCCGGCTCGGGGTGTGACGACTTGAATCACTATAACCATGGCTTCGATACCAATATGTCACACCCAACCTATGGTGGAATGCATTTGGGTATGATTTGCAATTGCTCAAGAGTTTATCATGCTACCTTAAATGTTTAAAAATTTAAGATAGCCAATTTAATATCATTAAAACAACTTATAAAAACAACCATTCAATGCAATTCTTTCAAAAACAAAAAAATCAAAATGCTAAATGTAGCATATTCACTTTATTAACTTGGTCCAAATATCATATATTTTTCTACACCACTTCATCTAACATGTTAGACATGTAAAATATAATTTGATAAACTATTTGCATAATTGGCAATTAAAAAGTAAAAATTTATAAGGATACATATATAAAGATGCTATCATAAGTCTAAATAAAATTGAATTCAATGACATGTATTATATAAGTTTGCACATAGATGTAAGTTTTACCAAAGTCCCTCATATAAGTGTCCATACCTTGTTTATAATTATGACTGATCAAATTTTGAATTAAAACATGTATGTCACAAGTTTGCAATAGATGTATGGTCTCTCAACTATTTGCATATATATCTTTTAAGCAGGTATGTCAACATGTTTGCAAAATTGTACATTTTCACTTTTTTTACACATTGACATAAATCCATGCGAAGGAGGTATCTAATCATCATTAGGTTACAATTATAGTAGATAATATAAGCATGATTCATTGTTTACATAGATCACAAATAAGATATAACACATTGCATAGACTTAATGGTTTGCATCTAGAGTTTGAACAAGTTATGAAGTTCAAGCTATTTGTTATATTGACATGTGCAACATCCCTAAAGCTACCACACGTAGAAAAGGAAGTATGGGAAGAAATCACATGTTTTGCTTAACTTCCAAAGTATGTATTGCGTAGAGTTTGTGGAATAAGGCAGTCACATATAACCCTATGTTTGTATGATTAAAGCATTATCCTTAGTCTCTAGTAGGTTCAAAGCATTGATTCTAATATTAAAGGTTTCTATAGTTCTCATGGTGATAACAAATTTGAAATTGAATGATCTATAATATATATTTGAATAATGAATTCAAAAGATTTATTTAATGTTATTGTTTATAAATTTTATAAATAAGTAATGATAATAGCATACAATTAAATAAATATTCAATATTAATATATTTATAATTCATGGTTTCTATATTTAATGTTTAATAAATCTATATATTGCAATTAATAATATTTTATTCAATTCAATTAAGTAAAATGTTTAGAATTTAGACTATTGGGAGTGAAGGTTTACTCACCTATATTTTTGGTATAAACCACTAGCAACATCTCCATTTTTGTCTTTATGTTCATCTATAATTGACAAATGCATCCTTTATTTGGTGTTAAACTTGCCAGCAAATGGTGGGCGAGTAAGTTTTAGTTGTCCGCAATTGTAGAGTAGATGAGTTTCACTCGTCAACATATAAGGACTGTTGGTGAGTTTTAGTCATCTACAAATGTGGATTTGATGAATTATGTCCGCAAACAAGGACCGTTAACACATAATGTTCATTGGCGTCACTTTTTTTTTGTAAAATAAAGGACATAAGAGCCATAATTGTAGCTAACCTTGAACCACTAATCCTTAACCAATGTACATATCCACTAATCCTTAATCACCGACCATTAATCACTCAGCCTTTATACATAACCATTGACCCTCAACCACTGTGCCCAAAACTGTTAAGCCATAACCACTGACCAACCAACCATAACCACTGAACAAGCATTGAAGACACAACAACGAAAGACCAAGAGAGGAATACAACAACTGAAGGTTGATGACAACCACGGAAGACTTTAGTTTCAGTTGTTGTTATGTAGTAGTATGTTGGTATCTATTTTAGCTTGTAGTGTTTGCATTTTTGATTTATCAGTTGTTCTTTATTTTCTGTTTGAGGTCGCTTTCATAGTGACATCATCAATGATGTAATTATGGGTATTTATACCCCAACATTATCTGTATACTATGAGGATTTTCTGAAAAATCATAAAGAGCATTCCCGGAGAAATCATACGATCACCTAAGCGTGTGCATTGAAAGGGAGACGATAAAAATTAAACGAATCGAGTTAAATCATCAGTCAAAAATAACGATCTAAGCGCTAGTTTTTAAGCGCTAGTTTTTGAGCGCCATCTGAGCCAATAATTGGAATTAAAGCTTGGTTCTTCAAATTTTGATTTTATCATCTGATCTGAAAAATAGTTATTCAAGCTCATATTGATGACTCAATTTTTTGGATTCACCTTGATTTCATATTTGCTTTTGTTGAAGTTGTTTTGATTTTGATTTTAATAGTTAATTGGAGTTAATTTGATAAAAAAAACCTGAAAAATCATGGTTCCATTGATTATTTTTGAGTTTTCGAGATCAAAAATGGCAGATAAGTTTACCTCTCTTAATTTCACAACACTGGATCCTCAACAAAACCACCTGTTCTCGTTTGTCGTCAATACAATATATGGAAACGAAGAATGATCCATTTCTTATCCAACAAACACACTGGATGTTGGAGATCAGTTTTGTTTAGTCCACATAAATTGATGGTCTTGGACTCTAGGACTAGGAATATTATTCCTAAAGACCCAAGAAACTATACCAAGGGCAAGAAGGACTTCCAAAAAGTTGTGTTAGTATGCAAATAGTAACTGAATACTTGCTGTAGAGAAGACACAATGTGAAGATTTATCTTATTGTTTTTGAAATGTAATTTTTGCAATTTAGTAAACTATGCTTCATTTTTGTGTAAGTGTCTGTTTATACTAATAGAATCGATAGACATTCTATGGATATTATTAGTATCGATAGAATACTTGGAAATTTAATTAGTATCTAAGGTTACAGACTTGGTCTATATATATGTGTGTCTTTTAGACATTCTGTCGATACTAACTTTGAACATAGAACTTGTTTCGATTCTGTTGAACTCAACACTTTGTATTTCTCTCTTGATTCTTGTATTTTGCTCATTCAAATAATCAAATCAGCTTCAAGCACGTCAGTTATTTTGAACAACTTAAACATAACTTACTGAGTGTTTCTCAAGTTTGCGATAAGGATTACTCAGTGATCATTGACAAGAAAGGATGTTTTATCTTGAATCCAGGTCTGGTGATACCTGCATACTAGATTGTTATTTCTGCTCCAATGCAGAATGTAACATCATTGCCGGAACCGTACCGGAACAGTGATCTTAAACAATAACATGAACAGTAAACAGGTACGAAGTATATACATTTTAGTACATTTCATATTCATATTCAATTATCAATATCATTTTGTGTTATCAAACAACAAGTTCAGAAACATTTAACAGAAACAAAGTTCAGAACTATGGTTCTTGAGTTAGATAATTATCTGGCAACACAGAACCATCATGGGATTACTTGTTAGGATTTATTATGTATAAACGTATGTGAGGTTTTATAGAACAAAACAGAACGGATGTTGTTATGAGAATGCCAAATTGACGGGTTATTCGTACAGGTGACGATCTGTACGAATATATCTGAAGGTTTAACGTTCTGAATAATATCCAATAATTAGAAAACAATATTGAAAAGTATAGTTATCGCCGTGTTCGTACGGGTGACGATTCGATTTAAACAAGTTAATTAAATAATTCTAAAAATTTTAAAATAAATAAAAGATATTAGCTAATTTATTAGGAATCACAACTTGAATTAATTTTATAAATTCTATTTTAATAAACCGTATGGTTTCGTGACGAAAACCACGAGAAACGACATTTTTACGCGAAATCGAACGAGACCGAACGACCCGGTATTTCCAAAACAATTAATGATGCATTCAAACCCCCATCAACCATCACCCTCCCCTCGCCTTCTCTCATTTTCTTCATAATCTCCCTCTCTCTCTAAGAAATTTTCTCTCAACTTCTCACTAAGATTTGGAGCTCCATTCTTGTTGGATTGAAGCCTAGTTGGTGTCAAAACGACCACCACGCAACGTAGAATGAGGAATTACAAGTTGTTCGAGCATCCATCCATAAAATTTGTGGTAAATCACAAGTTTACATTCGGTTTTAGGGCGAATTACGAACCATTTGGATTTTGTTGTTTTAATCGGCTTAAACACACACAAACACTTAGATGAACTAATGTAATCAAGTAGAAAGTTTTAGGGATTGACATGTAACGGGTTCAGGATCGAAAATGAAGAAGATTGAACAGGTTCGTGACAAGAAATGATCGGCCGAACCTTTCTAGATCTAGACGAACCTGTTGAGTCTGAGCCGAACCTGTGCCACTGTCCTGCACCGAACCTGTTACCACCTGCAGCGAACCTGCAACCATATCTCAGCCGGACCTAGGGTGGCGAACCCTAGGACTCACGAACCTGTCTAGCCGAACCCTAGGCCATGCGAACCTAAGTGCAACGAACCTAAGTGCGACGAACCTAAGTGCGACGAACCTAAGTGCGACGAACCTAAGTGCGACGAACCTAAGTGCGACGAACCTAAGTGAGACGAACCTAGGATGAACGAACCTTTGATCACGAACCTACTAACAACGAACCTCAAAGGTTCGCCGAACCTGATTACCAAGGGTTCGCCAAACCTACCCTGAGTATCAATAGGTTCGCTGCCTTAATGGCTGTTGAACCTAAGTGTTGGCTAGTTTGGGAAATTTTGGATCTAGAACTGTTGAGCTTAATCATAAGGACAAGGAAATGAATATACGAAACTCAAAGTTTAGAATGAACTAAGAAACACACATTTGTGGATGTTATTACATAAGGTGTTGGGGTAAATCTCAACATTTACATCTAACACTTATATAACTAAATTGGGTTGTTCAATTGAACACTCTAAGCTAAGTTATATACATGGATGAACAAAGAATTATGGGAAAACTAAGAACTATCAAAGAACTTGGTATTGATCTAAATCTGGTTAACTCAAGTTCTAACACGTTTAACTTGTATTTTTCATAAAAATAACTCATGTTTTTAATAAAATAGCATGACTTTAATTAATAGCTAATTGTTATATTTTATAAATGTCATTGTTTTCTTTTAAAGTTAGTTTATTATAATTGATTGGGATTTGGTTGTAAATGGACAATATAATTGTCTGGATTTGGACAGAAAACAAAGGAAACTCTGCCCAAATTTCGTGAAAATTTAAAAATAAATTACTAGAACTAAGTATGGGATTGGGTTATAAATGGGTATTTAGGCTAAAGTAGTTAATCTAGATCATAGAAGCATTTAGTAAACTAGGACACTTAGTTACACGCACCCAGACCAAACCTTAGATACGCCGGTTAATATGCATAGTTACCGTATTCGAATTCATATAAAATAACTCAGGAACTGAAGAAACCTAAGCTGCAACAAGAGCGCGCATTTAGTGTTAGATCATTTACGTAGCAGCACAGGTGAGTTCATGGCCCCTTTTCTAAACATTTTTGTTTTATAAACGCGGGGCTGAGAAGCATGCGTAAACTGTTTATTAATTTACTTAAATGCTTTTAAATTTTATATGTTTTACATGTATGATTGATATCCTAGATCATGTCTAGGTAAATTTTATGCAGGTTTATACTAAGGTTATCTACTTATACTTTAAGTGGATAATTGGGTTAAACTAAACATTTCAACGAATCAAACGAAGCTATTTTGACGAATCAAGTGTGTCATTTCAATGAATCAAAAGAAACTATTTTGACGAATCAAGTGTGTCATTTCAACGAATCAAACGAAACTATTTTGACGAAACAAGTGTGTGAGTTCAACGAATCAAACGAATCAACGAATCATTTTCAGGGGAAAGTCTGGGAAATATCATAGATAACATATGCCAACGAAACAATACGAAACAAGACGAATCAAGTACGAAACAAGTACGAAACAAGAAATCCTACATTTCAAGAAGTCCTAGCTAGACCGTTTGATTTGTAGGTCATATGTTTGATGATATTTACAGAATTCCCTAACTACTAAGAACCTTGATTGACAGACTAGTCTACTCGAGTTGCCCAAAGCCCAATCATTAGGACTTAGATTTTATTACTGTTCCTACAATTACTGAGGTTGATCATTATTGTGATGAACTTAAGGAATCAACATAGATTCCAAATTGTTGTATTTACAGGAACAAAGAACTGAAGAATCAATGAGTTATTGGTAGGGGTAAAATGCTTAATTTTCATTAACACCAATGTCCCATGTGGATTAGTATATGGTGGGACGGCGTCTGGGCGAGTTTGTAGGCTCGACTCAGGGGTATGCCCTATATATAAGCATACCGATATGGATGATACATGTGATGTTAATGAGATTAAGGTTGTTACCCGAGGGTTTAACAAATGTTTTGAGTGTATGGTAGGTAAAAATGCTTAACTATCATTAACATCAGTGTCATAAACGCATTAGTATGTGGTGGGACGGCGTCTGGGCAGGTTTGTAGGCTCGACTCAGGGGTATGCCCTATATATAAGCATACCAATGTGGCATTAAATGTGATGTTAATGAGGTTAGGGTCTTTACCGAAAACGGTTTACAAATCATTTTCAGTTTCTAACCTATATGAACTCACCAACCATGTGTTGACTTTATTTTTGCATGACTTCTCAGGTGACGAACAGGTCAATTAAGAAGCTTATGCTTTTGGACTAGGACTTCAGATAGAAGACTTAGTATTTTTAGACCTGCATACTTTTGGAAAATCATTATACAAATATTTTGTATATCTTGTGCAGTTACAAGATAGATATTTTATGATGTTTATTATAGATTTACATTGTTATATTATGAACAATTTGGAAGTAATTTAACTTTGTAATTCTATCCTATTTAGCATTTAAAATTTATATCATGTGCAATGTAAACAATCTGATCACTTTGATTATCACTCACGATATCGCGCCCCGGGAACCTTCCGCCCGATGGGGACTCCGATCCAACCCCGCCGGCTCGGGGTGTGACACAGAGCAATACATATGAACTTGATATGTCATCTGTTTCCACTTCATCTCCTAACAATGTGTTTTTTCAAAGGCCACATAAAAAGATTATTTTTTATGGCATAGGAGAATGGGACATGTTCATTTAAGAAAAATTAAATGTTTGGTTAGAAATAACCTAGTATAAGATGTCCCTTCTCAATCTTTTGTAATGTCTGACTACCTTAAATCTTGTCAAATAGGAAAACAACACAAACAGTCACATACGCCTAGAATAGAAAAATTCCATTACTGATGACTTTTCTAGATTTTATTGGGCTTTCTTTTTGGCTACTAATGGGGATACTTTAGAAATCTTGAAAAATAAGCATAACAAGAAGATCAGACTTATAAGGAGTGATAATGGAACAGAGACTAAATATCATAACTTGGAGTTGTTTTGTATCTGGAAACGTATCACATGTCAATTCAGTGCCCCTTATACTCCTCAACATGATGGTGTTGAAGAATGGAAGAACCACACATTGATTGAAACTGCACGAACTATGCTTGCGGATTCTCATCTTTAGACTACATTTTGGACCGAAGCGGTCAATACAATTTGTTACACATTAAACCTTGTTCAGAAAGTCAAGAAACACTACAAGACTAGATATGAATTGCTTAAAGTTAGAAAACCAAATTTGAAGCATCAGGAACTGTTTGCTGCAACATTTATTTAAAACTTACAACTCCTAAGTTTTAACAAAAGATAATAGATGGAGTCCTATTAGGATATGTTGCTAATTCTCCAAACAAGAGAGTTCTCAATATGGCCACCCGTATAGTAAAAGAAGCATATGAAGTCATAGTATGTCGATTTACTAAAACACTACTTGGGAAAAGGCCATGTTGGCTTTTTGACTAGGAAACGATTATCATCTGTTTTCATATGCTTTTTAGTTTCTTTAGTTGATCTTAGTGATTCTTTGAGTCATACATTAACTCTTCATGATACCTTCTTTCCTAGATTTGTTCTTGATACTGATAAATCTTCTTCTCCTAGTATAAAAGATGAATCTACACGTTCTTCCGTTTCTGAAGTATCTAAAGGTTCAGATGTTTCTACTGCTGAAGAAGAATTTCATGAATCTAGCAATAATCCTACTATTATTATTAACTTCCCAATTCAGGGGGAGAATTTACAGCAGGAAAATGAGATAAATCTATAAAATGAGATTGTTGTAGAAGAGATTGCAACCTAGCGAATTCTTAAAGATTATCCAACTGAGAAATGAGAATATCATTGATGACTTAAATGATGGGGAGAGAAAGAGAAATCAACAGGCTCAGGATGAAGATGTTGTAGTCTTTACTGCTTTCCGGAAGACAATAAATTATTGCTTTCATGTTTAATAAGCCAAAGTGAACCAAATAATGTGTCACACCCCGAGCCAGCGGGCTGGATCGACTTTCCCGTCGGGCGGAAGATTCTCGGGGCGCGATACCGTTATGATAATCGAATTGATCAGATTGTTTACATGGCACATGTTATATAATGAAAAATGCTAACATGACATTGATATAGAATTAAAAAGTTAAATTAGACAATCCATGTTCATAATTTAACTAAGTAAATCTACCCAAAAAGAATCATGGAGTTTCTATCATGTATCTGCACAAGATTTACCAAAGATGATTCACAAATACGTCATTAAAAGTATGCACAACACAAAACAAAGCTATCAGTCCTCTATAAAGTCCCACTAGCTTATGTCCTGATGTCTGGTGACTAAACCTGTTCGTCACCTGAGAAAAACATGCATTTAAACAAGTCAACACTAGGTTGGTGAATTCATAAGTTTAGTAATTGAAAATGCTTGTAGTTGTTATTCACATGTGATTTTGTCACACACAAGTCTCATTGTTATTGTCATATCTTGTCTTGCAATTGTTCTTTCCATAGTTACCCTTACAAACAGTGTGTCATCCATATCAAGCATGCTTATATATAGGGCATACGTATCACGAGTGAAGCCGCCAGCCCACCACACACTTGACTGAATTCAATACCACTTGTAATGCAACTATGGATACCCATTATCATTTCACATGGTATTTGTCTTATTTGATATCCAACCAGTTAATCCCACATGATATGTTCTCATCCAACCGTGTTGTATGTATAGCATAGAAAATGTTTTGAAGGGAATATATTACCATGACCCTTAATGTTTTAAGAAAAATAGATTAATTTAATCTTATCTTTATTACTTTTCTCTCAATTGTAGAATTAACTGTAATTCACTTCCAATATTAGGAGTGATAGTTAATTCAGTAATTTTGTTCACAATCTTGAATGTATAGAGCCTAAATGGGATCCATTGTGGTCCTCACATAATTAGACCACAACGCATCCTATTTACCTCTATCCCATTTATAGTCTCAACAGAATCGGTGCCTTCAACGAAACTATTACCAATATTATGACATGAGAGAAAATCAATTCCTCAGTCTACCAGTTAATATAAACGAAGGATTTAATTACAATTAGTGTCTAAAGATTAATATCACCATGTGTCATTTACCAAACCTAACTGATGCAGCCCTGTTACCGGTCATACGATGGATTTAATTACATCTACAAAATGACTGGATGAATTCATGAAATTTTGTTATCATGAAACATCCTTTATTTGTCACTGTTTTTAATGCACACACAAGCATACACATGGATTTAATTACATCTACAAAATGATGGACGAATCAGTTCTTCATACTATGGAATTGACGGATATCTTTAGTCCTGTAATCCAAATCCAACACCATGCAGGCACCTTCACTTGAAGGTTTTCTAATCTTTTCAACCACCTTCACTACTACTACCCTTCCTCCCCTGCCCTTCAAGGAGCATTTCTCCCACTTCTTTCTGTCTTTCTTTCTTCCCTGCCTTGTCTCCGGCTGATTAAGCCAAAAAGAGGGAGATAATCCAAAGAAGCCTAGCTCTGATTAGCTCTGATAAACAAAGAAGCCTTTGCTTTACTAAGATCCCATTTGAATCTTTCTCATTTCTTTCCCCAACTGAGTCTGATGTTCTAGAAATTGATTGGGATCTAACATTAAGTGGTTTTGGCTTCATCAGTCCAGAGGGAGATTGTTGGAAAATAAGGACTGACGAAGCAAAACCACCTTTCAAATAATCTTTGTAATAAATGTTGCAGGACACTAGCTTCCGAAGACAAATCTTCAGAAGAACCTTCGGAAGACAAATAAAAGCCAATTGCTTCCGAAGACAAATAAAAGACACTAGCTTCCGAAGACAAGTCTTCAGAAGAACCTTCGGAAGACATAAATAAAAGACAACTGCTTCCGAAGACAAATAAAAGAAAAATGCTTCCGAAGACAATACTTCAGAAGTTGCTTCGGAAGACTCTATCTGAAGACAAACCTCAGAAGACACTATCGGAAGAGAACACTTGCTTCCGAAGAATAAAAGTCATTTACTTCGGAAGACTTCCAAAGACATCTGCCTCGGAAGAAAAACAATATTTCAGAAGACATATGTTTCTTCTGATGAAAGAATAAATGTAACCTTCTTTTGGATAACTGTCTACATTAGATAGTTTTCTATAAAGAGCTTCCGAAAGAATAATGTTTTAGCATCAGTACAAAAGTCTGAACTAAGATCTTTAAAGATCCTATGTTGACTTTACACTTGTACTATTCTGATGCTACAGTGTCTGTAATAGTGTCATCAGTCTTATCTGTTTGTCTTCTTCTTGTATTTGTCCTGAAACATTAAATGTCAGGGCTATTTATACCCCAACATAGTCTGAATAAAAAAGATATACAGAACAACACTTTTCTGAATCTTCTTTGTGTTGCCCTACTGTTTTCTCTTCTTTTCTTTTCTTCTAACTTATGAAAACTAAACACTAAAATAACTAAAGAGCAAAACTCAAGAGGGAGCAAAACACCAAAAGCTTTGTCTAAGCTCTTGATCCTGGTTAAGTTAGTCTCTCCTCAGCTCACCGGTTTTCTACAATTGGTATCAGAGCCTTGTTCTTTAGTTTTGGTTTAACCATCGAAACTAAAATTCAAAGCTCACCCTGATATCAGTGTTTAGTTTTCTTTTATCTTAATCTTTTCAAAATCTGCTAAAGATTGATTTTTGAAACTTTAAAGTGTTCAAAAATCCTTCAACCAAACTATCTTGAGTACTCACTATTGATTTACTCAAAACGGTTTAAACAAATGGCAGAAAAATTCACCTTAGACCCGCATAACACTGGTTCTGCCACGAAGCCACCAATTCTGGTTAGGCATCAATATAATATTTGGCAGAGACGGATGTTACATTTCCTGTCAAATAATCATACAGGATGTTGGAAGTCTGTCATGTTCGGACCTCATAAACCAATGGTCTTGGACACAGAGACTGGAGATGATGTCCCTAAGGATCCCCGAAACTATACTGAAGAAGACTTTCATAAATTGGAGCTTGATGCCAAGGCACATGCTCAGCTGGCCATGGCCCTTCCGAATGAAATCTATTCGGGTCTTCTTCACCATGAGTCTGCTAAGGACTTATGGGATGCTCTAAAAGAGCAATTCGGTGGTACTGATGATGTTGTAGCCAATACTAGAGAGATATTGGCTCAACAATATGAGACATTCTGCCAACTAAATAATGAGTCACTGACTCAGCAATTTGAAAGGTTCACTTCTCTCTTAAGTGAACTAAAATTAGCTGGTCAAGTGTATCCTCCTGTCTCAGTTCTAAATCGATTTTTAAGATCTCTCCCTGAAAAATGGGAAACTTACTCTATAGTCATGAGATCTTCACCAGATTTTGGTAAACTCTCACTTACCCAACTTCATGGTAAGTTACTCACTTTTGAGCGAGAGATTGACCAGAAAAGAAAACTAATAAAATCTGGAAAATCAACTGAAGAGTATGTTCAAGGGAACACTGCTCTCCTTAGTCATAACTCTGTGATAAATGATCAGGGTTATGATGAACATATTGACATAACTACTGGTATCACCTCTTCATTCTCTTCATGTGATGACCACTCTCTCCCCTCTGACCATCCTTGTTTTATCATGGACGATCTTCATCAAGTTCCAAGTGATGACTTGGAAGAGATGGATATTCTCCATCAACTGGCTCTCTTGAGCATAAGAACTAACAAGTTCTACAAGAGGACAGGAAGAAAATTTCCTGGTATCCATGGAAAAACCAGGATTGGTCTAAATAAGGCTACTGTCCAATGTTATAGATGTCATGGCACTGGACATTTTGCCAAGGAATGCACTAATGCTTCAAACTCTAACCCTTCTTCTTATGTGACCTATCCAAACATACCTTCACACACCTCTTCAACACCACATTCATCCACCTTTTCTTCTTTCAAAAGGTCCAATAATCCTCAAGAATCAGCACACATTGCACAAAACTCTTCTAACAATGTGCAATATGTACAAACTGCAAATGGAAACATGTACCAACTTACTCCTGCCTCACTTCAAGTTGTTACAGCTCCTTCTTCACAAATAAATGCTCCCGGACATGCTGTCAAATCTTCATCATCTGGTCAACAGGCTCTTTTCTCTCAAGAGTACATAGACTGGAGCAGCTTGCCTGAAGATGTTGGCCATGCCCTCATCACTTTTGAACCAACAAATTTTGCTCTTATGGCTGTTGGTGAAGATTCTTGCTCTTCTGATCAACCTGAAGCAGATATTTCTGATGCTCAGGTATCCTCTTCCACCTTAGAAAAATTATGTTCCAATGCTTGCATAGAGGCTTTTGCAAAAATAAAGAAAGCCAATATGTTGCTTCAAAAGCAAAATCAGGATTTGGAACAACTTCTGGACAATAAAAATTCTGAAATGGAAAAATTAATAAAAATAAAAGATAATGAACTATGTGCCTTGAAAACTGAGAAAATCAATTTACAAGCATCTTTTGATCTACAAAGAGAAAAATATTATGCTTGTAAAGATGAACTATCTCAAACTCAAGTAAGCTGTGAAAAGTGGGTTGAATCTTGCAAAGGATTCAAGATGCTTTTACAAAAGCAAGTTCACAGCAAGGCAAGATTTGGAATTGGGTATAATCATACTGCTCAACCGGATGATTATACACCCATTGATAATAATAAGGAAGAAACTACTCCTGAACCTGTTTCACCAACCTTTCTTCCTGATGAAATTCCTTCAATAAAAGATACACCTTCGTTGGTGTATCAGCCAAACTATTTCTCTAAGTTTGTATATCCCACTAATACAAATCTGACCAGAATAGAAAAATCTCAGTTGAACTCAGTTCAACACAATAACTCTTCAGAACAAAGTGAGATTGCTCCTAATATGAGCCCTACTCCTTGTTCAGAAGAAACAATAAAGTCTGGATTCACTTCTAATATCAAGTCAAATCTTGATAAAGGAAAAGAACCTATGATAAATATCCAGTTTCCTCCTTCTCATCCTCATCCTCCTTATCCCACAATGAAAGCAAACAGACCTTTCATCCCAAATTATTCCTCTCTTTCCCCAGCCTGCTTAAAATGTTTTAAGTACAATCATGCTACTGAAAACTGCAGAACAAAAACACCTTTGGAGAAAGCTAGGATAAAGGCAAATAAGTTGAAAGCTGATCATACTTCTTCATCTAAAGGGAACCTTCCTAATAAGATGAAGAAAGTAAGAACAGCAAGTAACAAATCTGTTGGGACACATCCTCATTCTTCCTCTGTCTTACCCTCTTCCTTGAGAACTAACTCCAGACCTTCCATTTTGGGAACACCACCTCCTTACTCTACGGTGAACCCAGTTTCTTTCTCTAATAATGGTGCTAACTCTTCTCCCGTGGATTCTCAAATCAATCTTCTCCAACAAAATCAGCAACAACTGCTGTTAATGATGCAGAAATTGATGAAAGATACACAACAAAATAAACCAAACAAATAAATAAAATAAAATACCCCATGTCTAATCTTTTGTACATAATTCTCATGTGCAGAAATCCTCTTCAAACCAAAATCATCTCTGGTATGTGGATAGTGGAGGATCTAGGCACATGACTGGATGCAGATCCATTCTAAATGACTTCATTCCAAATAATGGTGGATCTGTTTCTTTCGGAAATAATGCAAAAGGTTGGATAGTGGGATCCGGTTCTGTCTCAGGAGGAAATTTGAAATTTAAAGATGTTAGCTTAGTTGAAAACCTCAAGTTTAATCTCTTGAGTGTTTCTCAACTGGCTGACAAAAATTTTAATTCATTTTTCACTAAAGACAGTTGCAAAATTCTTTCTCCAGAAATAAACTCAAAAATAAAGGTCTTGATTGATCAACACACTTTGCTAACGGCTAAAAGAAGTGGAAACGTCTATATTGTAGACATGACTACTGATTCTCAAACATCTTCTCCTACATGTTTGATAGCCAAGGCATCATCTTCTGAAACCACTCTCTGGCACAGAAGACTTAGTCACCTTAATCACCAAACTCTTCATAAGCTTTCCACCCTTTCCTTAGTAAGAGGATTGCCTTCTAAAGAATTTCATTTTGAAGGTCAATGTGAATCTTGCTTAAAGGGAAAGCAACATAAAACTTCACATAAGTCTATTGAGGAATCCAAAACAACTAACTGTCTTAATCTGCTTCATATGGATCTGTTTGGTCCAGTGAAGGTAGCTAGTTTGGCAAGAAAAAGATATTGTCTAGTTGTTGTAGATGATTACTCAAGATTTTGCTGGACCTTCTTCCTTTTCAGCAAAGATGAGACTTCTGATAAAATAATTGCTCTTGTCACTCATCTTGAAAGACAATTCAGTCTTCCTGTTAAAATGATAAGGAGTGACAATGGCACAGAATTCAAAAATCAAGTCCTTGATAAATTTTGTATTTCTAAAGGAATCCTTAGACAATATAGTGCTCCTAGAACTCCTGCTCAAAATGGAGTTGTAGAAAGAAAGAACAGGACACTGATTGAAGCTGCAAGAACCATGCTTGCAGACTCAGGATTACCTTTATCATTCTGGGCTGAGGCAGTAAACACTGCTTGTTATGTATTGAACAGAGTTCACATTGTAAAAAGACATAACAAGACTGCCTATGAAATTCTGTATAAAATAAAGCCTCTCATTTCCTTCTTCAAAGTCTTTGGATGTCCGTGTTTTATCCTAAATACAAAAGACTCTTTGTCCAAATTTGCTGCTAAAGTTGATTCTGGATACTTTGTTGGATATTCTCAGACTTCTAAAGCATATCGAGCTTTCAATCTCAGAACAAAAATAATTGAGGAATCTATTGATGTAAAATTCAATGAATTAGCGTCAACCTCATCCTTTCCTTCTGCACCTGATGATCTTTTTGATCTTGAAAGCTTCTCATTCATCCCTTCCATCCCCTCTTCTTCTCCTTCATCAGAGTCATGTCAAACTTCTGAAGATCTATCTTCTATTGAGGACGATTCTGTTTCAAAGTTCTTCACTTCTTTTCCATCTCATCAAATAAATTCTCAAGAAGCAAATTCTCAAAACCAAGACGATATACCATCTACTCCTCCATCTCCTGTCTTGGATAATGCATCCATAGATGTTCCTGATCACATTCCAAACTCTCTGACCCCCATCGAAAACTTATCTTATTCCGATGCTGCCTCCTCAAATAACTGTTTGGACATCATTCCTTTCAACAAAAATCATCCTCTAGAACAAATCTTAGGTGATCTAAGTAAAGGAGTTCAAACAAGAAGCCAGATTTCAAACTTTTGTCTTCATGCAGCCTTTCTATCCCAAATTGAGCCGTCTAAATATCAGGAGGCTCTTAAAGACAATAATTGGGTAGAGGCAATGCAAGATGAACTGTTGCAGTTCAAAAGGCAAAATGTTTGGACTTTATGTCCCTTGCCCGATGGAAAATATCCCATCGGAACCAGATGGGTATTCAGAAATAAAACAGATGACAGAGGCATTATAATAAAAAATAAGGCCAGGTTAGTTGTGCAAGGTTACTGTCAAGAGGAAGGTATTGACTATGATGAGACTTTTGCTCCTGTGGCAAGATTGGAAGCCATTAGACTCTTCCTAGCATTTGCTATCTCTCATAACATAAAGGTATACCAGATGGACATAAAGAGTGCTTTCCTGTATGGGACAATAAAAGAGGAAGTCTATGTTTGTCAACCACCAGGATTTGATGATGTTCATCATCCTGATTGGGTGTACAAACTAGACAAAGCACTTTATGGCCTAAAACAAGCTCCAAGAGCATGGTATGACACTCTCTCTCAATTCCTTCTTTCTAATAAATTCTCACGGGGAACCATTGATAAGACTTTGTTCATAAAAAGGGTAGATAAGGAACTCTTGTTAGTCCAAATTTATGTTGATGACATCATTTTTGGATCAACAAAACAGTCCATGTGTGAACAATTCTCTAAATTAATGTCTTCTAAGTTTGAAATGAGTGCTTTAAGTGAACTAAAAACATTTTTAGGACTTCAAGTCAAACAAAACCCACACGGGACTTTCATTCATCAATCTAAATATGTAAAAGATCTTCTTAATAAATTTGATATGAATGATTGCAAAATAATTTCTACTCCCATGGCAACAAGTCCTGGCATATGTTCAGATGACAATGGTGAACCTGTAGATCAAACTCTCTACCGGTGCATGATTGGTTCTCTGATGTATCTTACTGCATCAAGGCCAGACATCATGTATGCAACATGTGTCTGTGCAAGATATCAATCTGCTCCCAAACAATCTCATCTTTCATTTGTGAAGAGGATACTCAGATATCTTAAAGGTACTCCTGTACTAGGTATTTGGTATCCTGCTAATCAAATTTGCAAGCTTGTTGGTTTTACAGATAGTGATTATGCTGGCTGCTCGCTCACCAGAAAGTCTACTTCAGGAGGTTGTCAGTTCTTTGCAGGTTGCTTAGTGTCATGGCAAAGCAAGAAGCAAACATCAGTGTCAAATTCAACTGCTGAAGCTGAATACATTGCTGCAGCCCATTGCACTGCCCAAATTCTTTGGTTACAATATCAACTGCTAGATTTTGGAATAACTGAACTAAAAACACCTCTTCTGATAGACAGCGAAGCTGCCAAAAACATAATAAAAAATCATGTCTATCATTCTAAAACCAAACACATTGAAATAAGGCATCACTTCATTAGATACTGTTTTGAAAAAGGACTAATAGTTCCAGAACATGTCTCTACAAGTGATCAAATAGCTGACATATTTACCAAGCCCTTAGACTCCTCAACTTTCTCTAAGTTTGTAGCAAAACTGGGCATGATAAATATGAGTTAATAAACATTAAAGGATAATTCTTTTAATTATCCAAACAATGGATATTGGATAAACAACTGATAAAGAACTCTTGATTTCTTTCAGTAATTATCTATATACACAGATAGGATCAGTGGCTATATAATCACTGCTTCATATCTATCTGATGTTTAAACTTTCCATTGTTACATTCCTCTCCTTCCGATGTCTTTTCTTCCGAAGATATCCTCTTCTTCTATTTTCTTCTTCCGATAACTTTCATAAGTTTATTTCACTTGTGTCTAAAATAAGATTCTTCCGATTCTGCAATAAAAATCTTGAGCTTTGCATTTAATGTGACAGTTGTCAATCTTTCTGATAGACCCGAGTCTCAATACTGACTCTCACGGCTCAAGAAGATTATTACCGCCATTTTCTTTTAACCAATAATCTTCTCGGATTACTTCCCTTATTTATCATCTTCTTCTCCATAATTCCACTTAAACCCTATTCCTCCTCTGGTTTTTCAAGAAACTCTTCTTCCTCTTGAAGACTCTAAGTAATGCTCATGGTTACGGATGATAAATTGTCAGGCATGTCGTCTGGCACGAAGCACTTATGCTTCCTTTGTCACAAGCTTCATGCTTATGATAATGGCGTAACGGCTTCGGACCAGGCTTCATTCCTCACAAAATTTCGTCTGTACTTTTCGGATGTGCATGAACATGTCTTCTTGACCAAATGTGTAAGTCTCAACCTCTCTCTCTCTTATTCTAACTCAGTTTTGTAATTTCATACTTAATCATGAACTTTTTAGGTTAACCTAAAAAACTTGATTATGTAGAAGTCAGTCCTTTTGATCTTTACAGGCAACTATTTCAAATAACATCTGTTTGATAACCTGGTATATCATCCAAAATGTTCATAAGTTCCGGCTATGCCTTCAGTTTGTCTCTTTGATCTTCATAATATTACGACGGACTTGACTAACTGATGTTCAAAATGATGGATGATACTAAAGAAACACCCATCTTTAGTAAACCCACATCCACCCTTCTTCCACACCTAACTTAGGTACTGGCCATAAAATACTTCTCCCAAACCCTCCAAGCCTAATAAACCCAAAAGAATCTGTTCAGGAAGATGAGATCCCTGAACATGATTGTGTTCCCACTGAACACATGGATACATCTGTTTCATCCTCACAGATATATCAAGCATCTCTTCCCATCCTGCTCCTCATTCATCCTCTTCACAGGATGATGTTGTATTCCTAAGGGAACCCTAACTAACCATTGAAATGTCAGTTGACTTTCAGTTGGTCGTCCTCTCTCCCAGGGACAACTCTGTTTCTAAAAGCCCCCCCACTATCCATCAACATTTCTCTACCCTATAAAAGAGGATGAGATCCGGTCGTCAAGTCCATCTTGACCTCCTGATCATATATCAGGAGCATCCATTTCATATGCAAATCCAATGGCTTTTCATTTGAATGGATTAGGCAATAAGACTCCTGGTATGGCAACAGCCAATGAAGTTTTTCTTTAAACTAAGGCTAGGAAATCCCCAGAACCAAGAAAAAGGGGTTTATGACATCTCTGAGATGGACTCAGGTCATAATAAAACTGACTCTCTAGTCAGGGATTCGGATGACATCTACAAAATGATGGACGAATCAGTTCTTCATACTATGAAATTGACGGATATCTTTAGTCCTGTAATCCAAATCCAACACCATGCAGGCACCTTCACTTGAAGGTTTTCTAATCTTTTCAACCACCTTCACTACTACTACCCTTCCTCCCCTGCCCTTCAAGGAGCATTTCTCCCACTTCTTTCTGTCTTTCTTTCTTCCCTGCCTTGTCTCCGGCTGATTAAGCCAAAAAGAGGGAGATAATCCAAAGAAGCCTAGCTCTGATTAGCTCTGATAAACAAAGAAGCCTTTGCTTTACTAAGATCCCATTTGAATCTTTCTCATTTCTTTCCCCAACTGAGTCTGATGTTCTAGAAATTGATTGGGATCTAACATTAAGTGGTTTTGGCTTCATCAGTCCAGAGGGAGATTGTTGGAAAATAAGGACTGACGAAGCAAAACCACCTTTCAAATAATCTTTGTAATAAATGTTGCAGGACACTAGCTTCCGAAGACAAATCTTCAGAAGAACCTTCGGAAGACAAATAAAAGCCAATTGCTTCCGAAGACAAATAAAAGACACTAGCTTCCGAAGACAAGTCTTCAGAAGAACCTTCGGAAGACATAAATAAAAGACAACTGCTTCCGAAGACAAATAAAAGAAAAATGCTTCCGAAGACAATACTTCAGAAGTTGCTTCGGAAGACTCTATCTGAAGACAAACCTCAGAAGACACTATCGGAAGAGAACACTTGCTTCCGAAGAATAAAAGTCATTTACTTCGGAAGACTTCCAAAGACATCTGCCTCGGAAGAAAAACAATATTTCAGAAGACATATGTTTCTTCTGATGAAAGAATAAATGTAACCTTCTTTTGGATAACTGTCTACATTAGATAGTTTTCTATAAAGAGCTTCCGAAAGAATAATGTTTTAGCATCAGTACAAAAGTCTGAACTAAGATCTTTAAAGATCCTATGTTGACTTTACACTTGTACTATTCTGATGCTACAGTGTCTGTAATAGTGTCATCAGTCTTATCTGTTTGTCTTCTTCTTGTATTTGTCCTGAAACATTAAATGTCGGGGCTATTTATACCCCAACATAGTCTGAATAAAAAAGATATACAGAACAACACTTTTCTGAATCTTCTTTGTGTTGCCCTACTGTTTTCTCTTCTTTTCTTTTCTTCTAACTTATGAAAACTAGACACTAAAATAACTAAAGAGCAAAACTCAAGAGGGAGCAAAACACCAAAAGCTTTGTCTAAGCTCTTGATCCTGGTTAAGTTAGTCTCTCCTCAGCTCACCGGTTTTCTACATAGACTCAAAAATGTACGCTCACTATTGTTGTACTTATCTTGTATTCACAGTCCTGTGTCTGATTAAATGTTATACGAGTTATGATCCCTTATTTGATTTGTTGTTTTTCAAATCTGAGTTGTTAACTATGCTCGTGTAGTGAAAATGACTCATTCTTGTGATTTTCATAAGAATGACTCATGCTAATGGCCATTCATATGAATAAAGCATGCTAATGAGTGTTCACACGAATGAGTAGCTCACACGAATGACTCATGCTAATGAGCATTCACACGAATGGGTAGCTTACACGAATGAGTAGCTCACACGAATGAGTGGCTCACATGAATGAGTGGCTCACACGAATGACTCATGCTAATGAGTAGCTTACACGAATGAGTAGCTCACACGAATGAGTGGCTCAGATGAATGAGTGGCTCATTCGTATGACTCATTCGCGTGAAACAAGTTTCAGCAATGGTTGGTGGCGATTTCGAATTTTAGTAGTATATATAGTCGTTTTGAGTGGGTTTAGGTGAGTAAACTTATTTAGAAGGTGTATGGGTCGAAAAGAGATGTCTAAGTCCGGTTAAACTTCAGTTTTTTCGGGTTTATAGAAATCCCTAAAAACTGTACCTTCTCACTAAGATTCTAGGAGTTTGAGCTGGAGATAGGGCCGATCCTTGGTACCTTCGTGTAGGGAATTTCAAGAGCTTCGATTTGATACGAAGATTGCACAATTTGGTGAAGGTTTAAGGAGGTAACTTGTTGATTTTGTGTGAGAATTCTAGAGAGATAGATCTTGGACGGGATTCTAGAGAGAGATGGAGGTGGGTGGATGTTTTAATGAAGAATGTGGAAGAATTAAGGGTTTTTATACCCCGGGTAAGTTCGGGTTCGATCGGTTTGCTCGGTTTTCATTTTCGATACGTTTACGAAACGTAACGCACGTACTTACAAGATTTTAATTAAATGGTTTTTCTCAAAATCTTTTTAAGGTAATAATTCCTAATAAATCTTTGAAATTTCTTTTTCTAATTTTATTATTTCGATAACGTTTATTTTATTGTTTCGTCAGATAGTATCACCTTCACGCGTATTCGTTCGAATCGTCATCCGATCGAACACGACGATGGCTTTATTTTCTGATTTTTGTTTTCTACTTCTCTGATATCATTCTGAACATTAAACCCATAGATATGCTTGTGTGAATCGTCACCCACACGAACATACTGTCAGTTTATTATTCTGAACTATATACTGAACTTTTGTTTTGAATTGTATTTCCTCACTGATAGACTCAACTAAACGTACCTATTTTCACATTGTTATAACTGTTTTCACACTGTTTTCTCATTAAATTGTCGGCTGTCTGATTCCTGTTATTTGTGGACATCATATCACAACCGCTATGTCTTTGTCATTTGTTTTCACCGTTGTTATTTCTCGTATGTTGTTGTATATTTATATTTCAAATTTTCATTGAAATACTTACAACTGTTAGTTATTTTCACACTGTTGTTTCACCTAAATTGTTGTATTTCTGTAATTTAATTTTCATTCAAACACATACAACTATTAATTGTTTTCATAGTCCTGTTGTCACCCAACTGTTAAGCACATTGTATTTACACATAATAAATGATGAAAGTACACGTAACGTACAGATTGCCGGACGATCTGGTACTAGTTGTCACAATCTCCCCATGTTATAGAAATTTCGTCCCGAAATTTAAGCATCATTGTCAGGTACTACTTTTTCTTCAAACAGGTGGGGATACTTTGTCTTCATATTATCCTCACGCTCCCATGTAAATTCTGGTCCGCGCTTGGAGTTCCAGCAAACCTTTATAATAGGGATTCGACTTCGTTTCAGTCCCTTGAATTCACAATCCATTATCGCTACATGTTCTTTGATAAAGTGTAGTTGTTCATAAACTTGTATTTCCTCCATTGGAATGACTAACGATTCATCAACAAGGCATTTCTTGAGATTGGACACATGAAACACATCGTGTACACCGCTTAGTTCATCAGGAAGTCTGAGCCTGTATGCCACCGGACCAATTCTTTGAGTTATCTCGAACTGTCCGACATACCATGGTGCTAACTTGCCTTTAGCCGCAAAACGAACCACGCCTTTCCCCGGGGACACTTTCAGCATGACTCTGTCACCCACCTTGAATTCCAAAGGCTTTCGGCGTTTGTCTGCGTAACTCTTTTAGCGGCTACGTGTTGCTTGTAGTCTTTGTTAAATCTAGGAAATCTTATCAGTAGTTTCCTGAATAAGTTCAGGCCCAGTGATTCTATTATCTCCCACTTCGGTCCAACAAATTGTAGACCGACATTTTCTACCATATAATGCTTCGAACGGAGCACATCCGATACTGCTGTGGTAGCTATTATTGTAGGAGAACTCAATTAGTGTTAAATGATTGTCCCAACTTCCACCAAAGTCCAGGACGCATGTCCTCAACATATCCTCTAGGGTTTGGATAGTTCGCTCTCTTTGACCGTCCGTTTGTGGATGGTAAGCGGTACTCAAATTCACACTTGTCCCTAAGGATTGTTGCAATGATTGCCAGAACCATGTTGTAAATCGGCTGTCTCGGTCTGAAATAATAGATAATGGCACGATGTGCCGCACTACTATTTCATTGACATAGAGTCTTGCTAATTTCTCCATCTTGTAATTCTCTCTAATCGGCAAGAAATGATCCGACTCTGTCAATCTGTCAATGATGACCCATATAGAATCATGTTCACTGGAAGTGCGGGGTAGCTTGGTAATGAAATCCATAGCTATTTGTTCCCACTTTCATTGGGGTATCTCCAGTTGTTCCAGCAAACCTGACGGTTTCTGGTGTTTCGCTTTGACTTTGGCACATGTTAGGCACTTACCAACATAAGTAGTCACATATTTCTTCATACCTGGCCACCAATAAAATGACCTAAGATCTTGGTACATTTTATTAGCACCAGGATGAACAGAATAATGTTTTCTGTGTGCCTCATCAAGTATGAGCTTCCGAAGTGTATTTACCGTATGATTCCATAAACGATCTTGGAAATAGATAACTCCATCCTGTTTTGTCTCAAATTGCTTCTGAACTCCACAATCGAGCTCGTTCCTCAAGTTGTTTCTTTCAAACACTTCTTGTTGTGCTTGTAAAATTTGATCTCTTAGGCTTGTTTGCATAGTCATTCCCATTGCTCTAACAGGAAAGGATTTAACCCGTTCTTTCTGGCTCAAAGCGTTAGCTACAACATTAGCTCTGCCCGGATGGTATTTGATCACACAATCGTAATCGTTTAGGAGCTCAACCCAACGTCTATGTCTCATGTTAAGCTCCTTGTGATCAAATATATGTTGTAAGCTCTTGTGATCTGTGAAGATTGTGCATTTTCTACCATACAGGTGATGTCTCCATATCTTTAAAGCAAAGACAACAGCTCCCAATTCTAAGTCGTGCGTCATGTAATTGTTGTCATGTATTTTCAGCTGTCGTGACGCGTAGGCAATGACTTTGTCCTGTTGCATTGAAACACAACCAAGTCCCTGATGGGAAACATTGCAATAAACCACAAAGTCATCATTGCCTTCAGGGAGTGTTAAGATTGGAGCATTGCACAATCTTTGTTTTAGTGTTTGGAATGCCTCTTTTTGTTTCTGAGTCTACAAAAATGATTCGCTTTTCTGGGTTAGCTTTGTAAGTGGCGAAGCTATCTTAGAGAAATTCAAAATGAATCTCCTATAATAACCCGCCAGACCCAGAAATGATCTGATCTCTGTAGGTGTTGTGGGCACGTCCCAATTCTTGATTGATTCGATCTTGGCAGGATCCACATGAATACCATTACTATTAATCACGTGACCCAAAAACTGAACTTCTCTTAGCCAAAATTCACACTTGGATAATTTGGCATAGAGTTTTTCATTCCTTAGAAGTTCCAAGATTGTTCTAAGGTATTGTTCATGTTCTTTCTCACTATTTGAATAGATCAGTATATCGTCGATGAAAACAATAACGAATTGATCTAAATATGGCTTGCACTCTCAGTTCATAAGATCCGTGAACACAGCCGGTGCATTCGTCAATCCGAATGGAATCACCATAAATTCATAGTGACCATATTGGGTACGAAAAGCTGTCTTGGGGATGTCTTCCTCTTGAATTCGGAGCTGGTGATAACTTGAATGCATGTCTATTTTTGAGAAATATTGAGCTCCTTGAAATTGGTCAAACATATCATCAATCCTTGGTAACAGGTACCGATTCTTGATGGTGAGTTTGTTATGCTCTCTGTAGTCAATACACATTATGAAGGGTCCATCCTTTTTCTTTACAAAAAAACCGAAGCTCCCCATGGTGAGAAATTCGGTCTGATGAACCCTTTGTCTAATAATTCATGTAATTGATTGGACAGTTCCAACATTTTTGATGGCGCAAGTCTGTAAGGAGACTTAGCCACAGGATTCGCTCCCGGAATCAAGTCGATTCAGAATTGCACTGATCGCTCATGTGACAATCCCGGTAAATCATCCAGAAACACGTCCACAAAGTCTTTCACAACTGCTACATCTTGAATCTTGATTGTCTTCTTGCTTTCTCCATTACATGATAGAGGAATGCGACACACTGTTTCCTTAAACACTTGCGTGCCTTCATGCACGATATTAATTTCACACTCCGATTTCCTTGATCTCCATGAATTTCGAACGCCCGATTATTCTCCACTGGAATACGTAATAGCTTTTCGGAACAGATGATTTGAACCCTGTTAAGGGACAACCAGTACATTCCGACAATGATATCGAAACTGCCCAATTCTATCGGTATCAAATCGATGGAAAATGTGTGATCATCAAGTGTTAGTGGGCAGTTTCTAAGTACTGTGCTAACTGTGATTTGTTTCCCATTTGCTACTTCGATGACATAAGGGGAGTCCAAAGATTCCTCAACATGATTAAGTTGGCATGCAAAGTCGGACGAGATAAAACTCTGATCCGCACCAGTGTCAAATAATATAGATGCATAAAAGTCAGATAAGAGAAATGTACCAGTGACCACATTTGGGTCTTGTCGTGCAGCAACTGCTCTTAGTGCAAAGACCCGTCCTCTAGCTGTCGGAGCTCTTGGTTGAATTCTCTTGGGGCAGTCCCTCGAGAGATGTCCAGGTTCGCCACAGGTGTATCAAAACCTATTATCAGCAGCAGCAACCATCACTCCTGCATTGTTGTTCCTATTCTGAGCCCCAGTGCTCTTGCATTGATTGGCCCAGTGACCAAATCTTCCACAACTAGTGCATTGTTTGCACATAATAGCGGGTTGATGGTGATACTGACACTTGTTTCATTGAGGAGCCGTGCCAGTATACGACCTCTTGATTTGCAGTGGTGGTGGTTGTGTAGCTTGCTGAGCATGAGTGGTCGCAGCGTAGTTCTTGACCACTTTTTGTTTCTTAGCTGGGTGTTTGTCCGGCTTCTTTGATGTTCCAGCTTTGGAAGCTTTAGCCTCCTTCTTCAGTGCCCCGGAGGCAACCATTACATTAGCCAATGTTGCTGATAGAGTAACAATCATCTGCAAAGTAGTTAGGAGGGCAAAAATCACAAGCCCTTGGATGCAAGCCGGTAATCCCGCGACATACCGATCGATCCATTTTTCCACGGTTGGCACTATATCTGGTGCCAATGTTGCTAATTCATGGAATTGGGTGATGTAGGCCAGATTCCATCACCAATCATAACATGATTGAGCAGCTCTGTCTCAACCTTCTTCGGCTCGTTTCTCGGGCAAAACTCTGCCCTCAGCAACAACTTAAATTCCTCCCAAGGCATAGATAATTCCTCATCTCTGCCCCTAGCCTGCACATTGGCATTCTACCATGTAAGAGCTCGCTTGTTAAACGAACCCGCAGCATACGTCAACTTGTGCTGTTCAGGACAACCACTGATGTCAAGGGTCGTCCCATCTTCTCGATCCATTGGATCAACCCGACAGCTCCCTCATTGCCACTGAAACCCGGTGGCTTGCATCCTACAAGAACAGTCTTGTTGATGTCTGGTGTTTCCGCTGCCTTCACCAGTTAAGTTGCGTTACTATTGTTGTTGTTGGATTTGATTCAGTTCATCATGTCGGGAATCACTTCCCTCAGTTGATTGGTCAGCACAGTGGCCAATGCGATAGTAGCCGAATCTAACTCGTGGTTGGGTGGTGGTTGATGAGGTAGAGAGTGTGGAGGTTGAGGAGATGGAGGTGGTGATGGTGTTGCTAAGTGTGGAGGTGAATTTGGTAGTGGTAACAAAGGTGGTGGTCTTCTTGGCAGCATCCTGATCACAACCGAAAGAAAATCGGTTAGTGCAATGATGGAATGCAGAAGACATATGCAAACAAGGTCCTAAGGTTTATGTTCTATACATGAGGGGTCCCTAGGTTATAGTCTAGGCCAAACCGTTTATGTAATTTGACCTATCTTTCTCTATAATAGAGGAGATAACGATGTGGAAAACAAGACAGGAATTCTCTACAATGACACTGTAGACCAATGGAAGGGATGTAGCGCAGCTTGGTAGCGCGTTTGTTTTGGGTACAAAATGTCACGGGTTCAAATCATGTCATCCCTACCTATTACTGCTCCTTTGAGCAGTAACGAGGGATTTTTTGAGATCAACTCACATTGGAAGGTTCTCGGGGCGCGATATCGTTGTGATAATCGAAATGATCAAATTGTTTACGTGGCACATGTTATATAATGAGAAATTCTAACATGACATTGATATAGAATTACAAAGTTAAATTACACAATCCATGTTCATAATTTAACTAAGTAAATCTACCCGAAAAGAATCATGGAGTTTCTATCTTCTATCTGCACAAGATTTACCAAAGATGATTCACAAATATGTCTTTGAAAATATGCGCAACACAAAAGTAAGGTATCGGTCCTCTATAAAGTCCCACTAGCTTATCTCCTGATGTCTGGTGACTAAACCTGTTCGTCACCTGAGAAAAATATGCATTTAAAAAAGTCAACACTAGGTTGGTGAGTTCATAAGTTTAGTAATTGAAAATGCTTATAGTTGTTATTCACATGTCATTTTGTCACACACAAGTCTCATTGTTTTTGTCATATCTTGTCTCGCAATTGTTCTTTCCATAGTTACCCTTACAAATAGTGTGTCATCCATATCAAGCATGCTTATATATAGGGCATACGTATCACGAGTGAAGCCGCCAGCCCACCACACATTTGACTGAAGTCAATACCACATCTAATGCAACTATGGATACCCATTATTGTTTCACATTGTATTTGTCTTATTTGATATCCAACCAGTTAATCCCACGTGATGTGTTCTCATCCAACCGTGTTATATGTATAGCATAAAAAACATGTTTTATAGGGAATATATTACCATGGCCTAAGTTACGGTAACCCCTTAATGGTTTAAGGAAAATAGATTAATTTAATCTTATCCTTATTAGTTTTCTCTCAATTGTAGAATTAACCGTGATTCACTTCCAACATTAGGAGTGATAGTTAATTCATGGATATTGATCACAATCTTGAATGTATAGAGCCTAAATGAGATCCATTGTGGTCCACACGTAATCAGACCACAACGCAGTCAATTTACCTCTATCCCATTTATAGTCTCAATAGAATCAGTGCCTTCAACGAAACTATTACCAGTATTATGACATGAGAGAAAATCAGTTCCTCAGTCTACCAGTTAATAGAAAGGAAATATTTATTACGATCCGTGTCTGAAGATTAATATCACCATGTGTCGCTTATCAAACTTGACTCATGCAGCCCTGTTACCGGTCATACGATTCTGGCCAATGATAATGTTACGATTAACGTACGGACCTCACTCGCCGGCGGTTTGTCAAACCTATGGTACCACTACGCTATCGTCGGTTTAGTCGCACTAAATCAACGGTAAACGATTTTCTTGTAGGGACTTACGGCTGTACATGAACTCATGAACACATGATTGTTGTGATATAATACAAAAAGTCTTAATAGTAATTAGTTGTTGTTATGTGTTCTCCCATTGTCATCATCTCAGTGCCATCTGTTCTCTGTGTTATGTGTTCTTATAGTCTTTAACAAAGTGTTATAAGAACTAGTCTTATTACACGATGTTAGTATATGTGGTGAATGATATCATCATCATCATCATGAAATTATGTTATCATGATTATCGTTCTTGTATCACTTGTAATTGTCTCATGTTATCTCATTGTAAATAATAAAGTGTTATAAGATCAAATCTTATTTCACTTAGGTTATTTAAATGTTTGGAGGAATTCATGAATTATGTTATCATGAAACATCCTTGATTTGTCACTGTTTTTAATGCACACACAAGCATACACATTGATCTTGATATAAGTGTGATAATAAAGATGAAATCTTTATTATCTAAATCCCATGATGTTTGAATAATGTACTAAAACTTTTAATAATATAAAAGAGTTAGCATGTTTCTCAGCCCCGCATTTAAAATCAAAAGATTAGAAAAGGGGCATATGAACTCACCTTGTTGCTGTAGTGGTTGACTAAGACTAAAAAATGTATGCGCTCACTGTTGTTTTCCTGATCTTGTATTCACAGTCCTGGGCATAATTAAATGTTATATGAATTCTGATCCCTTATTTGATTTGTTGTTTTTCAAATCTGAGTTGTTAACTGAGCTCGTATAATGAAAATGACTCATTCTTGTGATTTTCATAAGACTGACTCATGCTAACGGCCATTCATATGAATGAGCCATGCTAATGAGTGTTCACACGAATGAGTAGCTCACACGAATGACTCATGCTAATGAGCATTCACACAAATGGGTAGCTTCCACGAATGAATAGTAACACGAATGAGTAGCTCACACGAATGAGTGGTTAATTCGTGTGACTACTCATAGGAATGAGTGGCTCATTCGTATGACTCATTCTCTTGAAACAAGTTTCAGCCGTGGTTGGTGACGATTTGGATTTTTAGTCGTATATATAGTCGTTTTGAGTGGGTTTAGGTGAGTAAACTCATTTAGAAGGTGTATGGGTAGAAAAAGAGATGTTTAAATCCAGTTAAACTTTGGTATTTTGTCAGGTTTGTAGAAAACCCTAAAAACCGTACCTTCTCACTAAGATTCAAGGAGTTTGAGCTGGAGATAGGGCCGATCCTTGGTACCTTTGTGTAGGAAATGTCAAAAGCTTCGATTTGATACGAAGATTGCACAATTTGGTGAAGGTTTGAGGGGGTAACTTTTTGATTTTGTGTGAGAATTCTAGAGAGAGAGAGAGCTTGGATGAGATTCTAGAGAGAGATGGAGGTGGGTGGGTCTTTTAATGAAGAAGATGGAATAATTAAGGGTTTTTATACCCCGGGTAAGTTCGGGTTCGTTCGGTTTGCTCGGTTTTCATTTTTGATACGTTTACGAAACGTAACGCACGTACTTACGAGATTTCAATTAAATGATTTTTATCAAAATCTTTTTAATGTAATAATTCCTAATAAATCTTTTAAATTTCTTTTTCTTATTTTAATATTTCGATAACGTTTATTTTATCGTTTCGTCATATCGTATCACCTTCGTGCATATTTGTTCGAATCCTCATCCGATCGAACACGACGACGGCTTTACTTTCTAATTTTTGTTTTCTACTTATCAGATATCATTCCGAACATTAAACCCACAGATATGTTTGTGTGAATCATCACCCACGCGAACATACTCTCACTTTATTATTTTGATCGATGCTGAACTTATTTTTTGAATTGTATTTCCTCACTGGCGGACTAAACTAAACGTACCTATTTTCACATTGTTATAACTGTTTTCACACTCTTTTCTCATGAAATTGTCGGCTGGCTGATTCCTGTTATTTGTGGACATCATATCACAACCGCTGTGTCTTTGTCATTTGTTTTCGCCGTTGTTATTTCTCGTATGTTGTTGTCTATTTATATGTCAAATTTTCATTGAAATACTTACAACTGTTACTTATTTTCACACTGTTGTTTCACCTGAATCGTTGTATTTCTGTATTTAAATTTTCATTCACACATACAACTATTGATTGTTTTCATAGTCCTGTTGTCACACAACTGTTAAGCACATTGTATTTACACATAGTAAATGGTGAAAGTACACATACCGTACGGAGTGTCGGATGATCTGGTACTAGTTGTCACATAATGTGAAGGAGGTATTGAAAGAGTCTTCATGGATAAATTCTATGGAAGAAGAACATAGAGAATTTAAGAACTTAGGAGTTTGGAAATTGGTAGAATGTCCAGAAGATATATTCCATTAGGTACCAGGTGGGTCTTAAATGCAAGAAAGATGACAAGGGTGTGATTGTCATAAACAAGGCAAGACTGGTTGTAAAAGAATTTAACCAACAGCAGGGAATTGATTATAGCATTTATCCATGAAGACTCTTTTAATGCTTCCTTCACATTCTTTGGTTCAATTTGGCTTATGAAACATGAATGAAAGCAAGAATCCATTGTCTCCTAGAAAGCAGTAAAGACTACATAATCTTCTTCTTGAGCAGGTTGATTCCTCCTTCTCACTTAATCACTTAAGTCCCCAATGATATTTTAAATTGGATTATCTTTATGAATTCGCTGGGTTGCAATCTCTTCAACAACAATCTCATTTTCTATATTTGTAATATGCTCGTTTTTCTGCTGTAACTTATCCCCCTGAATTTTGGAACTAATAATAATAGTAGGACTATTGCTTGACTCATGAGATTCTTGTTCAGCAGGTATTTCAGATACTGAAGAACTTGTAGATTCAACTTTTATAATAGGATAAGAAGATTCAGTATTATCAAGAACAAATATAGGAAAGAAGGTATCATGAAGAGACAATGTGTGACTCAAAGAATCAGCAAGATCAACTAAAAAAACTTGAAAAAGCTTATGAAAATAGGTGAAAATAGCTTATAGGTCAAAAACTCGATCCGACCCTTTCCTATGTAGTGCTTCAGTAAATCGACATACTCTGACTTTGTATGCTTCTTCAACTACACGGGTGGCCATAATGAGAACTCACTTATTTGGAGAATTAGCAGAATATCCTAAGAAGACACCATCTACCGCCTTTTGTTATAACTTAGGAGTTGTAAGTATCAAATAAGTACAAATTGCACCAAATGGTTACTCACGCTTCAGATTTGGTTTTCGACATTTAAGCAATTCATAGCAGGTTTGTAGTGTTTCTTGACTGTCACAACATGGTTTAATGTGTAACAAGTTGTATTGACCGCTTCTGTGAAAGATGAGAATCCGCAATCATAGTTCGTGCAGTTTCAATCAATGTGCGGTTCTTTCGTTCGGCAATAAGGTGCACTGAATTGATGTGTGACACCTTTCAGGATGTTAACCAACTCCAAATTAAGATACTTAATCTCTGTTCCATTATTACTCCTTATAAATCTGATTTTCTTGTTATGCTAATTCTCCAATTTGATAATCAAATTCTTCAAGATCTATAAAATATCCCCTTTAGTAGCTAAAAAGAAAACCCAAGAAAATATAGACGTTACAAAATATACAGAAGAGTTACAGTAATCAGACATTACAAAATATAGAGAATGGACACCTTCTACTAGGTTATTTGTAACCAAAAAAATTCATTTTTCTTATATGAACATGTCCCATTCTTCTATGCCATGAAATAGAATCTTATCTATGGGTTTTGAGAAAAAGCATGTATTAGGAGATGAAGTAAAAACATATGACATATTAAGTTGATATATATTGTTGTCCCTTGGAGAAGAAATTGCAATCCAGTCTTCAGGTATCACCACACCCGGTTTCAAGATATAACATCCTTTCTTGTCAAAGATCACCGAGTAATCCTTTTCACAAACTTAAGAAACAGTGAGTAAATTATGTTTGAGTTGTTCAACATACCTGACGTGCTCGAAGCAGATTTGATCATTTAACAATACACCCTCTTTTGAAATACATCCTCTTGTGTTGCCTTCAAAGTTAACATGCCCTCCATTCACTCTCTTAATTCTAGATAACAAATCCAGATTTCCAGTCAAGTGTAGAGAACATCCACTGTCCCAATACCAAATGTTATGTCAAGAATAAGACAAGTGTTCCTAATCATGTATAAAATTTATCTGTGAGAAACTGGAGTCCATGTCTTAGTCAGTTGACTATGAATATGGATAAGAGTAAGAGGAGCATCGGCTTTTTTAAGACACTTAGTCGTATCAAAAGTAGTATATGTCTTAACTTTGCATATCCAATTCAGAATAGGCTTATATGGGATAGTCTCATTTTGAGACCTCACCAATGGGTGTTTATGTTTTGTGGATTTCTTTGGTGAAACCGAAGGGTTATTAACATTAGGATTCTTGGATTTTACAAAAACATTTTTAGTTTTAATAACCATAGAAGTACCAGATTTTTTTTTTCTACAACAGGAAAAGAATGCTCAGACTTTACTGACATACCATTATGTTTGTGTGCTGAAGTATGTAAAGTAAAAGCTGTAGCGAGATTATCAATCAGATTAATTGGTTGTGTAGGTTTCTTCATCCTACTCCTCTTTATGCGTTAACCTGTGACTGGCTATAATCCTTGTGTAAACTTACTCCCTGGACCTTAGAACTAGAGCTAGACTTCACATACTATGCAACTATGTGTCCATTGCTACCTAAGTGACTTTGCTCAGTACTTTTATCACTAGTAGTAACCTTCTTATCAGTGAAAAAAATTCAGGAGAAGAAGTTTGTGATTTGGGCATTGAGGCTTTAAGACTTATGAATGCTGCATTTGTAACATTTGTGCATATAGTCATGTAGTTGTAAACAGTGTTAGAACAGTGTCTGTTCAGTTTCAGTTCAATCAATGTGTTTCAGTATGTTCATAATGTGTGCTTATGTGTTACAGGATCTTAGTAGTCAGAAAACAAGTATGTATTATTTATCTACAGTCGATTTCACTAAGCAAGAACAGTAACTTGTTATATCGAAACAGTGGTGGGCAGCGAGAGTGAGCCCTATACATATACTGCGTTCGGTGTAACAGGTTAGTGTTAGTGCGTAGTGTTGAGACGAATATTATGACAATTAATAAATTCAACCAAGATCGTAATCTGTAAGCGAGACTGAGTATAGTTATGGGTGACGACCCATAATAGTACGAATGTTGAACTTATAATTACGATTAAACATCTTTAAATATTTTAATACGATCGGAAAACGTACGCGATTGCGGGTATACACGTAATTGTGAATGTTTAACGATCCGACAACACACGAAGAGTAAAAATAATTAAATTAATTATTTTATATTTTTACAATTTTGAAACTCATCATTTTAATGAGTTTAACGACTCTTTTTATTTAAAACCGCGTAAAATACGCGTTACGTTCCGGAAACGCGAACCGAGCGACCGAAACGGACCCGAACTTCACCCGAGCTATAAAAGCCTTGAACAAGGCTTAAATGCTCATAAATTCCACCAACAACCCTTTCTCTCTCTAATAGTTCGGCTACCCCTCTCTCTCTAGAAACCGAACTTTAAACGCGCGTAACTCGCTTATTTCTCAACGGATTTCGAAGTTCTTGGTGTCCACGCGAAGCTCTCGACAAACTCTACACAAAAGTACAAGATTTACGCAGATTTGTCCAGCCAATCTTGAGGTAATGAAGCTTGAAAGATCACGAAATTAGGGTTTCTTGTGTGATTTGTTTTAAACTCGATGGTTAGCCGGTCCTAGCCCTTTTCTAGTTAGTTTCGCAGCTATGATGATCCTTCTTGATGATAGATCAGCTCTACTAACGGACTGGGACAGATTGTATGCGATGATGATGATGCAAACCCACAGGTTCGTGGGGGTTAGCTGCACACAGCAGACAGCCGAACCAGGAGGGTTTCCTGGCCGAACCCTTGATGTTCTCACGAGCCTTGCCGAACCAATTCACCCTCACGAACCATCACATGCCTTTCAGTCGAACCTTCGTGGGCATGGGCATCTCCAACGAACCCTCCATGCTGGACCATAGGAAACGAACCCTTGTCGCCATGCATAAGCTGCGAATGAACCACGAACCCTGCATGGTTCGTGGCATGATCAACCGAACCCTTTTGATGCTTCTGGTCACGAACCCACCTGCCCAAGCCGAACCCCAGCGAACCCTTGTCCAGTCAGCACTAGCAGCGAACCACCCTGCTATCACCGAACCCTCATCAGTTCATTGGCCGAACCCTGATGATTTCTTGTCTTGAACGAACCCTCCAGCCTTAGAAGCCGAACCGTAGCTGAAATCCTTAAGGGTTCGCTGCCCAAAGTTGGCAGCCCACTAGACTTTCGGCCCAAACCAGTTGTATCGGCCCAATTCATTTGTAATTGGCCCAATATCACTAAGGAAACTTACATGGTCTACATCTACATTGTTTGGCCCATTTAAATCCGTTAGGCCAATCCAAGCCCATTCGGCCACTATGATCCTAGTTGGCTCGATATTGTCTCTGGCATGTTATAAAGCCTATGTACACGTTATTGGGCCAACATCACGTTTACTCGGTTCAATATCATATACAATTGGCCCATGGATTTCCATTTAAGCCTATTATCAAAATTATGGGCTTAAGGCCCATTGTAGGCCACCACTCAAAGCGATTGTAATTTGATCTTAATTTGGGTTAAGTGGCAACTTAAAATAATAACGGGATCAAGTTACAATCTCATGAGCTTTAACACTTGGAACGTCTTTTCATAAGTCATGGTAATCAACGGTTATCAAATTCAAGAACATTTATCATTTTATGCATAAGAATTATGCATCAAAGAACATTTCATAAGTTTCTTGGACCCATGATCAATCAAATGACTCAAAGCATAACATTCAAGTTTTCACAACAATCAAATCATGAGAACACAAGTCAATCAATGAATCAAGTTATACAATTATAAATCCTATATCTTATGTATGATTACAATGTTATAGGAAACAATTAGAAGTCCTGTTTGCTACTTGCTAACTGTTTAGTTCAGAGTCTACTGCAGACAGGTGAGAACTTTAGCCCCTCTTTTACTGTTTTATAACTGTTTTGGGGTGGAACACGTGATCAAAACCGCTATTTCAATTTTGTTTCATTGCACAGTTTATGTGCATTCATAAACGTTACAGGTTTATCTTATGAATCCAAGTGATTCTTCCACTGTTTAAGGAAATTGTCAACTGTTTTAAAGGAATTATTTACTATTAAACCCTTATTACTAAAAAGGATTTTATAATGTTTTCTTGAAATGTTTTATAACAGTTTTACTCAATGTTCTTTTAAAGGATTTTACAAACCCTTTTGTTATAAACCTTGTTATTACACAAGGTCATCACATCATGGTATTCAAAACAAGTGGTTCAAAACATGGTATTCAAATTCATTGGTTCAAAACATGGTATTCAAGTCAAGTTGTTCACATCATGGTATTCAAATCAAGAGATTCATTTCATGTTACATAAACAAAGGATTCAACTCATGGAGTTAAATCCAGGTTTCCAATAAGACATTAACACATCCGGTTAAAGTAAGATTCAGAAAACATGGTGTCCATTGTTGTAAACAAACTTATAAACCCATCAACTATCATATTCATTAGCGTTAGTACTGGGTGATCACAACAAGGGAAAGCGGACACATTGTTTCTTATCCAGGATGGAGTTAGCTTTTAAATTTGTTTTAAAAGCTAACTGCAGGTCTGGTGTCATGGTTTTCTTATCCAGGATGGAGTTGGCTTTTAAATTTGCTTTTAAAAGCCAACTGCAGGTCTGGTGTCATATGGTTATCAAAACTGCTGACGTATTATCTAACTCCAAACGTGGTTTGGGACTTGATATTATCGGCTGTCGTGCGAACAGTGATTGGACTGTTTACACTCATTTTTCTTACTTGATGTTAGTTTGGGTTGCAGCTCATCCGTGTGAATCTTATGATACTTTAACTTACCTATGTCTTATATCATATACTCATGTTTACAAATGCTTAAACCTATTGTTCTCACCAACTACGTCTGTAGTTGACAGTTACTTTTCACGTGTTTCAGGTAATCAGGTTTAAGACAATCTCAGGGACAACTAAGGAGACCATACTAAGATAGAACAAGATGAAGAAACATGCTAGGATGGATTAGAAACACACTAAATCCTAAATGTTTAATTGTCTTGTTTGGAGTCTTATTTTGTAAACTATATTTTGGGTCTGTAGTTGTCTTACTTTTGGTAGATAGATTGTCTGTAACAAATCAACTGTCTCAACATTATGAAATGTAGTAATTCATTGTGGTTGTTCTTATTCAATACTTGTGCATGATTCAACTGATCATACGTCACCGCGCCGTGGATTCCGCACGCGGCGCAGGGGTGTGACAGGTTGGTATCAGAGCCAAGGTTGTAGAGAACTAGGAAAAACCCAATGTTTAATGACCTAGACTATAACCTAAGCTACCCAATAGGACTAAGTGCTATAGGCTTGAGGATACTTAGGATCTAAGTAACTTAAGTGAGCATTAAGTCTACAATAAGCTTGAAAGATCTTAGGGACATTTTTCTAAGATTAGACATCGAGTCAAAGAATTTGAATCGGACTTCTATAATTTTAGAAACCGAATTAAATTCTCACACATATGCATTTAAGGATTTCAGAGGCAAGGATCTGTATTCTTAGTATCCTTGATCTGAAATTCTCACACAGAGATCATCATAGAAATTCAGAGGCAAAGATCTGTAGTTTCAGTATCTTTGATATGAATTTCTTTTCATATTCATTATGGGATTTAGAGGCAAAGATTGTTATCTTTGATCTAAAGTCCTTGTCATATTCATTATGGGATTTAGAGGCAAAGATTGTTATCTTTGATCTAAAGTCCTTGACACATTCAGTATAGGATTCAAAGGTCAAGATCTATTAATTTAGAACTTGGATTTGAGATCCTTGTCATATTCATTATAGGATTCAAAGATCAAGATCTATTAACTTAGAACTTGGATTTGAGATCCTTGTCATATCACTATAGGAATTCAAAGGTTGAGGTCTATTAATTTAGAACTTAGATTTGAAATCCTTGTCATTGTTATCATTATCATGGATTCATTATCATAGGAACTTTATAACTTAGAATCTGTGTAACAGTATTCTTTAGTTGAAGTTCTCACAGGAAATTATTATGCTCAGTACGGTAAGTATTGGGAAACTAGGTTGATTAACCTAGGACACATATACATAAACCTAAGGTCTTAGTTTCTAGTAAATTAAGAACCATGGTTTACACAATCATAAACAGAATCAAGGAACAAGAGAAATCATGGGATAATCATAATCAATCAACAGTTGGAATCTTAGCCCCAAATATAGACGACGGATTAACGCTGACGTATTGAGGTAAGTGGTGGGTCGGTGAGAGCTTACCCTATATATAAGCTTATTTCAGTATGTTAGGGGGAATCCGGCGCTTGTATTTGGAGTGAGGATTCGGGATCAACTGGACACATGGAACATTAGTCAAAACACATGGGATACAAACATTTGGGAAACAATCATTGGTGGATCAAATCATAATGAAATTCAAACTTGGATGAACCAGACATTATGGCGAATCAACCAAGTTGTGAACATATCATAAATGTAAACCTTAAGTGAAATTCTTAAGTGATTACATCATAGGTACTTACTGACACAGGTTAACAGAAAAGTGTAGAACACACGTATGATTTAGTTCTACATGTTAACAACTGTTAGTAGGTGCACGTATAACATAATCATAGTTCAATCATGGAATCAATCATAGTTCAAGTTGATCAAAGATCATGGGATTCTTAATCAATGGAAAACACATGGAAATCAGTACAAACGTGTTGCCAAATGCTAGCAAGGGCATGATCGTGGTATACCGAAACGGTGGTGGGCAGCGAGAGTGAGCCCTATATATAAGCTATTTTCGGTATATCGGGAAAGTGTCAGTGTGTAGATTTGGTGGTGAGATCATGAGACATCGTACATATTCACATGATAAGTATACAAATAAGTTGATAACTTATACGTGTACTGGATCATATTACAATTGAATGATAATACTAGTAGTATGGATATATTACTGACCTTATCATGAAAATTCAATTGTACCCATTCTCATTACTGACCCGCTTGTGGCTTCTATTCGTAGAATGCCTCCTCGACGTGACCCTAATGCTGGGGACTCGACAAGTGGTAATGATGATGAGATCAACAAGATTGCTCGAGCTATTGCTGTTCATATGAGGGAAGTAATCCCTGGTATGGTCACTGATATCACCCAGAATCTTCGGGGAAGTACCAGTGATTCAGCACACAACTCCAATGCTACAACTACTGGAACTGCTAACTTCACATTCAAGCAGTTCAACGATGCTAAGCCTCCTAAGTACTCCGGTACTGAAGGAGCTACCGGCCTACTGCAATGGCTGGAAAGTATCGAAGACATTCTCGATTTCACTGGATGCCCTGAAAATCTGAAGGTCAAGATGGCCTCAAGCGCTTTTCATAAGGGCGCACTCACCTGGTGGAATTCTGAGAAAAACACCAGAGGGCGTGAAGTTGCATTAGCTTTACCATGGGACGGATTCAAGAACTTACTTGTGGAAAAGTTTTGTCCACGTCATGAACTGAAGAAGCTCGAGGTAGAGATGTGGAATCTGGTGCAAGACAGTGGAGAGAACGCAAAGTATACAACTCGGTTTCATGAGTTGTGCATTCTGGTGCCCCATCTGGTTACTCCTCTATCCCGCAGGATAGAGAAATACATTGAAGGGTTGCCTCTGGTTGTTAGAGGAACTGTCATGGGTAATAACCCTACTACTCTAGAGGCGGCGATTCAACTTGGTGCTACTCTTACTGAGGAGTATGTGAAATCTGGAGTGCTCACCCGAAAGGGATTCAAAAGAGCACAGATTGAAGAAGGCAAGAAGCCTGAACAACATCATCCCAAGAAGAAGAAACAAAAGACAATCAAGAACTTTGCAGCGTTGACTGCGGCTGCACCTACTCATGCCACACCTATCAATGCTATGCCACAACCTGCTAACGCCAGAAAATCTTATACTGGCACATTTCCACTTTGCACCAAATGTCAGTATCATCATCTACCCAACATTCCATGCAGAAAGTGTCTCAAATGTGGGCGTATGGGACACTTGGCGGCTACATGCCGATCTGCTCATCTTGCTGTTACAACAACTGCTACCACTGCTGCTACAGGTGGAAGAGCCTGTTATAATTGTGGAGCAGAGGGACACTTCAGAAACCAGTGTCCAAAACTCAACAACAATACTGCTGCTGCTCGTGCTTTTGTGATTGGAACTACCGAAGCACGTGAGGATCCAGCAGTCATCACGGGTACATTTCTTATCAATGATCACTATGTTTCTATCATATTCGATACTGGTGCTGATAAAAGCTTTATCTCTGCTCATACTGCTTCTGTTCTTAATATGCAACTATCCACACTTACTGCTCCCTATACTGTAGAAGTAGCGAATGGTAAAACCATAGTTGTAGATTCCATCATTAATGCTTGTGAGCTAAGATTAAATGACCATCTTTTCTCTATCGATCTCATTCCTATGACTCTCGGAAGCTTCGAAGTTGTAGTAGGAATGGATTGGCTATCTAAGAATAATGCTGAAATCGTATGCTCGGAGAAACTTATTCGAATTCCCCTACCGTCCGGCGAAACGATGATAGTCTACGGTGAGAAACCCTGCCGCGAATTGAAGATTGTATCGTGCATCAAGGCGAGGAAGTATCTGAAGAAGAAATATTATGCATTCTTAGCTCACGTGGTGGAAAAGAAACCTGACAAGAGAGCAGTTGGAGACGTACCGGTTATCAAAGATTATCCAGACGTATTTCCAGAAGACTTGCCTGGACTACCACCAGTCCGACAAGTGGAGTTTAGAATTGATCTCGTCCCTGGAGCAAACCCAGTGGCGAAGTCACCGTATCGACTAGCACCGTCTGAGATGCAAGAACTGTCTAGTCAGCTTCAAGAACTTCTAGACAAAGGGTTCATTAGACCGAGTTTCTCTCCATGGGGAGCTCCGGTTCTATTTGTCAAGAAGAAAGACGGTTCATTTCGCATGTGCATAGATTATCGTGAGCTGAACAAGTTAACAATCAAGAACAGATATCCTCTACCTAGGATCGATGATCTATTTGATCAATTGCAGGGAGCAACTTGCTTCTCTAAGATTGATTTACGATCCGGGTATCATCAGTTAAGAGTAAATGATGAGGATATACCAAAGACTGCATTTAGGACTCGATATGGACACTATGAGTTTGTGGTTATGCCATTTGGGCTGACCAATGCACCCGTAGTGTTCATGGACTTGATGAATCGAGTCTGCAGACCATACTTGGATCAGTTTGTTATCGTCTTTATTGATGATATACTGATTTATTCCAAGTCAGAACGAGAACATGAGGATCATTTGAAGAAAGTCTTGGAACTACTAAGAGAGGAACAACTTTATGCTAAATTCTCAAAATGTGAATTTTGGTTAAAGGAGGTTCACTTCTTAGGACATGTCATAAACAAGGATGGGATACATGTAGATCCGGCGAAGATTGAGGCAATTAAGAACTGGACTACCCCATCTACTCCAACAGAGATTCGTTCATTTCTGGGTCTGGCAGGTTATTATAGAAGATTCATTGCAAACTTCTCTAAGATAGCCTTACCACTTACCACATTAACTCAGAAAAGTCAAGCGTTTATATGGGGACAGAAACAGGAAGATGCATTTCAACTTCTTAAACAGAAGTTATGCAACTCCCCTATCCTTAGTCTTCCAGAGGGCAGTGATGATTTCATTGTCTACTGTGATGCTTCAAACCTTGGTCTCGGTTGTGTACTTATGCAACGGGACAAGGTCATTGCTTATGCTTCCAGACAACTTAAGGTACACGAGAAGAATTACACTACTCATGACCTTGAGTTAGGGGCTGTGGTCTTTGCATTAAAGATTTGGAGACACTACCTGTATGGTACTAAATGTGTTATCTATACAGACCACAAGAGCCTTCAACACATTCTCAATCAGAAAGAACTCAACATGAGACAACGACGTTGGGTTGAGCTTCTAACTGATTACGACTGTGAGATTCGTTACCATCCGGGTAAAGCCAATGTGGTGGCGGATGCTCTTAGTCGCAAGGAACCAGTCAAACCAATTCGTGTTAGAGCCATGGAGATCAACACACAGCCAAACTTGAAAGATTTGATTCGTATTGCACAACAACAAGTAGTAACAGATAATCAACTCAAAACAGACTTGGATTGTGGCATTGAGAAGAAACTAGAACCTCGATCAGATGGGTTGTTATATCTCAACGGCCGCATTTGGATTCCAAAGTCTGAAGAATTGCGCACACTCATCTGTGATGAGGCTCATAAGTCGCGATACTCAGTTCATCCTGGAGCCGACAAGATGTATCAAGACTTGAGGGCATCTTACTGGTGGCCGGGGATGAAGAAAGACATAGCACTGTACGTGGGAAAATGTCTTACTTGTTCAAAGGTCAAAGCAGAACATCAAAAGCCTTCGGGACTTCTGCAGCAACCTGAAATTCCTCAATGGAAATGGGAGCAAATTTCCATGGATTTCATAACAAAGTTGCCGAGAACTCCGAGAGGTTTCGATTCGATTGGGGTGATCGTTGATCGACTCACCAAATCTGCTCATTTTCTCCCAATCCGAGAGGATTACAAGATGGAGAAGTTATCCACATTGTACATCAACGAAATCATTGCACGTCATGGTACTCCAACATCAATCATATCTGATCGTGATAGTCGTTTCACTTCTAGCTTTTGGCAATCATTGCAAAAGGCTTTGGGAACGCGTGTTAATCTTAGCACGGCGTATCATCCCCAAACCGACGGCCAAAGTGAGAGGACTATCCAAACACTTGAGGACATGCTCCGTTCTTGTGTCATTGACTTCGGTGGAAGTTGGGACACTCATCTACCACTCATCGAGTTTTCATATAACAATAGCTATCATACGAGCATTCAATGTGCACCATTCGAAGCTCTATATGGTAGAAAGTGCCGATCACCGGTCTGTTGGACCGAGATTGGTGACTCACAGGTCGTAGGACCAGAACTCATTCAGGAAACATCAGACAAGATCACAATCATTCAGTCACGGCTTAAGGCCGCACGAGATCGGCAGAAGAGTTATGCTGATCGACGTCGGAAACCGCTTGAGTTCCAAGTTGGTGACCGAGTCTTACTCAAAGTTTCTCCCTGGAAAGGCGTTGTCCGATTCGGGAAGAAAGGGAAACTTGCACCAAGGTACGTTGGACCTTTTGAGATCCTGGAACGAATTGGTCCCGTAGCCTACAAACTCAAACTTCCAGTGGAGCTAAGCAATGTTCATGATACTTTTCATGTATCAAATCTTAAGAAATGCTTGGCGGATCATGATGTTCAGATTCCACTGGAAGACATACAGATTCAGAACAACATGCAATTCATAGAACGTCCGGTTGAAATCATGGATCATGGGGTCAAGAAACTTAAACGCAGCCGTATCCCGATCGTGAAAGTGCGATGGGAGGGCAAACGCGGTGCTGAGTTCACCTGGGAACGTGAAGACCAGATGAAGCTTAAGTACCCTCATCTTTTTACAGTACCTTCGGCTAGTTAATTTCGGGACGAAATTCCCTTTACTAGGGGAGACTGTAACATTTGTGCATATAGTCATGTAGTTGTAAACAGTGTTAGAACAGTGTCTGTTCAGTTTCAGTTCAATCAATGTGTTTCAGTATGTTCATAATGTGTGCTTATGTGTTACAGGATCTTAGTAGTCAGAAAACAAGTATGTATTATTTATCTACAGTCGATTTCACTAAGCAAGAACAGTAACTTGTTATATCGAAACAGTGGTGGGCAGCGAGAGTGAGCCCTATACATATACTGCGTTCGGTGTAACAGGTTAGTGTTAGTGCGTAGTGTTGAGACGAATATTATGACAATTAATAAATTCAACCAAGATCGTAATCTGTAAGCGAGACTGAGTATAGTTATGGGTGACGACCCATAATAGTACGAATGTTGAACTTATAATTACGATTAAACATCTTTAAATATTTTAATACGATGGGAAAACGTACGCGATTGCGGGTATACACGTAATTGTGAATGTTTAACGATCCGACAACACACGAAGAGTAAAAATAATTAAATTAATTATTTTATATTTTTACAATTTTGAAACTCATCATTTTAATGAGTTTAACGACTCTTTTTATTTAAAACCGCGTAAAATACGCGTTACGTTCCGGAAACGCGAACCGAGCGACCGAAACGGACCCGAACTTCACCCGAGCTATAAAAGCCTTGAACAAGGCTTAAATGCTCATAAATTCCACCAACAACCCTTTCTCTCTCTAATAGTTCGGCTACCCCTCTCTCTCTAGAAACCGAACTTTAAACGCGCGTAACTCGCTTATTTCTCAACGGATTTCGAAGTTCTTGGTGTCCACGCGAAGCTCTCGACAAACTCTACACAAAAGTACAAGATTTACGCAGATTTGTCCAGCCAATCTTGAGGTAATGAAGCTTGAAAGATCACGAAATTAGGGTTTCTTGTGTGATTTGTTTTAAACTCGATGGTTAGCCGGTCCTAGCCCTTTTCTAGTTAGTTTCGCAGCTATGATGATCCTTCTTGATGATAGATCAGCTCTACTAACGGACTGGGACAGATTGTATGCGATGATGATGATGCAAACCCACAGGTTCGTGGGGGTTAGCTGCACACAGCAGACAGCCGAACCAGGAGGGTTTCCTGGCCGAACCCTTGATGTTCTCACGAGCCTTGCCGAACCAATTCACCCTCACGAACCATCACATGCCTTTCAGTCGAACCTTCGTGGGCATGGGCATCTCCAACGAACCCTCCATGCTGGACCATAGGAAACGAACCCTTGTCGCCATGCATAAGCTGCGAATGAACCACGAACCCTGCATGGTTCGTGGCATGATCAACCGAACCCTTTTGATGCTTCTGGTCACGAACCCACCTGCCCAAGCCGAACCCCAGCGAACCCTTGTCCAGTCAGCACTAGCAGCGAACCACCCTGCTATCACCGAACCCTCATCAGTTCATTGGCCGAACCCTGATGATTTCTTGTCTTGAACGAACCCTCCAGCCTTAGAAGCCGAACCGTAGCTGAAATCCTTAAGGGTTCGCTGCCCAAAGTTGGCAGCCCACTAGACATTCGGCCCAAACCAGTTGTATCGGCCCAATTCATTTGTAATTGGCCCAATATCACTAAGGAAACTTACATGGTCTACATCTACATTGTTTGGCCCATTTAAATCCGTTAGGCCCAATCCAAGCCCATTCGGCCACTATGATCCTAGTTGGCTCGATATTGTCTCTGGCATGTTATAAAGCCTATGTACACGTTATTGGGCCAACATCACGTTTACTCGGTTCAATATCATATACAATTGGCCCATGGATTTCCATTTAAGCCTATTATCAAAATTATGGGCTTAAGGCCCATTGTAGGCCACCACTCAAAGCGATTGTAATTTGATCTTAATTTGGGTTAAGTGGCAACTTAAAATAATAACGGGATCAAGTTACAATCTCATGAGCTTTAACACTTGGAACGTCTTTTCATAAGTCATGGTAATCAACGGTTATCAAATTCAAGAACATTTATCATTTTATGCATAAGAATTATGCATCAAAGAACATTTCATAAGTTTCTTGGACCCATGATCAATCAAATGACTCAAAGCATAACATTCAAGTTTTCACAACAATCAAATCATGAGAACACAAGTCAATCAATGAATCAAGTTATACAATTATAAATCCTATATCTTATGTATGATTACAATGTTATAGGAAACAATTAGAAGTCCTGTTTGCTACTTGCTAACTGTTTAGTTCAGAGTCTACTGCAGACAGGTGAGAACTTTAGCCCCTCTTTTACTGTTTTATAACTGTTTTGGGGTGGAACACGTGATCAAAACCGCTATTTCAATTTTGTTTCATTGCACAGTTTATGTGCATTCATAAACATTACAGGTTTATCTTATGAATCCAAGTGATTCTTCCACTGTTTAAGGAAATTGTCAACTGTTTTAAAGGAATTATTTACTATTAAACCCTTATTACTAAAAAGGATTTTATAATGTTTTCTTGAAATGTTTTATAACAGTTTTACTCAATGTTCTTTTAAAGGATTTTACAAACCCTTTTGTTATAAACCTTGTTATTACACAAGGTCATCACATCATGGTATTCAAAACAAGTGGTTCAAAACATGGTATTCAAATTCATTGGTTCAAAACATGGTATTCAAGTCAAGTTGTTCACATCATGGTATTCAAATCAAGAGATTCATTTCATGTTACATAAACAAAGGATTCAACTCATGGAGTTAAATCCAGGTTTCCAATAAGACATTAACACATCCGGTTAAAGTAAGATTCAGAAAACATGGTGTCCATTGTTGTAAACAAACTTATAAACCCATCAAGTATCATATTCATTAGCGTTAGTACTGGGTGATCACAACAAGGGAAAGCGGACACATTGTTTCTTATCCAGGATGGAGTTAGCTTTTAAATTTGTTTTAAAAGCTAACTGCAGGTCTGGTGTCATGGTTTTCTTATCCAGGATGGAGTTGGCTTTTAAATTTGCTTTTAAAAGCCAACTGCAGGTCTGGTGTCATATGGTTATCAAAACTGCTGACGTATTATCTAACTCCAAACGTGGTTTGGGACTTGATATTATCGGCTGTCGTGCGAACAGTGATTGGACTGTTTACACTCATTTTTCTTACTTGATGTTAGTTTGGGTTGCAGCTCATCCGTGTGAATCTTATGATACTTTAACTTACCTATGTCTTATATCATATACTCATGTTTACAAATGCTTAAACCTATTGTTCTCACCAACTACGTCTGTAGTTGACAGTTACTTTTCATGTGTTTCAGGTAATCAGGTTTAAGACAATCTCAGGGACAACTAAGGAGACCATACTAAGATAGAACAAGATGAAGAAACATGCTAGGATGGATTAGAAACACACTAAATCCTAAATGTTTAATTGTCTTGTTTGGAGTCTTATTTTGTAAACTATATTTTGGGTCTGTAGTTGTCTTACTTTTGGTAGATAGATTGTCTGTAACAAATCAACTGTCTCAACATTATGAAATGTAGTAATTCATTGTGGTTGTTCTTATTCAATACTTGTGCATGATTCAACTGATCATACGTCACCGCGCCGTGGATTCCGCACGCGGCGCAGGGGTGTGACAGCATTAGCCTGACTCAATATCTTATCTGTCTCTTCATTAAAAGTCTTGCCTTTAGAAAAATTATGTTCGTATTTATTTAACCAAACCTCATCACCCTTGTATTCTAGTTTTTCAAAAAAAAAATTCATTTGATTAAAAAACATTTTCAATAAATGAAGGTTTAACTTAAGTCAAAGGTCTAGTGTCATTACAAAAAATCTCATCTCGCCCTTTAAGTTTGTAATAGATAATGTTATATGGTTGCATGAATAAGCATCTATCTCAAAACCAGAATCAATATCACTCAAAATTGAATGTTTTACATCAGTTTGAATAGTAGATGAAATATCATGAAAAACAGAATCTGACACACATTTATCTATCTTCTATTAACTAAATCTTCTAGATCTCCTGAATTACTCAAAGAACTAGAAACATTATAAATTTCAGTTGAAAGTATATCTAAGTTCTTAAAAGTTTTACCCATATAATGTATAACATTTGGCTCATAAGGTAATTTTCCATAAAGATGGTTAATCAGAAGAGCTACTTCATGATAACCAATCCGTTGATTTGCCTTATTTGGTAGATGATAAGCCAAAATATGTTCAAATGTATGCTATGCACTTTGCAAACATTCAATAAGCCTTCATTTCATTTTCAGTCAATCTTTAAACATTCGTACAAACTCCGTTAATATGAGGTTGTTCATATCCTTGTATCAACGGAATCATCAAGGTTGGATTTCCAATTGATCAAAGGATTCAAACCAGGAACTTCATGAAGAATAATCACTAAGTGATGCAAGATTCGGTGGATTGGTCATTGTACCAGCTTCAATATCATTTAGGAGAGCCGAAAGAGATGATAGATTCACCATTTGAGAATAATTGAAAATTTTGGTCTTCAACAATTAGAAAATCTGCAAGTACAAACCGTTGATACTAGTAGTATTGATGCAAGGAGTGTTGATTTGATACTTTTGGTATCAATGCCAATTTAAAAAAAATTCAAGACTAGTATCGATATTATTAATGTCGATAAAAGATAGTGAAAAATACACATTTGTATCCGTACTATCAATATCGAAGAACAACTAATTTGAAAAACATGTAGTATCGACAAAACCGATTTTGGCCGATACTAGTAAGTTCGAAGAAATTGAAATCAAAACTCTCTCATTTTTTAATGCTCTTTGATTAAAACTAAGTATCTTCAAATTGTCAATTGATTACAGAAGGTAAACTTGAGATTTTGATTTCAAGTTTCGAAGAAAAATACAAGAACTCCAAAGATTATTAATCTTGATCACATATTCGATGGTATCAAACCAACCACATAACATGTATTGCTCAGATACCACTTGTAGGTCCGATTAGGGTCAGATGATATCAATCTACAAGCATATAAGTGCAGAATCCGAATATGTTTGATAATGTGAACAATCTAAAATTCATGTTGAGAATGTAAAAAAAATCATTTTGAACTGAATTCAATATTCTTGTGCTAATATTTGAATGAACAAAATACAAGAATCAAGAGAGAAATACAGAGAGTTTAGTTCGACATAATCAAAACACGCTCTAAGCTCAAAGTTAGTATATAGACCAAGTCTATAACCTTTGATACTAATAGTATCGAAGGTTTCGATACTAATAAAATTTTCAAGTATTCTATCCATACTAATAATATCGACACAATGTCTATCCATACCATTAGTATCGACAAACACTTAGAAAAAAATCAAACAAATTTGACTAAATTACAAAAATTACATTTGAAAAAAAAAACAATAACATAAATCTTCACTTTGTTTCTTCTCTACAACAAGTCTTCACTTTAACATCTAAAGCTTTTATTATCAAGGTACTAACAAACTCCCCCTTAGCAATAGCTCAGTATTGATATTCATTAAGTCCATCTTAAAGGTAGACCACTTCCAACAAATATCTTATGCTCTACACAAACATCAAGATGCTTTTGAAATTGCAAAGCTTCCACTCGCTGATCCTTATGAAATTGAATTGTTTTTCTTGCAACTTTTGTTGATAAAACTCTTAAAAATTAATAATATTGATATTATAAAAAACTCATCAAATTTCATTCTTTTGCTCATCTTCAAAAACAACTTTTGTGGTCCGACCATTTAAATACCAAGTTCAAAGATTCTTCATAATACCAAAATTAAATCTTGAAGGAACTCTCTTCAAGGATTTAACTGGTGTGAATTCATATCATATCTTCCACTTTTGGGTAATCCAGTCTAGATTCCCTACCATAGGTATCTTTATGAGTTTCCGTGGTTTAAAATATTGAAAATTCATTGATTTAACATCTTCTTTGATTTTTTCCTCAATTTTGCAAGCCATATAATCCTCAATTACCGCATTCTCACTAGCTCATGTCTTTAAGTTATTGATTTAAAAAAGATAAATAAATCAAAACGAGAATAATCATTCCATTAAGTTAATAAATATGCAAAAAAGATCAATGAAAATGTATGGTTAATCCTCAATAAATTATGAAGTTGAATAAGTTTATATCTAACTAAGTGTGGGATCCACTAGCTTCATGTTTTAAAAGTATCTAATAATTGAAAAATGATAAAACCATATTATTTTAAGTTTAAAGTGGATCAATATATCAATAACCGGTTTTGAGTTTATTATGAATTAATTTTTTTCATAAATATGTTAGAAACATAGATTGATATGATTTCATTATTATGCACAGTTTATTTTTCAACTAAATTTGTTATCTTAGATGAAATAATTTGAAATCTTAATATGATTAAGTCTGATATGATTTCATATGGTTCGTTTCAAAATTTCAAATATAAAAATACAAAATGATTTGTTAGATTTTTAGATTTGTAAAAATAAAATTCAAAACGATTTTGGTGTGTTTTGTGACAACTATTATCTGACCTTCCGGCAACCGTACGGTATGTGTACATTCATTAGTATGAGTGTGATTACTAATGTGAATAACAGTTGTATGATAACAACTTTTGTGAATTTTATAACATTTGTATGTATTTCAATGAGAATTGGAATATTAACATACAACATTTCATGTGAAATAACAAGTATTCATGAGAACAAATGACAATAACGGATCGGTTGTGATCTGATTCCCAGAAATAACTGGAATCAGATACTGACAACACAATGAGAAATTAATGTGAAATCAGTGATAACAAAGGTAAAACAGTTAAGTTTAGTCGTGTTCGTCTGTGAGTATTTCAAATCCAAAACAATAATTCGATATCCTTTTCAAATGTCAAACTGACACTGTATTTGTGTGGGTAACGATTTGCAGAAATATATCTGTGGGTTTAATGTTCTGAATGGTATCTAAAAAGTAGAAAACCCAAATCTGAAAAATAAAGCCATCGTCGTTTTCGTTCGGGTGACGATTCGTATGAATACCCGCGAAGGTGATAAGATCCGACGGAACTGATAAAACAAACGTTTTCGAAACTTAAAAATAATAACAAGAAATATAAAATATTTATTTGGAATTACAACCTTAAAAAGATTCAAAAGAAATCATTTTATTTAAAATGCGTATTCTAAGTTACGTTCCGTAAACGTTACGTAATCGAGAAACCGAGCAACCAGAACGAACCTGAAATAAACCCGGGTATAAAAACCCTTAATTCCCTTATTTCCCTCATTAATGCACACATGTACCCTCTCTCTTACTACCATTTCCGGAACTCTCTCTCTCTCTCTCTCTAACCCTTTCTATCTAGAAATTCAAACCCAAAACACTCATTTCTTAACCAAATCTTACAAATTTGGTATCAAAACGAAGCTTGGAACACCTACAACACAAAAGTACAGAAGATCGGAACTCAAAATATCTAGAAACAAGGTAAAACTTGGCTACAAGTTGCTGTTTTTCAAGGTTTTCTCAAACCCAGAACTTTCCATCTTGTAACTCGATTTTAGACCCTCAAACCACTTAGAATCTACAGGAAATTGAGTCAAGAATACTTAGATTATGTGGGATTAAAGATCTAGGAATGATGGGGCTAGTATCGAAGGAAGAACCATTAGTATCGATGGGTGAATCTTGAAGCTGAATTGTATAGACAGCCAAGTTAACAAGACAACCTTTCATTGTCACTACTAATCTCGATGTGTTCAATATCGACGGGTACCTATCGAACTTATCATGTTAGATAGCTTACAAGTGTAATGGGACTAGGAACCGTCGATATTGTCAATATCAAAGGCAGTAGTATCGATGGGAAGATCATGTCGACATTGTAGTATCGACAGAGCCATACTTGTTTTTCTCGCTAGATTAGAAACCATATACTCTTCGATACTACTTGGAGACCTTTGATAACATTAGAGTGATGTTATCCAAGTGTTTTGGAACAGGGTTCCTTCGATATTACCAAGAAATGAGGGTCGACCATCGATACTATGATGGGTATCGATACTAGTAGTATCAGCAGCCCATCTTTGAAAAATTCTAAGTGTTGTGACCAAACAATAACCATCGGTACTATTCCATATCCTTCGATATTGTTACTATAATATGATCCAAGTAAATTTAACACAAAATCAGGAGTTATGGATCAAAATTGAACTCCTAAAATCGGTTAGAACTAGGAGGTATCAATAGGAAACTCACTAGGTTTTTCTATGTGTTAACTGGTTTTATGGGACATCGATACTATCCATAACCTTTTCTAAACATATTTAACTTATAAACTATATGTTTTATTAACAAAACATGACTAAAAACAACAACAATAGATGACAAGAAAAAGATTAAGTGGACTAGTATGGGTGAAGTTTCATTTGGGTTTCATTTAAGTGACAACAAGTATTCATGCACCTTAAAAATGCAACATTCTCTTGGAGTGTTCCTGATTTTCATAAATCTTTTCAAAAGAGATTTAAACATGATGGATGAAAGATTAATAATATAGTCCAGTTGCCTAGTTAATAGGTAACTCACAACAAATGTTTGGAAAATAACTTTATTTTTACACGATTATAAGTTTTAACTTAGGAAAATTTTAATGATTCTAAATTATGCATTGAGTATAATGTATAAGGTCAAGCTCAAAATGGTTAATCAAGAAATATCACAATATGCTTAGCTTAACCTAAATGGTTAAGAGTTAGTATATCTCATTACAAATTATAGCTAAGGTCGATCAAAATAACAAAGTAAGTAAACTCTAAGGAATTACAACAAACAAAACAAACACTATGGTTATACTTCACACAAAAACATATACTTACAAGCTGTGAACATCACTAAATCAAACACGGGGCTTGAATACAACACAATACAACAACAACGAGCGAGTGCACTTCCTAGTTAACAGTCAACCACTTCAATGACAAGGTAAGTTCAATTGTCTGTTTTCTAATCTTTTGATTTTAAATGCGGGGCTGAGTGCTTAAAGGTTTCGGTACTTTATTACATTATTCGTAATTAAGAGGTAACAAAGGTTTTACCTTTGTTATCATATCTATATCTATGTGTGTGTAGCTCCCAAAAAGGATCAAGAACCGAGCTTTAAGCCTCCAATCTGCATCATATGACTCTACTACAAGCGGAATTCAAAATAGAATCACAAGAACAAGAAGAAAGATCAAAACTTTGATATATTCCACTGAAGTACACGAAACAATGCCTCAATGCATCTAGAGAGCATGCCTGAGGAATCCCACCATAGAATAGTACAAAATACGTCTATTTATACTACTTCTAGGTGTACTCGAACCACTATACACCAAAATTTTTGAGTACACAAAATACACATGTATACGAAAAGCTAAGTACACGAAACATAACAAAATCATAACAAAATCTGGTCTTCGACTCTTCTCCAGCTGGCTTTGTCAGTCTTCATCTTTAGTTAGGCTCTACAAACTCCCCCTAGACTGATGAAGTCAACCGATGGGAAGCAAGACAGAGTGAGGACCAGCTCCTACATACAGCTTTAGCTCTATAGCAAATGCGACTACACGAGTAAATGACTTTGCTTCTTCGTCCCATCCACCGTAGACTTTGATGGGCGACTCGTGCAGCTTCATCATATCATCTTTGCCGTACTTCAACAGATTCATCGGGTCAAGTATCATATCAATGTCATTGATATCATCCTTGTTCCTGAGAATGATCGCAGCAAAATTCTTCTCATCAAAATACCGTGACCAGAAGTTGGCCAAAGAGTTGTATGCAACTCATGGAGATACAGGAATGGCTTATTCAGTGTGAGGTGGAGGATACTTGTAATATACCCAGGATTCCTTCTTCACTGGATCCACAATAGGAATCACTGGATCCACAATACAAGTCGAGAAAAATCGTCTTCCTTTCGTTGTTCGCATAAATGGAAAGTCCTTCTCGCACTGATCTTTGATGAATTTGCAAGCAAGTCGGCCTGAGAATCTTTTGAAGGATTGAAAAACATGGCGTTATTGATGCTCCTTATATCAAACTTAGGCATGGTGCATAAATCCCTTGGCCTCTTGTAGTATTCCACCTTTCCATTCATGTGCTTTATCAGATAAAGATCTCTGTCTTTGTCGTACATCCAACAGCAAACATTGGACCTGTCGTTGCATACAACAAACGAGTTTCGGTATCAGTAATGAAGGTATGCTCTAGATGTACTTCAATAATTTCCCCAATCCATGTGGCTTTGACCTATGGAGGTGCCGGAGTCCAATCTCTCTGCTTATCAAACCAACTGTTGATAACCGTGCCCAAAGGGGGAGTCTCCTGTCCATCTTTGTTGATGTACTTGTGAGCATACAAGAAATCAACATAGGGGTCTTTGTTGACATCGCTGATAACAACATTCTCTGGTTCTTCGCATATGCTCCTGCGGAGGATTCGGCCTTCTCCTTCGTTTCTTGATCGCATACCGCCTCAAAAACTGAGTCCATGAAGACATCAGCGAATAAATCCCCTAGGCCCGCTCCACCGAGCTCTTCACCGAATCCGTCGAATAAAAATTTGTCTGGGAGATCCTCGAATAAGTCATCATAGTATTCCAAAGGCTTCTCCGAAGACTGCGGATTCTCTGAAGTATCGGTACTTTTGGTAGCGTCCTGTGCTGGTTCATCATTCTGTTGACCCGAAGAATAGGCACCCTGGCCCTGATCATCTCCCGTATCATCATCCTCTTTCCCTTTTCCTTTTTCGTCTTTGGCACTGTCGACGTCTTTATCACCACCTTGATCATCCTTGGGATCATCCCCATCCTTGTCATTTTCATCATCTTTCTTTTCTTCATCTTTCTTCTCCATCTCTATTTCTTCATCAACCTCATCGTCATCTTCCTCTTGATCTTCAATCATGGAACCGGTCAACTTCTCAACCACCTTAGCCAACTGCTTATTCTTCTTCTCCAAACGATTAAGGTCGCGAATTTGTCTTCTGAACATCTCGCAACCTCTGACGAAAGCTCCTTGTAGCTCAATAATCTTATCATCCTTAGTGATGGATTCCTGTTCCAGTAGAAAATCTCTCTCCTGTAGCCATACGATATCTACTGGAGATCCATCAGGCGCATAAGGCGAAGGTGTGCGCATGGGTGCCTTGCCTTTGTCTCTCCGACTCCTGCCTGGTGATGGTGGTGGCTCTGTGTGAGGGATGTGGGTATGAGTGTCAGATGGTGATGATATGGTTTGGGTGGCATCGAAAGTAATGACAGGTGGTGGTGGAGGTGGAACATGAATTTGGGTAGTGGTTATGGGTTTAAATGGTTGAGTTGATGGTTTCTGTTTAGGTGGTTGTGGTGGTTTAGGCTGTGTGGGCGGTTTAGGTTGAGTCGGTGGGTTAGGCTGAGTGGATGGAATAGGCTGAATGGGTGGTATAGGCTGAACAGGTGGTAGGATGGACTGTGTATGAGGTGGAGGTGGAGGTGGAGGTGGTGGAGTCTGAGTCTGAGGTGGAGTGTGAGTCTGAGGTAAAGTGGGCACTATAGGAGGTGGAGGTGGTGGAGTCTGAGCAGCTGTCAAGTAAGATGATCCAGCTGTCTTCATCATTAGCCTGGGGTCTTTCGGTCGCTTTGACATCATCTTTAGCCTCTTCTTCTACGGCGTAGACTCAGGACTCGGCTGATAATCTGCATCCTGAACATCTTCCCGTTCTACTCTGGTGAGAGGAGGGTTGATAGGATCCTTCTCTCTGATCAGAATCTCCTCACTGGAAGATGATGACGACGCCTCAGAGACGAGTCCCTCGGCAGTTGCGCCGGTCTGAGTACATGTGCCAGTGGAAGGAATGTTGTGCTCTTCGGCGATGATGGCGATAGGAGTTCCGTGTTCTTCCACAACAACATCATCTCCGAGAAATCGCCCAAATTTGATCAGAGGCCGTTCCCCGATATACTATTTCTTGCCTTGCTTGTTCATAGTCATGTATGAAAATATATCATCTCTAATCCTCTTGATCCCGAGAGTGATGATGGTGGGAACAAGGTTAGGATGTCTCTTGTTGATGACTATTTGTAAAAAACGGGGAAACGCCAAAAACCTCTCCTTCCTCTTCCCTTTGATGTTGGCGTGCATGTCTTGGAAGATCATCTTGGAAAAGTTGAAGTCAACTCCCAAAGCTAAAGCCACCAAACATGAGCTGAGGGTCTGATAAAGTACGTCATAATCTCCTTTCCTTCCCGACAGGCACTGAGTAACAACATGTGCTAAGTATCTCCAATACGGGTGCAATAGCTTCTTCTCGGTAGGAGGGTAGACTCCTTCGTGCACCATTTCATATATAGTCCTATGAACCAAATCATGATCAAGCTCAACAAGGTCGGTAGCTTTGTCTCCGAACTGAAGGCACTCCCTCGGAATTTGCTCAGTGATAATAATGGGTTGGCCTTGAACCTTCCCGATGAGACTGACAGTCCTGTTAGCGTTTGTGCGTTCAAAAATCTAGTTCCAGAAGCTCTGGATGTACTCTGAAATAATGTTGGGATATAATAGCATAATTCACCGGCGATAAGATCAGTCCATCAACTAAGCTCTTGAACATCGAATGCTTTGATGGTGGATCTTCGACATATGCTGACATGTTATGATCAGGGACGAACCTCAAGCCATATGAGAATAAAATGAAGTTAGGTCTGTCAAAATCGAAGTGAAATTCAAAATATAACAGTGGACAGTTCGATTTCGAGTTCTATGAGCTAGACAAAATCTTGAAATCGAAAATAGTTTAAGGTTTTGGCCAGTTCACAAAGTTTGAGTTGTTCTCGAAATTCAGAATGTAGTCAAAATTGAAACATTATTCGAAATATGAGTACTACTCGATATTTGAATTGTGTTCGAAAATTTGGTTTTACACGAATTTTTAAACGTATTTGAAATCTGGATTATATTCTAACTTTGAATCGTATTCGAAATTTATAGTATTCGAAATTCAAAATTTCGAGAACACCAAAAACTTCATAACTTATTCAATTTTGCTCCTTAGAACACCCAGTTATACTCAAAATGCTCGGAATTAAGAGGCGACCAACGTACAAGAAGATCCCCTTTTAATTTTGAGTTTCTCGAGGTTAATTTTGCAAGATTCTCTCTCTTAACGGAACATAGTACTCGAAATTGATTTTTGGTCCATATCTTTTGATTCAACGGATAAAACTTGATGAAAATCAATACCTATGTACGCCTAAGTGTGATCTACAATATAGTTTGAGTGGATTTCAAAAACTAGACACGGAAATCGAGATCGCTTAGGTAGAAACAAAATCGAATACGAATAGGAATGGTACTCGAACTTCAGCATACTAGGCCTATTTATAGACTAAGTTCGAGTACACGATTTTCGTGTACTCGAATTCAAGTATAAATTCGAGTATATTATTATTATTTTCAACAATTTTCTAGCTTTTAAATAAAATAACATAAAATAAAATAAAATCAGAAACTTTGGACGAGTTCAAAGTTAAGTCGGGTCGATTTGGTGGGATCAAATCTGTATCAAAAATTTGACCACCTTAAAATAATTTCTTATGAAACCCAACCTTAAAATAATTATACCCCACCAATAATTTCCACTCGTTAATCCATAATTCAAAAATAAGACTTATGATCAAAACTTTTTCTAATGGTTTTTCTGAAACTACTTTTGGGAAGTTTATGAATAGTCAGACTGTAGAACCAGATTATCATGCAACCTATCAATTTTGTAAAGTCTTTTGTTTCAAACTTTGATTGTGTTTCAATGAACTTAAAATGTTTTGACAGATTTTAAGATGAGAAAAGAAAAGAACAGATCGATTAGATTTTAATCAAGAACAAGAAGGGGTTCTATCATTTTTGTGCTCATTGGCATCTTTTACTTTACTGATCTGCAGGCACATTGGCCTTAACGTCACACGTCCAGGTCTTTGCTTACGCAAAACAAAGGATGCTTCATGCTTCAGTAAGTTTTTCCCGCTCTTTGCTTACACAAAACATGGAAAATACCCGAGTTTTTCAAATCAGTTTTAAGTTTATCAAAGCCCAATCTCGTTTTGACTTAAAAACTTTCACAAAGAGTCAAATAGTTGTCACACATTTCTAGTTGTCTAATGATAACAATTTCACACTTATTTTATTTATATACTTATTTATTTTAATTTGATCAAGTCTGATTCTTTTATTTGGAAAATTGGTTTCAACTTCTTAGTGTATAATAGATATTCAAAGTTGTTATTCTTTTAGAAATCTTATCAAGATTGTGAAATTTTCATCTTTAGAAATTATTTCACTTCCCAATTTGATCGATTCACTTTGCGTTTCCAAATAAACTCTTTTTGTATTTTTTTAAACTTTGTAAAGATAAAATCTTTTTGTAATTTTTTTTGAATAACAAGAGGCAGGATTTCCTTTTCTTAGGTTTTGAAAAACTTAACTCCCCCTAAACTTGTAGATCATCTTAGACTAACTCAAAGACCGAACATCTTTTTGTTGTTTTTGTATATGTTGACTAAAAGACCAAAAATCTTTTTGTTGTTTTTGTAAATTTTCTCCCCCTAAATTTTTGAATAAAATAAGACACAAATTTTAATGTATTTACAAAAGAATTCTTTTAGTTAAAATTGATTAGTTTGAGAGAGGCAAGCAAGTGATGAAAGCGTGCTGTATCGAACGGTTTTGTGAAAAGATCCGCCAAATTATCATCTGTATGGACCTTTTCAAGATGAATGAGTTTCCGTTCAAAACAGTCACGGATGAAATGAATCCGGATGTCAATATGTTTAGTTTTGGAGTGTTGTACCGGATTCTTGAAGATCTGTAAGGCGGCTTCATTGTCACAATAAATAGGAGAGTCAAGAAAGTTCAAACCGTAATCGAGGAGCTGTTGTTGCATCCATATAACCTGAGAGCAGCAACTGGAAGCAGCAACATATTCGGCTTCCGTAGTAGATGTGGATACGGTCGTTTGTTTCTTGCATTGCCATGAGACAAGGCGATCTCCCAGGTACTGACGCCCACCAGTGGTTGACATCCTGTCCAGGTTACATCCACCAAAGTCACTGTCTGAGTATGCAAATAAACGAAACTCAGAGTTCTTTGGGTACCAAAGACCAAGACGAGGCTTCCCGACAAGATACCGAAACATTCTCTTGACAACTATAAGGTGAGATGCCTTCGGATTTGCCTGATATCTGGCACACTGACAAACTGAAAACATGATGTCTGGACGACTAGCAGTTAGATACATCAGGGAACCAATCATCGAGCGATAGAGGTTTTGATCAACATCTGCACCATCCAAATCCGAAGTTAAGACTGGACGAGCAGCCATGGGAGTGGATGCCGGCTTTGATTCCATCATTTTGAACTTGGTCAAAATATTTGTGACATACTTTCCTTGGTGAATCAGCACACCCTTTGAATCTTGCTTCACCTGCAGACCTAGAAAGAAGGTCATTTCTCCCATCGCACTCATTTCAAACTTCTTCTTCATTACCCCCCTCAAATTCCTTGCACAACGCCGAGCTTGTGGAGCCAAATATAATGTCATCCACATAGATTTGGACGAGAATTAAATCATCCTTATCCTTGCGAACGAACAAAGTCTGATCAATGGCTCCACAGGTATATCCATTTGCAAGCAAGTGATCATTAAGTGTAGCATACCACGCTCGCGGTGCTTGATGAAGACCATAGAGAGCTTTCTCTAACTTGTAGACATGGTCAGGAAATTGAGAATCTTCAAAGCTTGGAGGTCGGCACACATAGATTTCTTCTTTAACCTTCCCATACAAAAAAGCAGTCTTCACATCCATCTGATACACAGTGAAGTTCATGTAGGAGGCATAGGCCAAGAAAATCTGTATGGCTTCAAGTCTTGCGACTGGTGCAAAGACTTCCTCATACTCTATCCCTTCTTGTTGATAGAAGCCCTGAACTACCAATCGTGCCTTGTTTCTGATAATGACTCCTGAGTCATCTCTTTTGTTTCTAAAAACCCATCTGGTTCCTATAGATAGTTTTCCTTTGGGTAGGGGAACCAGATTCCATACTTTAAGTTTCTGAAACTGCATCAGCTCCTCCTGCATCGCGTCAACCCAGCTAGATTCCTTGAGAGCCATCTTGAAATTCTTGGGTTCAACCTGCGAAATGAAACATGAGTATAAACAAGAATTAATTGGACCTAATTGGCTTCGTGAAAGAGTGCTTTCAGGCAAGACATTCTGAGCTGGAATTGACCGGCTCCGGGTGAGAACTCCTTCTGAAAGAGGTCCAATGATGTTTTCCACAGGATGATCCTTGTTGATGTTAAGAGTTGGCACTTCCTCCACAGCTAAGTTGTCAAGTGGATTGCTGAGGTGTGTCAGCAGGTTGTCATTCGAGGAAGATAGATCATCAGTAGGAGCAGCTTCATTTGTTGTAGCTGCTTGATCCACACAGTGTTCCTTAGGAATGTTATCTGAGAACAGTGGATTATCAAAGGTCTGATGAGAGGAGGACGAAACTTGATCTGTTTCTGGAAGTGGCTGAACAGACTGAGAAGTGTTTGGTTCTGATGGAAGAACTTCATGTATCGGAGTGGGCTGTTCTGGAGGGGCACGATTGTACATCCCTGGAGGGTCAACTGTCAAGAGATTAGGATCACATCGAACATAGTCAACCCTATAGTCCACATCATCACCCTTGTAGAAATCATCGGTCTGCTTGGATGATTCAGAGTTCTTGGATGTATTGTTAAAGGGCCTGAAAGTAGAATCATACTCAAATAGCCAGTTTGGGCCAGAACCAGCATCGGTAAAGTTCATGTCTGGCCAATCTATAGAGTATGATTCCACGATCATCTGAGTCTTATTGTTGTAAACTCTGTAAGCTGCTTTCTCGGATGAATAACCCACAAAGTAACACTCATCTGCCTTGTCATCAAACTTGTGATTAGGCTTTGTATGAAGAAGAGTACAAGGACATCCAAACGACTTGAATTGACCAACTTTGGGCTTCTGATTGAAAAGAATCTCATAGGGAGTCTTCTGATGGCGCTTGTTTAGAAGTGCTCGATTTTGAACATAGCAAAAGGTGTTAACGGCTTCGGCCCAGAAGAAAATTGGCAGTTTGGATTCAGACATCATCGTTCGTGCAGCTTCAATAAACGTTCTGTTCCTCCTTTCAACAACTCCATTTTGCTGAGGTATTCTGGCTGCACTGTACAGCCTAGCTATCCCTTTCTCATCGCAGAAATCTATAAGATTCTGATTTCTAAATTCAGTGCCATTATCAGTTCTAATCACCTTGACCTTTAGATTCTTCTGATTTTCAATCAAGGTAATGAACTTCTTCAGAATCTCTAGTATTTCATCCTTCTTGGCCAGAAAGAACATGCAAGTGAATCTGGAATAATCATCTGGCACAACAAGACAATATGACTTCTTCCCGATGCTCATTACGTTGACTCGTCCGAATAGATCCATATGAAGAAGCTGAAGCACTGAAGAGATAGAATTGAACACTTTAGGCATTTGGGGTCTCTTGTGTTGCTTCCCCTTGGCATATGCAATGCACTTCTCAATAGTGGAAAAGTCTTTAGAAGGCAAGCCAATAACGTGATTTCCCTTGGCAAGTCTGTTGAGATTCTTCAGATTTACGTGCCCAGTCGGCGATGCCATAACAGACAATCATGCTCCGATGCCTTTGAGAATAAACACGTGTTCTCTGTGAATGACTCTGAGTTCATGTTGATAATGTAGGCATTGTAAATCCTTGGAGTTCTCATTAGAATCCACTTCTCAGGCACAACGAATTCGGGCTTAAGAATAAGGCACTCCATGTTTGTGAAGTGAGTTGAAAAACTCTTGTCACATATCTGAGAAACACTTAACAGACTGTGATTGAGTTCTTCAACATAACACACATCTTCAAAACTAAGAGTTCCATTTGTCACTGTGCCCTTCATGCTTATCTTTCCTCCCTTGTCTCCAGCGATGAGACATATCCGCCATTAAAAGGTGTCACCTCGTGTAACTGAGAGAAATCCCCAGTCATGTGCCGGGAGCAACCACTATCAACATACCAAACATTTTTTAAGTTTGCTTGGTCGTCCCTGCACCACGTACAATCAACTAATGAGAGACCGGTACCCAAATCATAATAGACTTAGGCACTTTGGAGATCGCATAAACTTTGTTTTTAGGTTTCGGTCTGGTCTTGGTTCTGTCTAATTTGTTTATGACAAATTTTGACTTGCTTCCACTGCCATGATCAACTGGCTTTACCTTAGCTTTTTGAAAAGAGTTAGTTTTAGTTTTCAAAAATTTTTGATTTTGCTTATGAAAACCAGATTGAGTTTGGTTTGATTTCTTGTCCCCTTTTGCAGTGGAAGGAGTCAGAGTGTGAGTCCCTTTTGAGAGGTTACATTAGGCTTGGAGGATGGAATGGTCCTCACATGTTTGCTAACCAGTTTAGCCTTAGGTGTGACCTTCTGATTCTTCCCATAGAAGAACTCAGTAGGTCAGTGCAGACAGTGTCGAGCAATGTGGCCTAGTTTCCCAAATGCATAGCAGCAGACTTTCTGGTGAAATTCAACAGGGTCAAAGGGCTTTACATCACAGTTACTTCGACCAGAGGATAAGTTTGAAGAAACTTGTTCCAAGAACCCAGTTGGAACATAAGGTTCACAGTTAGGATTCAACTGTGAACCCTCCTCTTTGGTAACTGTGGTATGAGCCGGTGCTGCCTGCTTTGTCAAAGGAGAGGAAGTTGATTTTGAGACATGATTTATAGCAAACGTCTTTTGAAAATATTTTAACATATCATTAGGCTTAATATTAATTTCATCAAATTTTCCAACAAAATCAGTTTTTGGAACAAAAGATAATTGGATTGTAGATGTTGAACAATCTGTGCTCCTCCCAGCACTTCTTTCTACCTCCTTCTCCTCTGAACCTGTAACACTTAGTTTTTCTGCACAAACCTCAGAATCATTAGTCATAACGGGGTCAGTTGTGAGCATAACTGGTTTGATGGGAAAATCACAAGCACGATCAGAATCCAATTCCAAGTCATCAACAGACGCGTTGATCCTTGGCATGCTTGAGTAATTATGGTTAAAGGGTGGTTCACACTCCTTAAAACCAAGACCCTTACCCCTTTTTTCCTTGTATTGTATGCTTACCATGTTTTCCAAAACTTTGCTTGAATAATCAAAATTTTCACATTTTACTGAAGTTTTAGAAAGTTGAGTTTTGACTTGGTCCAACTCCAAAGTGAGTTCATCGATTTTGCGTCTAGCATCACGATAGTTGGACTCTTTGTCACTCAAAAGTTCCTTTAGCCTTGCCACATCCCGACCCTCTGTTTCAAGTTTCCTTTTAAAAATTCCTTCATTTTTAAGAAATTCTGAGTTAAAGTATTTAAGTTTAGTAACTTCTTTGATTAATGATTCATTATGTGACCTATACTTGAATACTTTGTCTATGCATGAGGTAGAGCAAAGATTTTCAGTTACCTCCTTTTTCTTGTCGTCCACCTCAGCCATGAAGGCGTGACTCAGAGTTAGCTCTAGTTCCTGCACCTGATCACTCCAATCATAGGAGTCATTTTCTTGCGTCACTAGTGCTTTAGACGTACTAGCACTTCCTCCTGCAGCTTCAGTCACAGTTTTCTCTTCAGACTTCTTATCTCCTTCCTTGTCCACTTTTGGCTGCTTACAATATCTAGCAAAGTGACCTGCTTGATCACAGTTGTAGCACCGTCGCTTTGACTTGACAAATCCAAGTTTCTTTCCTGGGTTATTTCCAAAGCTATTCCTTCCATATCACTTGATGAACTTCTTTGCTCGAAATACAGCCATTTCCATCTGCCATGAGATATCCATTTCCTCAACATCAGCTTGATTTATCTGCTCTAAATTGTCCTGAGTTAGGTTGGCAGGTGCCAATTCTCCTGCTATGAATGCATTGTAGCTATTTATAAAACCTTTAAATAGCAGCAGACTTTCTTCACTTTATGGATTGATCTTGGACACTGATCCGGCTTGTCCAGATAGGAATGCGGTCTCAAAAGGAATTGACTGAGATGAGGAAGGCTGATAGTGTTGCATCCCTGAAGCTTGAAGTTTGATAGCTGATAGAAGAGCAGAGTTTTCAGATACGGGTACAATGCCCATTGAGCTGGCATGGTTCAGTGCTCTCTGTTTATCATCAATGTCATAGGAGTTGATGATTGAGATCAGCTCACTCAGAGATGTCTTGTACATATCCTTTGTTCTTTTGATTGTTGTGCAGTTTGAGTTCCAAGTGTAAGGTAGTGAGTTCAGAAGCTTCTTGTTCACTTCTCCTTAGTCATCACAATCCCAGAACTTGTCATCTCGGTCATCAAATTGGTGAATCTATTCAGCTGTGCTTCAAGGGACTCTCCCTTGATGTGATTAAACATGTTGAACCTTTGTCTCAATATATCCTTGCGACTTTCTCGCATGTCTTCATTTCCTTCAAACCGTTCTATCAAGGCATTCCATAGTTCCTTTGCGGTTTTGTGCTCTTTAAAACCATGAGCTACTTCAGTTGATAGGGCCATTGTGATTGATGCATATGCCTTTTCATCCTTTTCCATCATAAGGATGTCATTGTCAGTGTATAATTCAGGATCCTTAGCAACAAGAGGACCATTAATCTCACTATGGTAGGAAGGCACAAAGGGGCCCTCTTCAATGGATCTCCGAGTGTATTTGATAAAGGATTGGAATCTGAATTTCCAATCTTGGAAGTTATCTCCCGACACGAGCCTCGGTGGCTTTGTTCCGATGCCGATCTCTTTGTCCAAATTGAGTAGATTGGACAAGTTAGTCAAATTCTTAGATGCCATGACTGAAAGATTTCTAAGTGTTGTTCACGAAGTCCCTGTAGAACATATCACCAAACACTGCCCAAAGATAAAACGAATTGCTCTATATTCGAAATCCCTTGTAATCGAATTCCTCTTGTATTCGAAGAGACACCTGTACTCGAAACTCTATCTTGTACTCGTAAATGTTCTGTATTCGAACTCAAACCTGTACTCGAAATCACTTGTACCCGAAAATCCCTTTGTAGTCGAAAATATCTTGTACTCGAACTGTAGCTATCCTTCGAACACTCTATCTATACTCGAAATAGCTGAACTCGAAAATTTTGAACTCGAAAATACTTAAGAAAATTTTATAAAAATATTTCTTAAGATTTAGAATCCCAAATTTACACAGTAGCTAGATGGAGTAGAGAAGAATAATAAAGTGCTAAACTTGCTTCAGAAAGTTGTTACCTTGACGATTAAAAGAGCACTCAAGCTTTGATACCCCTTGTAGGTCTCATACCGAATCAAGAACTGAACTTTATCTTCTAAATCATCATCAATGATCTCTAACAAGTGCGGAATCCAAGTTAGAATCAAGAAAGCAAGTGGAAAAATGTAATCTTTGAATATATACTCAAAATTCAAGTACAAGTGCCTCAATACGTTAGAGCGAAAATGCCTCTGGATTCCAACCCAAACATGTACAAAATACGTCTATTTATACTAGGTCTAGCTGTACTCGAAATCTAAGACAAAATATTTCGAGTACACGAATAAATGGAGTACTCGAACCTGCTGTACAAGAAAATAATCAAAATCTAGACTTTGACTCTTTCCAGGTTGACTTTGTCAGTCTTCAACGCTTTCAGGGCTCTACAGAATTGGGTACCCAAACCATAACAGGTTTAGGTACATGTGGAACAATGGGTCCTTTCTTGATAACCCCTTTGGCTTTGACTAATTTAACCTTGACAATTTTAGGCCTTGCACCACTGCCATGATCAACTGGTTTTAAAGGTGGTTTCATTGGAGGATTATTCTTCCATTGTGACTTGTTTTTAGTTTTAATAACCTTTGATTTTTGCTTCTGAAAACCAGATTGATTTTGTTTAACTGTTTTGGCCTTCTTGGCAGTGGAAGGCTTCTGAGGTACCTTCTAAGGTGTCACCCTAGGCTTTGAGGATTGGTCAGCCCTCATTGATTTGACGGTAGGTTTGGCCTTGGGTGTGACCTTCTGATTCTTCCCATAGAAGAATTCAATAGGTCTGTGCAGACAATTTCGGGCAATGTAGCCTGGTCTACCACATGCAAAACAACATACCTTCTCATGAAATTCTTTTGGGTCAAATAGCTTTAAATCACAATCACCATAACCAGAGGAAGTACTTGTAGAGGCTAGTTCCAATGACCCGGTTGGAACAAAAGGTTCACAGTTAGGGTTCAGCTTTGAACATGCCTCTTTGGTGATTGTGGAACGACCCTTGTACTCTTGATGCAAAAAAGAAGAAATTGATTCTAAAATAACATCATTCTTAACAAAAGTAGAATTAAAGTTTTTAGACATCACATTAGGTTTGATTTTAATTTCATCAAATCTTCCAACAAAATCAGTTTTTAGAATAAAAGGTGATGTTCTAAATGATGTTGAACACTCTGTGCTCCTCCCGGCACTTCTTTCTTCATTCTTCCCCCTCAAACATGTATCATTCAAACTATCTGCACACACCTCAGAATCATCAGAAATATTGGGGCCGGTCTCAACTGGATCTGCTGTCATAGGAACTGGTTTGCTATAACTAGTGGTGAAATCACACCTTCGGTCTGATTTCAACAACAGATGTGTTGATGTTGGGCATGATGGAGTAATTATGATTAAACAGAGGCTTCACCTCAGTAAAACCAATCCCAATTTTTACCTTTCTCCTACACTTGACATCAATTATATTGGCCACCGCAGTACTGGCATACTTATATTTATCAACTTGAATTTTTGATATAGAAAATTGAGACTTAAGATGCTCCAACTCTGAAGTGAGTTCATCTATCTGATGCCTTGCGTCCCGATAGTTTGACTCTTTATCAATTAATAATTATTTTAATTGTGAAATGTCACGCCTCTCAGCATCGAGTTTCTTTCTGTAAAGTGCTTCATTTTTGAGAAATTCAGAGTTAAAAAACTTATGTTTGGTAACCTCCTTGATTAAGTCCTCATCATGAGAACGGTATTTAAATACTTTATCAATGCAAGAAGTGGGGCAAAGATTTTGGGTTACCTCATTTTGCTTCTCATCCACCTCTGCCATAAAAGCATGACTCAGGGTCAGCTCCAGTTCCTGTACTTGATCACTCCAATCGTAGCAGTCTGTCTCTTGAGTCACCAGTGCTTTACACGTACTAGCACCTCCCCCAGCAGCAACATTCTCATTCGGCTTCTTCTCACCTTCCTTAGCTACCTTTGGCTGTTTGCACTCCCTTACAAAGTGACTCGGCTGGTCACAATTATAGCATCGCAGCTTTGATTTATCAAACCCAGCTTCTTTCCCAGGTTGTTACCGAAACATTTCTTTCCATATTTCTTGATGAATTTCTTTGCATGGAAGACTGCCATTGCCATTTGCCATGAAATGTCCATTTCTTCAACATCTTCCGGGTTAATCTGCTCTAGGTTATCTTGAGTGATATTGGCCGATGCCAACTCTCCAGCAATAAAAGCGTTGTAACTGTTCATAAACCCCTTGAACAACAGCAGATTCTCTTCACTCTCCAGACTAACCTTGGGCACTGAACTAACTTTCCCTGATGAAATAAATGCAGTCTCAAATGGAACAGACTGTGATGAAGGAGCTTCATAAAGCTGAGACCCAGATGCTTGATAATTGATGGCTGACATAAGAGCAGCATTCTCCGAAGCAGGTGAAATGCCCATAGATTGGCATGATTGAGGGCTCTTTGCTTGTCATCCATGTCATAGGAGTTGATAATGGAGATCAACTCGCTCAAAGAGGTCTTGTACATGTCTTTAGTTCTCTTGATGGTGGTGCAATTTGAATTCCAATTATAAGGCAATGTGTTCAAGAGCTTTTTGTTGACCTCTCTTTTGGGCATCTCAATCCCAGCACTAGTCATCTCGGTCATCAGATGAGCAAATCAGTTCAGTTGAGCTTCTAATGATTCTCCCTTGACATGGTTGAACATATTGAACCTTTGCCTAAGCATATCCTTATGACTCTCTTGTATGTCTTCATTACCTTCAAACCTTTCAACCAAAGCATCCCACCACTGCTTAGCTGCCTGATGTTCCTTGAACCCATGAGCAACATCAGTTGACAAAGCCATGGTGATTGAGGCATAAGCCTTATCATCTTTTTCTTTCAAAAGAATGTCATTTTCCGTATACAGTTCAAGGTCTTTGGGAATTAATCCATTGAGCTCACTCTGGTACATGGGCACGTAAGGCCCCTCTTCGATTGACCTTCATAGCTTTGGGTCGGTGTACTTGATGAATGATTGGAACTTGAATTTCCAATCCTGAAAGTTATCTCCTGACACGAGCCTAGGCGACTTTGTTCTGGTGCCGATTTCCTTATCCAAGTTGAGCAAGTTAGATAGGTTGGTTAGGTTCTTTGATGCCATGATTAATCAGAAAATTTTCTTAAGTGTAGTTCACGAACTCCCCAATAGTAATAAGTACCTGACAATACTCGAAACAACATGACTACCCGAAGTTCATGACATATTCGATGTCCAGAGTGCTCAAATTTCCAAAATACTCGAACCTCGCAAATACTCAAACTTCGCAATGTATCCGAACCCCTGATGTATTTAAAGAACCTGTGTATTCGAAGATCTCAATGTATTCGAACTGAAAACCTGTTTTCGAAATTTGACCTTGTATTCGAACCCAAAGTGTAGTCGAAATCTCCAAATAATCGAAATCACCAATCTGTTTCCGAACTGCAATTGTATCCGAACTCTAATATACTCGAAGAAGCTGTTTCGCAATTTGAACTCGAAAATACTTGAAAATTTTCCGGAGAAATATTTCTCAAGATTCAGAGCACCAAATTTGAATAGCAGCTAGAAGGAATAGAGTAGAACAAGAAAGCAATGAACTTGCACTGAAAAGCTTGTACCTTGATGTAGAAAAGAGCACTAAGGCTCTGACACCACTTGTAGTCCCAAAAAGATCAAGAACCGAGCTTTAAGCCTCCAATCTGCATCATATGACTCTACAACGTGCGGAATCCAAAATAGAGTCACAAGAACAATAAGAAAGATCAAAACTTTGATATATTTCAGTGAAGTACACGAAACAATGCCTCAATGCGTCAAGAGAGCATGCCTCGGGAATCTCACCCTAGAATAGTACAAAATACGTCTATTAATACTACTTCTAGGTGTACTCGAACCACTATACACCAAAATGTTCGAGTACACGAAATACAGATGTATACGAAAAGCTAAGTACACGAAACATAACAAAATCAGAACAAAATCTGGTCTTCAACTCGTCTCCGGTTGGCTTTGTCAGTCTTCATCTTTAGTTGGGCTTTACAGTGTGAATCATTATTTATAACATATGGGATTATTCAAGTGTTGATAACAATCACTTGAAATATCAAATGTGATATCATGATAATATAACTTCATGATATCATTAAACATTTTGTGTGAAAATTGAATGAGAAGGCAAGAACTTATATCATGGTGATGATAACATTAAGATAGTAACATTGAGTTGAGATATCAATGAGACAATAAAAATGAGACGATAACATTATATTGATTACTAGTAAGACTGATTGCATTATATCATGATATTCATGTGTCCAGTATTCATTTCATGTGCATTAAGTTCCTTTTTATATCGTTTACCATTAAGTAGTAGAGGCTAAGCCGACGGTAACATAGTGGAACCATAGGTCTTAAAAACCTCTGGCGAGTGATGCTAGTACGTTATGCGTATTATTTATAACATTTGGTCGGTATCGTATGACTGGTAATAGGGCGGCAACAGTCAGGTTTGGTAAATGGCAACATGGGTGATGGTGATCAATAGAATCTATTAGTAGTTGTACCACCTTGATTCTGTAGGCTCGCAAACTGAGTGACTTATCTCACTCATGTCAAAAGCTGGTGATAGATCGTTGTGAAGACAAGTGATTACAAATGGATATGAATAAATTGGAAACATTATGGTTTGACTATGTGTTGACCACAATATGGTCCCATTTATGCTCTATACATCAATTTGGTGAATGCTTCAAATGAGTTGACTATCACTTCTAGTTTAGAAGTGAATAACAGTAAACTCTAAATACGAGAGAACAATTAAAAGATTAAGATTTATTAAAATCTGTATCTTTAAAACATTAAGTGTTTACCATCACTTATGTTATGGTAATACATACCCTATGAAGACATTATTTCTATATATATTCACTTATGGGGTGAGAACATGTGAGAACATGAGTTGAGCATAACATATGTGAGAAGGAAATAGGTATCTTTTGTTGCAGTATAGGTTGTATTGAATTCAGTTAAGTGCATGGTGGGCTGGCGGCTTCACTTGTGATACGTATGCCCTATGTATAAGCATGCTTGACTGAGTGAAATCCTATCTGTATTGGGAACTAAGGAGAGAACATTGATGGGGGTTAAGAATAACAATAAGACTTGTGAATGACAATAATACTTGAGAATATCATTTTCAATTACTTCTAAAACACTAAACTTATTAACTCAGCAACCTAGTGTTGACTTGTTTTTATTGCATGTCTTCTAAGGTGACGAACAGGTTTAGTCACCATATTTTAGGACATAAGCTAGTGGGGCTGTATATTGGACCTAGCTTCTTTTGGTTGTGCATATTATGATGACATTTATGTGAATCGCTTTTGTACATCTTGTGCAGATACAATATAGAAACTTTAAATGATTCTTTTTTGGGTAGATATACATTATGAAATTATGAACATGACTTATGTAATTTAACTTTGTAATTCTATGTCAATGTCATTTTAGTATTTCTCATTTTATATCATGTGCATTGTAAACAATCCGATCATTTCGATTATCACATGATATCGCGCCCTAAGACCTTTCCGCCCGATAGGAAAGCCGATCCAGCCGGCAGCACAGGGTATGACATGTTTTGATATAAAGTTTAAAATTAAAAAAATGTTTTATATTTCACCTTCCAAGTGTTCTTTATTTTTTATTTTTTTCATTTAAGGTGTTTTTGATTTTTTATGATTTGTATTTTTAAATTATATTGTTACTTTTCATTATTGAATGTTTGGGTTTTAATCAAGTATGAATTTATAGATATTGGAAGTATCGAAATACTTTTAGAAAATTGTTCTAACTCATTCATCGATACTAATAGTATCGACAAAAGTTTCATCGATATTAATAGTATCGATATAATAATTGAAAGTTTAAACTTTCAAAATATCGATACTATCTGTATCGATGTTGAAAATTTCTAACTATTTATCAATATTGCCAGTATCGATAAAATTTCAGAATATTTTTCTAGGTCTTATGGATACTATTAATATCAATAGAACTAAGAAAATTTTTCTAAGTGTTAATACTACTAAGTGTCGATACTAGTATTATCGATGTAATTATACTTAGCCATTTGTTTCTCATATTTTTAAAATTTTTCAAATTTTCCAAATTTTCAAATTTGTATTATTTGATTGTTACCAATTTTTTGATTATATGTTTTACAAGTTAAAGGATGTTTAATGACAAACATGATGTCATTTCTTTAGTAGATCCAGATTAGAAAGAAGCATCCACATTTATAGATATTATTCGGTTTCTCAGCCGTTCAAGAATCTTTCATTCTATTTCTGCAAATCCAATTATCTCGCTGAACCATATCACTTCATTCGGGGAACATGTGGAATATGATTGTTCAAAAAATCCTCCTCTTATTAAATCTAAGCTGAACCATTTAAATTTTCCGTAGCTGATGTGCGTGCAGCTCTTCACTTTCAAGATGCTGAAACCTTTACCCAATTGAGTGGTGGGTCCTTGACTCAAGAATTTAAGAGATTCACTTCTCTTCTTAGTGAACTCAAATTAGTAGGACAGGAATATCCAATCATTTTTGTTTAAACCGTTTCCTTAGATCTCTGCCTGAAAATCGGGAAATATTCCATTGTAATGAGATCTTCATCTGACTTTGGGTACCTTTCTATTGCTCAACTTCACAGGAAGTTGTTAACCTTTGAAAGAGAAATTGATCACAAGAAGAAGTTGCTCAGATATGCTAAATTCAATGACTACTATGAGCAGGATAATACAACCCTTCTTAGTCATGAATCAAACTCTGATGGACTTGATTAGAGTTATGATGAGAACATTGACATAATTTCTAGTATCTCATGTTTACTTGTTGAAAATGGTGAACTCAATTTGAAACATGACAACCTTCGCTTTATCATGGATTATCTTCATCACATCCCTAGTAATGATCATGAAGAAATGGATATTATAAACCAACATGCTTTACTAAGGACAAGAACCAATACATTCCATAAAAAAATTGGTAGAAAATTTCCTGGCATACATGGAAAAACCAAAGTGTATCTTAATATAGGCAAAACTTCAATGCTACAAGTGTCAAGGTTTTGATCACTTTGCTAGAGAATGCATAAATGTAACTAGCAGTCAAATGACCTCTTATGTGACTTTCCCTTCTTCCTTTAACCAACCATTTTCATAAACATAATCCCAAACAACCCACTTCTCATATTGTACAACATTCAAATAAACTTTCTTTGCAACATGTTCAGTCTTCAAATGGTAACATGTACCAAGTAATTCTCATTAACCAACCTTACCAACTGTTTCAACCTAGGGAACCAGCTTTCTCCATCCCAACTTCAACTCCTACCACTCCTTAAGCTAGCCCACTTGTCCTATTTTCCTAATAATATGTTCATAGGAGTAGCATCCATGATGCAGTAAGGCATGCCCTGCATGTCAATGAGCCAACATCAGACTTTGCACTCATGGCCATTGATTGCACTACTGTTTCTCATCCTACCTTCTCAGCTGAATCTTCTTTGATGGATCTGGTAGAAGCAGACCTAAGAAGACTTATATTCATTAGGTTGAAAAATGTTTATTCAAATTTCAAAGTTGAAGAGTTCTTACATGATCTCAAAGGACAAACAAAGATCAAGTTTAGGATCAAATAAAATAGTTTGGTTTCATCTGTCTAAAGGGAGATTGTTTGAAAATAAAGGACTGGTGGGCCATACCGGAAACTAACCTTGAACCACTGATCCTTAACCACTGTACATAACTACTGATCCTTAAACACTGTACATAACCACTGATGATTGATTCTTAACCATTGACCATTAAACACTACGCCTTTATATATAAACATTGAACCCAAAACCATTGATCCGCAACCATGTATATTCAACCCCACAACCATAACCACTAAACAAGCACTGAAGACACAACAATAGAAGATCAAGAGAGGAATGCAACAAGTGAAGACTGAAGACAACAACAGAAGACTTTAGTTTCAGTTGTTGTTATGTATTAGTCTATTCTTATGTATTTTAGCTTTTAGTATATGTATTTTTCATTTATCGTTGGTTGTTTACATTTTGTCTTATTTCACTTTCATAGTGACATCATCAATGATGTAATTATGGTATTATACCCTGACATTCTATGTTTGCTAGAGGATTTTCTAAAAAACCTGAAGAACATTCTCTAAGTAATCATACAATCACCTGAACGTATAAATTGAGAAGGAGACGATAATAATCAACTAAGGACTTTATACTTAGGACTCGGTCACCCGTGTTCCCACTATACTAAGTCATTCGTAATACTTTTATACTTGGTGGCTTGGTCACCAACAAGCACTCTATACTTGGTGATTTTATCGCCCATAAATCTAAATACTTGAACACTTAAAAAATTATATTTACTATTCTGGATGTACGTTGCCAGACTACTTTGATCGTAGTACACCAACTCTTTTCATTAATTATATTTCTTACTTTATGGATCAAAAAGATTAATTTTAGGATTCCTCATGCATGTAACAATGTTCTTGATTGTTGTTTCACCATAATGAACACCAACAAAAAAAACATTTCAAGATTTAAAGTTTATTGTTTGTAATGTGTTTAAATGGTCCAAAATCTTATTCGTATGCATCTTAGCCCAAAGCAGTTCAAAAATAAGTAAAAGAAAAAAATTATAGAGACTCACTTGCAACAAACGTTCTTCAAATAAACCTTGACCGACCTGCCTTTACGAGATCTATAAACATACACATAAAGGTTTAAAGGTTATCACTTCGTTAGGTATAAAAATATTATCTAAACATTATTTTAAGCTTCCATTTGTATTCTTATCTTAACAAAGATATATAAAAATAACCTCAAAGTTTTTAAAACTCTTTCTCTTGGTACCTTCGACACACACACCTTGTAGGGATCGAAGAGCTGCTAGTCTTGAGCAGGATATTCAAGCTATTTGATTATTGATGCTAGACTCTTTGTTATTTTAGACAATCTCCCTCTAGAGATTAGCTATGGTGTTTTTCTTTCTAATGAAGAAAAGGGTTTTCACAAAGAAGAACATACAGTTAAGAGATATGGGAGAATGAAATTATCATTGTCGTTAAAATAAAAAGAATATCAAGATTAAATGACCGACATTACTACTGGAGGACACATCACTTGATAGTGACATCATACAGAAATACAAAATTGGAATAAAGTAATTTATAAGCACTGATTATGAAAAATGCATAACACCGGAATTATTATATTACAACAAAGGAAACATAAACCTAAACTAAAGTCTTATGTGGTTCTTTAGTCTTCGGCCTTCTGAGGTTGTTTTCTGTTATGTTTAGTGGTTGATCCACATTTGCTCTCCGTGGTTATTCAGAGAGAGAGCTTTAGATGTTGACCACAGGAATATGTTCCGAAAGTGCTTCCGATATATTTCTAAGAAAGCTCTTCTAATGTTATTCAAAGAAAGCTCTTCATATGATATCCTCCGGGGTTAGGATCGGTGGTTGAGCTTAGTGGCGTATATACATTCTTCCTTTGTTAGTAACTCAGAGAGAAGAATGTGAGGATCCATGATAATGGCTTTGTATCTGAGGTTAAGGGTCAAAGGTTGTTTTATTTAGAGGTTGGAGACAAATGGCTAAGGCAAGAATGGTTAAGGGTTACGAAAGAATAAGATTGGAAGACTGTTAAGACTTGGGGAGATATGGTCATGGCTCATCAGTCCTTATTTTTAAACACATGCTCCTTTCTATTCTAGTCATTTTTGTGAAAAACCTAAAATTATGTGTTGTCATATCATTATTTTTTAATAGTAACACTCCACAAAGTGCCCAACCCGCTTCTTTAGTCTAATTACACTTTTATCGTTAAAAATAAATCAGGTTTCTTACAAGGAAATACAAATTCCAGACTATTGCTGTCACACCCCGAGCCGGCGGGGTTGGATCGAATTCCCCGTCGGGCGGAAGGTTCCCGGGACGCGATATCGGGAATGATAATCGAAATGATCAGATTGTTTACATTGCACATGATATATAAATGAGAAACTGCTAAGTAAGAATAGAATTAGAAAGTTAAATTACATCAGTTAAGTTCATAATTTAAAAATGTAAATCTACTATCAACATCATAGTTCTTCTATCTTGTATCTGCACAAGATATACAAAATAATCTGTAATTGATGTTCCAAAATATGCAGATCCAAAAATGCTAGGTCCTCTAACTGAAATCCTAGCTCAAAAGCAATAACTCCTTAATTGACATGTTCGTCACCTAAGAAGTCATGCAAAAGATCAAGTCAACACATGGTTGGTGAGTTCATATAGTTTAGTATTTGAAAAACAGCTTTGCAAACCCTTTTTAGGTAACAACCTTAACCTCATTAACATCACCTGTAATATCCAATTCGGTATGCTTATATATAGGGCATATGTAGGGTCGAACTTACCGCCGGCCAGCCACCGTCCCACCACATACTAAATTACATATGACATTGTTGTTAATGATAATTAAGCATTTTACCTTCACCACTAACACCTTAGTTCGTCAGTTCTTTGTTCCTGTAACTACAAAATTTGCAATCTCATTTGATTCCTTAATTTCATCACGAAATCATGATCAAACACAATATTGGTAGAAACAATTCAATAAATGCTTAGTTAAATAAATACATAAACATTTAATAAAATCTAAGACCTAATGATTGGGCTTTGGTCAACTCGAGTAGACTAGTCTAGCAATCAGGGTTCTTAGTAGTAAAGGAGATCTATAAACCTCATCAAACATGTGACCTATAATCAATCAGTCTAGCTAGGACATCTTTTGATATACAGGTTTTTATAGTACTTTAGACTGTCCATAGTTCGTATAGTTCTTTAGTTCTTTGGCACATGTTATCTTTGAGTATTTCCCAGATGTTCCTCAAAACAGTTAGGGAATACTGTAATTATCATCAAACATGTGTCTCATATTCGATCAGTCTAACTAGGACATCTTTCAAACCTGAGAACGGAACATGCTATCTTTGATATTTCCCCGTCAGACCCTTAAAATAGTTCTTTGTACATAGTTCTTTGAAATAGATCGTTAGTTCTTAGACAACACAACACCGAAAATAGTTCTTTGATTAAACCGTTAGTTCTTTGAAATTAGAGCTTTGAAATAGTTCTTTGTTTAAGATCTTTAGTCCTTTGAAAATAGATATTTGAAAATAGTTCTTTGACTTGAAATAGTTATTTACTCATAATGAATAAATAGTTTATTTTGCATTCCTGTATAATGTATAACTAACCAGAATATAGGTTAACAATTATACAAACAAACATATGTTAAATATAAGCATTCAAGTAAACATAATCTTGCGAAAATAATTTACGCATTCTTCTCAGCCCCGCGTTTGAAAACAAAAACGTTTAGAAAAGGGGCAATGAACTCACCTGTGTTGCTGTGCAAATGATTTACCACAAAATGCGCGCTCGTTGTTCGTACACTATATACCTTCAGTTCCTGAGTTGTTTTACAAGAGTTCAAATACGATAAGTATACTTATTAATCGTTGTATCCAAGGTTTGGTCTCGGTGTGAAACTAAGTGTCCTATGCAGTAATGTGTTTCTAATATTTCATTTAACTAATCTAACTTAGATAGCCATTTGTAACCCGTGTCAATTATAACCAGTCTTAATTAACATGTTTCAAATTTTAAACATCCGTGTTGTTTTTTTCTGTAAAGCCTCACGTACATTTATACATAATAAAATCCTAACAAATAATCACATGATGGTTCTGTGTTGTCGGATAATTATCTGACTGATGAACCATGTTTTATGAGTTTTGTTTCTCTGACTTGATTCTGAATTCACTGTTTGATAATACGAAATGATAATGACTTATGATATTGAACATGTCATATAATGAAAAGCATATAGTTTGTACCTGATTACTGTTCATAGCACTGTTAAGATCACTGTTCCGGTACGGTTCTGGCACTGATGTTACAGTCTCCCCTTGTTAGAGAAATTTCGTCCCGAAATTTAAGAGTCATTATCAGGTACGTCTTCCTCTGTAAACAGTTGGGGATACTTAGACTTCATGTGATCTTCACGTTCCCAAGTAAACTCAGGTCCGCGCTTTGAGTTCCAACGAACCTTTACAATCGGAATACGGCTTCGCCTCAGTTGTTTAACTTTGCGATCCATAATCTCTAAAGGTTCTTCAATAAAATTCAATTGTTCATCCACTTGAATTTCTTCGATTGGAATGACGAGGGACTCGTCAGCAAGGCATTTCTTTAGGTTTGAGATGTGAAACACGTCATGCTCACCACTGAGTTCATCTAGTAATCTCAGTCTATATGCCATAGGACCAATACGTTCAATGATCTTGAACGGTCCCACATATCGTGGTGCTAATTTGCCTGTCTTCCCAAAACGTACTACACCTTTCCATGGGGATACCTTCAACATCACACGGTCTCCCACATGGAATTCCAAGGGCTTGCGCCGTTACTCGGCATAGCTCTTTTGTCTGCTTCTAGTAGCTTGTAACCTTCGTTGAATCTGGGCAATCTTATCAGTGGTTTCCTGAATAAGTTTTGGCCCAGTTATTCTATTGTCACCCACTTCAGTCCAACAGATCAGTGACCGACATTTCCGACCATAAAGAGCCTCGAATGGGGCACATCCAATATTGTGGTGGTAACTATTGTTGTAGGAGAATTCAATCAGTGACCGACATTTCCGGACGGTTTCTGGTGTTCCGCCTTCACTTTCGCACACGTAAGACATCGACCGATATACTCGGCTATGTCTTTCTTCATTCCCGTCCACCATTAAAATCCACGCAAGTCTTGGTACATTTTATCGGCGCCTGGATGCACAGAGTACTATGTCTGGTGTGCTTCCTCAAAAATGAGTTTTCTCAATTCGTTCACTGCAGGAATCCATACACGATCCTTATAGTAGATGACTCCATCAGGCTTTGTTTCGAATTGCTTTTCTGCTCCGTAGTCAAGTTCTTTCTTCAAATTTCCTCGATCAACTGATTCTTGTCTCGTAAGCTCGTCTGCACAGTCATTCCCATTGCTCACACGCGCAAGGGTTTGACTCGTTCCTTCCGGCTCAAAGCATCGGCAACTACATTCGCCTTTCCCGGATGGTACTTGATCACGCAATCGTAATCATTCAAAAGCTCAACTCAACGACGCTGTCGCATGTTGAGCTCCTTCTGATCAAATATATGTTGCAGACTCTTGTGATCAGTAAATATGGTACACTTGGTGCCATATAAATAATGTCTCCAAATCATCAATGCGTAGATTACCGCTCCAAGTTCTTGATCTTGAGTAGTGTAGTTCTTCTCATGAATCTTTAACTGTCTTGACGCATAAGCAATGAATTTGTCCCGTTGCATCAGTATGCACCCAAGTCCCTCATGGGAAGCATCACAATAGACAACAAAGTCATCACAGCCTTCTGGGAGAGATAGAATTGGAGCATCGTATAACTTCTGTTTCAATGTCTGAAAAGCATCTTCTTGTTTCTGTTCCCAGACAAATGGTTCACTTTTCTGGGTAAGTTTGGTGAGAGGCAAGGCTATCTTAGAAAAGTTTGAGATAAACCGTCTATAATAACCTGCCAATCCCAGAAAAGACCGTATCTCCGTCGGTGTCTTCGGAGTGTCCCAGTTCTTTATAGCTTCAATCTTGGTGGGATCTACGTGTATTCCCTCGCTGTTGACTACATGACCCAGAAATTGAACTTCTCTTAGCCAAAATTCACACTTAGAGAACTTGGCATAAAGTTTCTCTTCCTTCAACAGCTCCAAGATCTTCCTGAGGTGTTGCTCGTGGTCAGTTTTGTTCTTAGAATAAATCAGTATGTCATCAATGAAAACAATGACAAACTGATCTAGATACGGCTTGCACACTCAGTTCATGAGGTCCATGAAAACTGCTGGTGCATTCGTCAATTCGAAAGGCATCACCATAAACTCGTAATGCTCGTATCTGGTTTGGAACGCCGTCTTTGGTATATCCTCGTCTTGAACTCTGAGCTGATGATATCCAGACCGCAAGTCAATCTTCGAGAAGTATTGGGCTCCTTGCAGTTGGTCAAACAAATCATCAATCCTCGGCAATCGATACCGATTCTTGATTGTTAGTTTGTTCAACTCGCGGCAGTCTATGCACATCCAAAACGATCCATCTTTCTTCTTCACGAACAAGACTGGAGCTCCCCAAGGTGAGTAGCTCGGTCTGATGAATCCTTTATCCAGTAGCTCTTGTAACTGGTTTGACAATTCTTGCATCTCTGAAGGTGCTAACTTGTAAGGAGATTTAGCAACAGGAGTTGCTCCAGGAATTAAGTCAATACGAAACTCTACCAGTCGCGCAGGTGGCAAACCTGGTAGGTCTTCAAGAAATACTTCCGGATACTCTTTCACTACTGGTACGTCTTGAATCTTTTTCTTGTCCTTCTCCTTTTCCACCACATGAGCCAGGAAAGCTACACACTGCTTCTGTAGACACTCACACGCCTTTATGCAAGAAATGACTTCGTTTCGCTTGATCCCCTCTGACTTCCAATACCCGATCAATCGGCAATGGAACTCGAAGCAGCTTTTCAGAACAGATGACTTTCACTCGATTAGAGGAAAGCCAATCCATTCCAACAATGATGTCGAAACTACCCAACTCCATCGGTATCAAGTCGATGGTGAATGTATGACCATTAAATGTCAATGGGAAATTCCTATATATTGTACTAACTATGATCTATTTCTCGTTAGCTACTTCTATGATGTAAGGGGAATCTAATTGTTCTTCTACAGAATCTAGTTGGCATGCAAAGTCGGTAAAGATAAAACTCTGATCCGCACCAGTGTCAAATAGAACAGATGCATAAAAGTTATGTAAGAGAAATGTACGAGTGACCACATTAGGGTCTTGGCGTGAAACTGGAGCTCCTATGGCAAAAGCTCTTCCACGGGGTGCTGGAACTGCCTGTTGTGCCTTCTTCGGGCAGTTCTTTGCAAAGTGGCCTTGCTCGCCATAGTTATAGCATCCACCGTTGTTCTGATTGTTGGGTGGAGGGAGAGCTAAAGCAGCATTGTTGACTACTTGAATAGGTGTCATACGGTAGTGTTGGACCCAATGGCCCTTTTGTCCACATCTCGAACATTGTTTGCAGGGAGTGTTAGCAGCATGATGATATTGACACTTGGCACACAAAGGATATGCACCAGTGTAGGGTTTCCTATTAGGGTTCTGGGGTGCAGCTGCTACTTGTTGGAGAGGGGTGGCCATCGTATAGTTCTTGATGACCTTTTGCTTCTACTTGGGGTGACGATGCGGTTTCTTTGACGACTCTTCCTTGTTCTTGTCGGAGTCGGCCTCTTTGTTTAACGTTCCAGAGGCCACCATCAGGTTAGTAAGTTTCCCTGATAGACTAACAGCTGACTCCAGTGTGACAGGATTTGCAGCAACGACTAGACTTTGTATGCAGGCGGGTAGCCCACTTACATACATGTCAATCCGTTTCTCCAAAGTTGGTACCATTTCTGGCACCAAGGCAACCAGCTCGTGATAACGAGTAGTATAACCCATGTGGTCTGCCCCTTTCATCACATGGTTGGATAGGTCGACCTCAGTTTCTGTAGCTCATTCTTGGGGCAAAACTCAGTCCTCAACAATGTCTTGAACTCTTCCCATGGCATCGTCATATCTTCTTCTCTTCCCATGGCATTGATTTGTGAGTGCCACCAGGTTAAAGTCCGCTTGTTGAATGACCTAGCAGAGTAGCGAACTTTATTGTGCTCTGGATAGCTGCTAATGTCCAGAGTAGTCCCCATCTTCTTAATCCATTGGATTAATCCAACGGCTCCTTCAGTTCTGTTAAAATTAGGCGGCATACATCCTACAAATGACTTGTAAGAGTAATGCGATGCACCGCCAATGTTCCCACTAGCTTCTCCTGATGAATTTCCAGTGTTGTTGTTGTCGTTCCGGATACTGTTAAGCATATCTGGTATCACCTCCTTCAGCTAATTAGTTAGTTGGCTGCTCAGTAGTGTTGGAGTTGCATTTGGGTTTGGAGGAGGATTAAATGGGGGAGGAGGAGGAGGTGGAGGAGGTGGTGGTGGTGAATCAGCCGGTGATGATGTTGACAAGTGTGAAGCTAAATCTTGTGGTGGTGGTAGCAGAGGAGGTTGTCTTCGCGGCGGCATTCAGATCATAACCAAAAGAATATTGGTCAGTGAAGTGATCGAATGCTAAAGACACAATGCAAGAAAAATTGTGTTCTCTACATGCAGGATCCCTAGGTTATAGTCTAGGCCAAACCATTTAAATAAGTGACCTATATTTCTCTATAACCATGGCTCTGATACCAATCTGTCACACCCCGAGCTGGCGGGGTTGGATCGAATTCCCCGTCGGGCGGAAGGTTCCCGAGGCGCAATATCGGGAATGATAATCGAAATGATCAGATTGTTTACAATATTGGTAGAAACAATTCAATAAATGCTTAGTTAAATAAATAAACATTTAATAAAATCTAAGACCTGATGATTGGGCCTTGGTCAACTCGAGTAGACTAGTCTAGCAATCATGGTTCTTAGTAGTAAAGGAGATATGTAAACCTCATCAAACATGTGACCTATAATCAATCTGTCTAGCTAGGACATCTTTTGATATACAGGCTTTTATAGTTCTTTAGACCGTCCATAGTTTGTATAGTTCTTTAGTTCTTTGGCACGTGTTATCTTTGAGTATTTCCCAGATTGTAACATTTGTGCTGGAAACGCTACCGGAACAGTAATCTGTATGGTAACTGGCACAGTAACTTAGGCACAAATCATGTGAACTATTGTATGCAATTGACACTTGAGGCTAAACATAAACTATTATGCTATTGTTCTGAAATCTGAATTAAACCTCATGGTTTAACAGTCAGAAAAACAATCAGACAACACTGAACAGATACACAAATGCTTGATTTGATGCTATTATGTATGAACGTATGCGAGGATAAACAGAATAAAACCATAACAGTTGTTGTTGCAGAAGGCTAAACCGACGAACTATTCGTATAATTGACGATCTGTGCGAATAAATCTGAGGGTTTAACAATCTGAAATGATGACTGAAAAGTAGAAAAAAAATCAGAAAGTGAAACGTACGATCGTGTTCATACAGTTAGCGCTCTGTACGAAAACGCGCGTAAGTGACGTTTTCTGACAAAACGAAAACGAAAACAAAAACGACACGAACGATAATAAATTTAAGAAAATTTTCTGTTTTACAATTTTGAAACACATCAGAAATAAATTAAACCGAAACTATTTTAATTAAAACGCGTAAAATACGCGAAATGGCGACTCGAGTTAACGAAACATTTAAAATAATTGATTTCGATAAATAATTTAAGGCGAATAAATTTTAAAGATTTCTTTGGGATCACAGGCTTGGAAACGTAAACTAAAACTAATTTTTATTTAAAATAAGTAAATGTGCACGCAACAATCTGGAAACATAACGAAACCGCGAACCGAGCAAAAAAAACGAACCCGAACTCGCTCGGGGTATAAATACCCTCAATGAGTTCAACCAACTCATTTCTCTCATCTCCTCCACTCTCTAAAAACCCTATTCCCGGATTTTAACTCCCACCACCTTTTTTGAACTTCAAATCCACATAACTCCCTCATTTCTCTATGAAATAGAGTGGTTCTTGAGCCTAAACGACGATCTCGACCTCCTCTACACGAAAGTACAAAGGATCGGAGCTTAGAACCATCGGATTTGAGGTATATTTGAAGGTTATTTTCGGTTTTTAGGGTTTTCAAAACCCTTGAGTTCGAAACCCCTTAGAACCGGTTTAACCACTTCAAAACTTAGGGAAATCACTCACAAAACCCTTAGGATGTGTTAGGAGCAAGTGTGGGTTCAAAACCTAGCCATCTAGTTCGAAAAGTGAGGCTGCCCTGGTGCAAACCGAACGGCCGAATGGCCTTGGACTGCAGTTGGCCGAATAGCTCTTAGCCGAAGCAGCAACACTCATTCGGCCGAAGGGCTTTGGGTCACATTCGGTTGGCCTGGGTCTGATTCGGTCGAGGTTCATTCGCAGCACAAGCCCCATTTGGCCCATGCAAGTTTCCTTCGCCCTTGTTCTTTCGGCCAACGCACTCTAGTCGGCAAGGTCACCTCATTCGGGTTAGGCTCTCATACGGCCACCCTATTCGGCCACAACCTCACCATTCGGCCCTCTACTGTCCGGCCCACACTCACTGATTCGGTGCAAGGTTGTTGGTGCAGCCCATGGAACTAATTTGGTCCATACTCCAATTAGCTAGCCTAATCCTTCGGTCCATTGATTCAGCCCATGTGAATGGCTTGGTCCACATAACTGATTTGGCCCATATGTGTTAGAATCTCCACCAACACATGAAATCAAAATACAAGGAGCAACATGCATGAATTTTCTAAAAATATTACAAAGGTGGCAAGGGGTTAGTTTAATGACATTCATAAAACCTAGAACCTTGATCCGTGATAATGATAACAATATGATCAATGACAAACTATGATTTTAATATGAATTACACGTGGTTTCAAGAGTTAAGGCAAACAGAGCAACGTGCTTCTAATCTTTAACTTAAAGTCTAAGTTTTATACTTAGAACTCTTTTGTTATGACATTGATTCAAGATGAACACAAAATCAATAACAAAGCGTGCTAACCTTAACCTGATTGAGTTAAGGGTTATCAAAATCCATAACAAGTAAACAAGGCCGAATGATGTCCAAGACTCACAGGTGTTAGCCGACTTTAGGGCTAACACCTACACGCACACTAATTACTACCACATATACTTATAAGATACAACAACGTGAAATCAATACAGGACCGTGAACATAACAACAAATACTAAACGACGCGCGTGCATTTTTGCTATACTTAGTCAACCACTTCAAACACAAGGTGAGTTCATTTGTCCCTTTTCTAACTATTTTGATTTTACTTCGGGACTGAGAAGCATGTTATACATTTTAAACAAATGATTTATATAATGCTTTTACACTTATTCTTAATGCTTATGCTATAAACTATATGCTTAAACCATACGCTTAATGCTTATACTATAAACTATATGCTTAAACCATACGCTTAATGCATATGCTATAAACTATATGCTTAAACTATATACGCGATGTTAAAGTTTTAACATTTGTACTAAATGCTAATACTATATGCCAATACTAAATGCTAATGCTACATGCTAATACTATGAGTTGATGCTACATGCTAATGCCAAGTGCTTATGCTACAATGCTAATACTACAATGCTAAAGCTAAATGCTAACACTAAATGCTAATGATATATGCTAATACTAAATGCTAATGCTATATGCTAATACTAAATGCTAATGCTAAATGCAAATACTATGAGTCGATGCTATATGCGAATGCCACGAGCTTATGCTACAATGCTAATACTACAATGCTAATGCTAATGCCAAATGCTAATACTAAATGCTAAAGCTACGGATGCTATAGACACTTGTATGCTTATATGCTTGAATGCTAAAACAACGGTTGGGCCTCTCAGTGCTTGCCTTACCGGTTGCGAAACTATTTGAATGCTAAAACTATCAACTATGGTAGAACATACCAGATTGGCCTCTCAGTGCTTGCCATGGGGTGTTCTTCATAGTTGGGACTTGAAGGAACAGACCGTTGGCCTCTCAGTGCTTGCCATAGGGTGACCTTCATAGTCATGACTTGAGGAGTAGACTGATGGCCTCTCAGTGCTTGCCATATAGTGATTCCTCAATGTTCACTCATGCTTTAAACTTAAACATAATACTAAAGCTATTGGCTATTTAGAATGGACCAACTGGCCTCTTAGTGCTTGCCAAGGGGTGTTCTTGTAGCTACGGCTATTGTAGATCATGCCGTTTGGCCTCTCAGTGCTTGCCAAAAGGGTGTACTACATAGTCGGGATTTTGAGGAGTAGACTGATGGCCTCTCAGTGCTTGTCATACAGTGATTCCTCATTTTCCACTCATGTTATAAACTTAACGAAATGCTAAAGCTATAAACGAAATGGATGGTAGGTAAGAAGCTTAATTATCATTAAAAGCAATGTACTATGCAACTTAGTATGTGGTGGGATCGCGTCTGGGGGGGTCGTAGGCTCGACTCAGGGGTATGCCCTATATATAAGCATACTGAGTTGGATAATACAGTGGTGTTAATGAGATTAAGGTTGTTACCGAGGGGATGCATGAATGCTTTTGGGTCAATATCATAAACTTTTAAACACGATGCTTGTTAAACTAATATTGAAGGTAATACATACGAATGCTATAGACTTGTAAACTTTGAAACAGTAAACTAAAGCTATGATGAATAATGAATCGAATGGTAGGTAAAATGCTTAATTATCATTAACAACAATGTCCTATGCAACTTAGTATGTGGTGGGACGGCGCCTGGGCGGGTCGTAGGCTCGACTCAGGGGTATGCCGTATATATAAGCATACCGAGTTGGATAATACAGTATTGTTAATGAAGTTAAGGTTTTACCGAAGAGGTTGTAAAATCTATTTTACAAATACTAAAACTACATGAACTCACCAACCATTGTGTTGACTTTGTTTTCTTACATGTTTTCTCAGGTGATGCACAGGAATAGGCTCAGACTTCAGGAATGCATACTAGGACACTCAGATAGAGGACCTAGTAGACTTTTGGAAAGCACAGATTTTGTTACAAAAGCAAATCACTTTTGATATCTTGTACAGATACAAGATGGATACATTTGATTCTTTTGATAGGTTTATTTAGTTAAATTACTGAACATTGTCAAATTTAATTTAACTTTGTAATCCTAGTTTGATTGCTATTGTGGTTTAGTTATTTTTAACGTTGATGCTATGTAAACAATCTGATCATCACGATTATCACACACGATATCGCGCCCCGAGAACCTTCCGCCCGACGGGGACTCCGATCAAACCCCGCCGGCTCGGGGTGTGACACAGATGTTCCTCAAAACAGTTAGGGAATACTGTAATTATCATCAAACATGTGTCTCATATTCGATCGGTCTAGCTAGGACATCTTTCAAACCTGAGAATGGCACATGCTATCTTTGATATTTCCCAGTCAGACCCTTAAAATAGTTCTTTGTACATAGTTCTTTGAAATAGATCGTTAGTTCTTTGACAACACAAAACCAAAAATAGTTCTTTGATTAAACCGTTAGTTCTTTGAAATTAGAGCTTTGAAATAGTTCTTTGTTTAAGATCTTTAGTCCTTTGAAAATAGATATTTGAAAATAGTTCTTTGACTTGAAATAGTTATTTACTCATAATGAATAAATAGTTTATTTTGCATTCCTGTATATTGTATAACTAACCAGAATCTAGGTTATCAATTATACAAACAAACATATGTTAAGTAAAAGCATTCAAGTAAACATAATCTTGCGAAAATAATTTACGCATGCTTCTCAGCCGCGCGTTTGAAAACAAGAACGTTTAGAAAAGGGGCAATGAACTCACCTGTGTTGCTGTGCAAATGATTTACCACAAAATGCACGCTCGTTGTATGTACACTATATACCTTCAGTTCCTGAGTTGTTTTACAAGAGTTCTAATACGATAAGTATACTTATTAATCGTCGTATCCATGGTTTGGTCTCGGTGTGCAACTAAGTGTCCTATGCAGTAATGTGTTTCTAATATTTCATTTAACTAATCTAACTTAGATAGCCATTTGTAACCCGTGTCCCAACAGTTAATTATAAGCAGTCTTAATTAACATGTTTCAAAATTTTAATTTATTTTAAGTTAAGCATTAATTTAGAAAATCATTTAATTAATTAATTAAAACTTGTAAATCATTTTCTTTTATTAAAACATCATTAACTTTCACTAAAATATCCTTTAACATATGATGGGCCTAAGTTAAGCCCGTTGGGCCCACTTCGGCTCTTTGCTAGTCCTTGATTTCCCAAATGATTACAACTTAAATTCTTTGAATGATTCAACATAGATGATTAAATCATCTATGTTAGTTATACGTCTCATGAATTTCCTAAGGCTTTAGTGTTAACCTTTAAATCAACACACACCCTTAGGCTTTCCTTTTACTTTTCATGATTTCATAAGAATTTTCCCAAGTGTCAATGTAGCTCAATAGATATTAACAACCCATGTTGAATTGTGAAGGTGTTTTAAAGAAAGCTCTTGTTATAAAGTTCTAATCCCATGAACAACCTAATTACACTTTATATTTAAAATGGTTCTTAGTATGCTCCCATGCACCTATATTGAATTCCCATGCGCACACGCATAAGATTATTTCATGCACGCACATGTATGTGTGTTCCCATGCACTCAACAACCCTTGCCTCACTATGTTTCGTTAATAACTAAGTTCAAGGTGCCCTAGACCAGCGAACCTATTGCTAACAAAAGAAGGTTCGGCCCAATTAAGTTTTAGCGACCCAAGGTTCGGCCGTTTCATAGAAATATTCCTAGGTTCGCAGCTCTCTGGTTCGCATCCCACTCAAGGTTCGGCTGGGATAGATGGTTCGGCTGAGGAGGGTTTGGCTGAAACGCTTTGTTGGTTGCCTAAGGTTCGGCCATTCCATGCAGAGTCGCCCATAGAAGGTTCGTCCATAAGGTTTGGCTAACTAGTAGAGAGGTTCGGCCATATGAGGTTCGTAGCCCAAAGGTTCGCCTCTGTTAGACCTGTGTGCAAACGTTCACAACTTCGGGGATCGGTTCGGCCATCCATACAGGTTCGGGAAATCATGTGGGTTCGTGGATCTCATATGGCAGCTGCTAGGGTTCGGTACCCTTGAGAGGTTCGTCTACAGCAGCTCCCACAAACCTGTACATCGACCATCCCTCAACCTCTTCATCTTCATCCCTAACCTGTTGCAGGTTAATACCTAGAGTCTCCTAATTGCGTACAGGTGTTTATCCTAAGGTTTTCTAGATGCTTAGGCTGGTTACAACAACAACATGTTAATAGAATCGGGTTTCACACCAAAAACCGAAAATAAAATGGAGATTTACCTCAAATCGACTGAGAAAAGCTTGAATCCTTTGTACTTCCGTGATCTACAGATGATGGTGGTCGTTTTGACATTTAATGAACTCATTAAATTGCTTCCCATACCCGGTTGGTTCGGTTTCGCTTGGTTTCGCATAATTTGTCGATTCTTCGTTGATTTTCATAACGAACGACTCGGTTTATAAAATAAGATTCACAAAATTATTTTAGGTGGTTAGTTCTAGTAAATTAACTAATATCTTTCGTTTATTTTAAATTTTCAAAAACATCAAATTTACTTGTTTGAAAATCGAATCGTACAGTCGTTGCGCGTATTTGTTCAAATTGTCACCCGTACGAACACGACGATAACTACACTTTTCAATATTTTTTTCTAATTATCGGATATCATTCAGAACGTTAAACTTTCAGATTTATTCGTACAGATCGCCACCTATACGAAAAGTTCGTCGATTTAGCATTCACGTAGCGACATCCGTGTTGTTTTGTTCTGTAAAGCCTCACATACGTTTATACATAATAAAATCCTAACAAATAATCACATGATGGTTCTGTGTTGTCAGATAATTATCTGACTGATGAACCATGTTTTCTGAGTTTTGTTTCTCTGACTTGATTCTGAATTCACTGTTTGATAATACGAAATGATAATGACTTATGATATTGAACATGTCATACAATGAAAAGCATATAGTTTGTACCTGATTACTGTTCATAGCACTGTTGAGATCACTGTTCCGGTACGGTTCCGGCACTGATGTTACAATTGCAGTGCGCCAAATACTTTAAAGCGTTAAAAAATGTGCATTTGATATCTTATGACTTTATTGAATTCATTGTGAATACTTTACTTTATAGGTTGATCCAGTTTAAACAAAATAACGACATAGAACCAAAACAAATAAACTAAAGATTAACAAAGAGTCCAAAAGAATGATCCACTCAAAAAATAATGAGTGAGTCTCCTTGTAATAAGGCTTGTTTAACATGAGAATGAAAAAGAAAAATACAAAAGATCGAAGGAAAATCTTGATGACTCATATTTTTAATATTAAACTTCTTTTAATTATCTTTTTTGTTTAGATATAAATTCAATACCTTATTTTTAAAAGACAATGCCACTAGCAAGTTAATTAGTCTAACGTTAACGTATCTACTTTAACTTATTTAGCAAGATCCTACATGATAAGTGTAATTTATAATTATAAGAACCCAATTTAGGAAGAGCAATAAACTATAGTTACACATACATGAAAGTCAAAAAGTATAATTCATTCCTAGCTTTCATTAAATCTATGAAAGATACATTAGCGTGTGACAAGACATTTAAGTCTTGCAACTTTGCAAAATCCTCTTTTTATAATTGCATTTGACTAAAATTCAAGTATTTTGTATTCCTTTAAAGCAAATTATTTAAATAATTTTTATGCATTTCGCGTTTAATCTAAGAAATATAGTTACAAAATAAACATGATAAAGACAGAGAGTGATTAATAATTATATCAAGATTTTTTAATATTTGCATGGATTCAAAAGTTTTAAATAATAATTACATGCTATCAAATTGAGAAAGGTTACCTTGATTTTATAAGGGTAATAAAAGAACATATCTATTGAATTATAAGTTTGTCTTTTAGAAGGTTATGCCTTTTGTCTCCGATAATTAAACAAGCATGTTTATACCTTTGCACATTTAATGTTCTTTTCAATAACTCAATCTAAACAACACAATAAACTGTTGTAAAATGTTTCAAATAAATTACATGAGAGGCCCCTAGCCCGGGTACCTCCCAGGGTTGGGTTTACATCATCATCACATAGTTCTTAAACCAAAAATTTTTATAAATAAGCAGCGAAAATTTAAACATAGTTTGTCAAAACATAATAAACGTAATTGTCTATATTTAAACATATCATATTGCCATAACCAACGGATCTCTTAACTTCGTGCCACGGCTCCATCCTGTCCTCGTATCTATCCTTCAACCGGAAATACATGCTAAAATGTCAGCTTACGCTGTTGAGTTCTAGTTTTCGTAAAACATCATAAACGTTTTGGTGAACTAAAACATTATTCACATAAAAACATCATCACATGCACATAAACCATCTCACATGAGCATCATGGTAATCGTACTCATACACTATTATAGTCAGGTTGACTTTCATAGCCGGTCATAATGAGGTTGACTTTCATACCCTATTATAGTTAGGTTGACTTTCATACTCCCCATGTAACTAGTACACGAATAAGATTATACTTACCCCATAACTAGTATGGGAGTATCATTCATTTATAATAACATGTTATGCTAGCATCATATAATCATTACATTATAACATCTTAGCATCATGAACATGTCCTACTATCATACTATCATCATAATATCATAGCAACATATCATCTTGGCATCATAGACATGTCATGATATCATCGTATCATCATAACATCATAACATTATCATAACATGTTATGCTAGCACCTTATCATCATAACATCATAGCATCCCATCATCATAAACATGTCATGCTAGCATCTTATCATCATAACATCATAACATTATCATAACAACTTAGAATTTCATCATCATTCAACTATCATCATTGTAGTCATTATTCTAGCATGTCATCATACATTCACCATCATAACACATCATCATGTTTTTCTCATCGTAGCACATTTACATGCATTCATCATTCGAGTATATTCTCATGCATGTTTCATCATAACATATCATCAGACATTCGTTGTCATAGCACATTCACATCCATCCTTAAGCATGTTAAAACATTATCACAGCATGTATGCCAACCCAAAACATAATTTCACATAACATGTTAAAGTAGGGAATCGAGGACTCAACAGAAAATGGAATGGCTCTTATCTCCCTAAACTGAATTGCCTTGGCTGGGACTCAAGAAGCTACACCATTGCATCATCTTATTACATTTAATTACTAAACTTAGAATTTATTCTAAGTCCTCATATTTCACTTAACTAGCTCCCAATATCCGAAAACCCTAAAGTTCTCGAAATCATACAGTATTCGGAAAATGATGTTCACAAAATTCATGAAGTTCACGAATTCCCAAGTATACGAAATTTCTGAAGTTCAAGAAACATCAAAGTATACGGAATCACGAAGTTCCAAAATTCTTTAGAGTACATGAACTCGAAGTTCTCGAAATAGGGTTCACGAACTAAGGATTCAAGAAATAAGCATAGGTTCGGAACTTCTATTCTTGTGTTATTTCGTGTACTTTTTCGAATACTCACCTTTTCTGCATAAAACATCCCAGAAAACTATCCATGAATTGGGGAGATAGTTATAGGTTCCTTATGGCCTTATCAACGCATTGGAACCAAAAATGAACGAACTTTATGCATGAAGGTATGACCTTTAAGCATAGTTTCCTTTTTGTCTAAAAATCATAACTTTTATGAATGAAACCCTTACCTAGTGTTTGGTGATCCTTTCTGTAGCTTCCCATGTGTTTCCTCCTCGTTTTGACTGAGCAAAATTTGATTCTTGTAGTTCACGAACAGCCTCTTCGTGTTCGTGTATATAGGCGAGGTTCACGAACTGGTTCACAAAAAGGGAGCTCACGAAGCTTCAATTCGTGTGCTTTCATCTTCGTGAACTTGATCTCACTAAATAGGTTCGATTACTCCCCTTTTTCGTGATCTTTTCCTCTAGTTTACCCTTTTTCATTTCTTTCCTACAAGTTAATTATCTGTTACCTATTCGTAAGTTCAAAAAACTTGCATAGAAAAATTTTGGGGTGTTACAAGTCTCCCCTCCTTACAATAGGTTTCATCCCGAAACCTATATCGTTACACTTCGAACAGATGGGGATACAACCTCTTCATTTCCTCTTCCATTTCTCATGTAGCGTCTGAACGTTTTCGATGCCTCCACTGAACTTTGAATTTTCGAACTGTTTTGTTCTCTAGTTGCTTTTCCTTCGTGTCTACGATCGTGACTGGTTCTTCTATGTAGTTCAATCGATTATCCACCTCGATGTCATCCAAAGGAACATGTGCTTTCTCATCCGCCAAGCATTTCCTAAAATGCGACACATGAAAGGTAGGATGGATCTCGTTCAGCTCCTCTGGTAGGCCAATCAATACGCTACCTTTCCTACCCGTGCTTTGATCCAAAACGGCCCAATGTACCTCGGACTCAGCTTTCATCTCTTTCAGAATCGAACAATTCCCTTCAATGGTGATACTTTCAGCAACACTCTGTCGCCAACATTGAACCCTATTGTCCTCTGACGCTTGTCAGCGTAGAATTTCAGGTGATCTTGTGCGGCTTTCATGCGTGCTTTCATTACTCGTAACTTTTCTGCCATGTCAGTGATTGCAGCTTTGTTACCCATCTCCTTCTGTCTAACTTCACCCCCAACACACTAGGGTTCTACATCGTCTTCCATGGAATGCCTCACAAGGGGGCATTCCGATACTGGTGTGGTAGCTGTTATTGTAAGAAAACTACACCAATGGCAATTGGTCTTCCCAGCTCCCTCCAAAATTGATAATGCACGCCCTAAGCATATCCTCCAGAGTTTGAATAGTCCTTTCATACTGTCCGTCCGTCTGGGGGTGATAGGTGGTGCTGGTGTTCAGTCTTGTTCCCATCAAATCATGAAACTACTTCCAGAATCAGTAATTGAACCTCGTATATCTATTCGACACAATGGATACAGAGACTCCATGTTGGGTCACAATTTCCTTCACGAACAACTCAGATAACCTTTTGGACGAATACGTTTCCCTGATGGGGAGGAAGTGTGCACACTTCGTCAAACGGTCCACAATCACCCATATGGTATCATGCCGCTTAGCTGTTCTCGATAGCTTGGTGATGAAATCCATGGTGATGTGTTCCCATTTCCATTCCGGTAACTCTAGGGGTTGCACATATCCATACGGCTTCTGATGTTCGGCCTTGACTTGTGCACACGTAAGGCATCTGGTCACACACTGCATCATGTTAAACTTCATCCCTGGCCACCAATAACGTTTTCAGAGATCTTGGTACATCTTCGTTGTGCCAGGATGCACCGAATAACGTGATTTGTGGGCTTCATCTAGAATCCTCGACCGCATGTCCCCATTTCTGGGTACCCACATTCGACCGAATCGTACCTACACATCGTAATCATTGTCTTTTAAATTCTTGACTTGTCCGAAGACACGTTAAAAACCTGCATTGTCTGGCTCTAACCCTTTCTATTGCACCTGCTTGAACTCGTTCAAGAAGTCTGTTGTTATCACCAAACTATACGATTTAATTCGTATGGTAGGATGCTCAGTCTTATGACTTAAAGCTTCCGCCACCACATTGGTCTTTCCCCGTTGATATAAAATATCACATTCATAATCTTTTAACAGCCCAATCCATCGTCTCTGCCTCATATTTTAATCTTTTTTTCAAAGAAATACTTCAAACATTTGTGGTCGGTATGGATGGTACTCTTGACTCCGTAGATGTAGTGCCTCCATATTTTCAGCGCAAACACCACTACAGCTAGTTCGAGATCATGGGTCGGGTAGTTAGCTTCATAAATCTTTATCTAGCGCAAAGCATAAGCTATCACCCTTCCCCTTTGCATCAGTACACCTCCCAACCCTTGTCGTGATGCATCAAGATACACCACAAAATCCTCATTTCAATCCGTCAATGCTAGAATAGGAGTTTGGGAAAGTTTCTCCTTTAGAACTGTAAACACTTGTTCTTGGTTCGGGCCCCATTCATACTTTACGTCTTTCTTCGTGAGCTTCGTCAATGGCATCGCTATCTTGGATAAGTCTTGAAGAAATCTTCGATAATAACCGGGCAAACCAAGAGAACTGCGTACCTCTGTTGGTGACTATGGAGGGCTCTATTTCACAATCATTTCCACTTTAGCTGGGTCAACCATAACGCCTTCTGGGTTCACCACGTGACCCAGAAACTACACTTCTCATAACCAGAAGGCGCATTTGGAAAACCTAGCATAAATTTTCTCTTTCCCCCGGGTCTCCAACACCTCTCGTAAGTGACAAGCATTGTCTCCCTCATTCTTTGAGTAAATCAAGATATCATCAATAAACACTATCACCGATCGGTCCAACATCAGTTGACATACCCTTTTCATCACATCCATAAACGCTACAAGAGCATTCGTCAATCCAAACGACATAACGAGAAACTCGTAGTGTCCATAACGTGTTCAGAAAGAAGTCTTTGGAATATCGTGCCCTCGAACTTTCAACTAATGGTAACCGGATCAGAGATCTCTCTTGGAGAACCAGCTTGCACCTTGCAGTTGATCGAACAAATCATCAATTTTAGGTAGAGGATACCTGTTCTTTACAGTTACTTTGTTAACTTCTCGGTAATCGATACACATCCTCATGCTTCCATCTTTCTTCTTTACAAACAACACCGGTGCTCCCCAAGGGGAGACACTTGGTCATATAAAACCTTTACCAAGGAGTTCTTGTAGTTAGGTCATCATTTCTTTCATTTCGGTGGGAGCCAAACGATAAGGTGTTTTAGCGAAGGGTTGCGCCCCCGGCACTAAGTTGATCTGAAATTCAATTTCTCATTCATGTGGTAATCCAAGCAATTTAACGAATACATCGGGAAGTTACACACCACGGGTACATCATCAATAGTATTCATATGTGTATGTTTCTTAATCACATATGCCAAGTAAGCTCCACACCCTCAGCTCATCATATCATCAGCCTTGATCATCGAAATGATTTTCGGTGCATATATCTCTTTATCGCCAAAGATTGTTACAGGACTCCCATCCATTGCTCGTAAACATATCATCTTATGTCGACATACTATGTTAGCCTCATATTTGGCTAACCAATCTATACACAATACCACATCAAAACCTCTTAAGCTTATAAGAAACAACCGTACGTGGAACCTATGAACTTCTATCTCAATGTAATAATCATCTATAGCCTCCATCACCCTGATCATCTTACCAATAGTTGTCTCTACATCAAATACCTGATATATCTTCTTAACCTCCCCACACAACACATCACAGAAGCTAGAAGATATAAAACCCATACTGGCACTAGAATCAAACGATACAAAGGCAAGAATATTGTTGATAGAAAAGGTAGCTGCGACCAAGCCAGGGTCCTCAATAGCATCATCCTTGGTCATTGTGAAGGCTCGGGCCTTAGCTTTCAGCTTATCATTTTCCCTTTCCTCATTCTTGAGAGAACCAGATGCCTCTGTCCTCAGTTGTCTGCAATCCTTGGAAAGATGTCCAAACCAATGGCAGTTAAAACATTTGGTGGCACTTGGACACGCGCTAGAAAAATGCCCTATCTTCCTGCATCGGAAACATAAGTTAGTGCCGCCTAACCACTTTCCTGTGCGGCTTTTTCCACACTTGTTGCATCGGCCCGTCTCCTCTCTCTTTATCTTCTTTCCAGAAAACTTTCGTTGATCTGTTCGGCCTCTTTTGGTTCTGAGGAACCCTTTCGTCTTCGTCTCCTCCTTAACTGGCTCGTCAGCGATCACATCGTCCTAAACTATCCCACTGAGCTCCACCGTAGAATAAAACATTTTTGGGGCCTTTGCCTTCACATGAATCCAAACCTTTAAAGGCAAACTGTCCATTTACAATTTCACCATGCGTTCTTCAGTAGCGACGAGATGAGGAACAAGCATCGCCATCTCATTGAATCTAGAAGTGTACCGCCTGTGGTTCAGGCTCCCAGCCTTTAGAACCAAAAAATCTCTTTCCACCTTGCCAAGCTCGTTCTTAGGGCAGAACTGCTCGGTGACCAATTCCTTCAGATCATCCCAGTTCATCTTCTCCATGTCTGCAACACTTTTTGATTGGTTGACTGTATTCCACGAATGAAGTGCCTCCTCAACAAACGAGTGAGCTGCAAACTTTACAACTTGGTCAACTCGGCACCCATTGATGGAGATGACAACCTCCGTAGCCGATTCCCAGTGGCAAGTGGCCACTGCATCCTTCTTCCCGTCAAAGGTTGGTGGGTTGCATCATTTTAAGGTCTTGTTGTGCTCCAGTTTTCCTGACTGAGAATCGCCACTCTTTGTTTCAATAATTAAAACTTCCTCATCTCCTTTGGAGATTTCCTTGGTTCCTTCAGACTTTTCCTTCAATGCATCTTTTAATGCCTTAGCGATTGTTGCGGGCACCTTCTTATCCATGATCATGTAGACCTCATCAGAAATAGCCTTTATGACGATAGGCTCTAGTGTGAACTCTTCTTCATTTTCCGGATGTTCACTGGTCTCGTTTTCTCCATCATGCTCGTTTCCTCCCACCTCGACATGTGGTTCTTTTGTTTCCTGTAGTTGCCTTCATGGTCTTCCCCTTTTTCCTGCCATCTAGTTCTCTACAGGATGCACCAAACGATGAGTCAGTAACAGAATTAGTTTAGCACAGAATAATTGTTGCAAATCGTTAATGACGTTGATCAGATGTTATTACCCATTTACACAATTTATAGGCTCTAAACATCACCCATCCCATCTCATCAACATGCACACCCTAGACTACTTTCCTAGTTCGTATCCATTTCTATTACATTACTTCTTATTTCATACATAACATTCAGCTCGTGGCATCCGTTCATCCGTGGTTGGCAATCCGTATCACTTAATCCCATTCTCAGTTTAAGGCTTAGGCATTTGGGATGCCAAGATCTCTTAGACTATGGCTTTGATACCAACTTGAGAGGCCCCGAGCCCAGGTATCTCCCAGAGTTGGGTTTACATTATCACATAGTTCTTAAACCAAAAACTTTTATAAATAAGCAGCGGAAATTTAAACATAGTTTGCAAAACATAATAAACGTAATTGTCAGACTGACTTTCATACCCTGTTCTAATTAGGTTTACTTTCATACCCTGTTATAGTCAGGTTGACATTCATACTTTTTTATAGTCAGGTTCACGTTCATACCCTGTTATAGCCAAGTTGACTTTCATACCCTATTATAGTCAGGTTTCCTTACATACTCCCCCCATGTAACTAGTAGAGTAAGATCATCATTCTTATCCCATAACTAGTATGAGAGAATCATTAATTTATCAAATCATGATATCCTAGCATCATATCATCATTACATCATAACATCTTAGCATCATGAATATGTTCTACTATCATACTTTCATCATAATATCATAGAATCGTATCATCTTGGCATCATAGACATGTCATGCTATCATCGTATCATCATAACATCATAACATTATCTTAACATGTTATGCTAGCACCTTATCATCAAAACATCATAGCATCCCATCATCAAAAACATGTCATGCTAGCATCTTACCATCATAACATCATAACTTTATCATAACAGCTTTAGATTTCCTTATCATTCAACTATCATCATAGTAATCATTATTCTAGCATGTCATTATGTTTTTGTCATCGTAGCAAATTTACATGCATTCATCATTCGAGTAGATTCTCATGCATATTTCATCATAACATATCATCAGTCATTTGTTATCATAGCACACTCACATCCATCCTTAAGCATAATAAAACATTATCACATCATGTATGTCATCCCAAAACATAATTGCACATAACATGTTAGAGTAGGGCATCTAGAACTCCCCTGAAAATAGAATGGCACTTATCCTTCTTAACCGAATCTCCTTGGCTGGGACTCAAGAACCTACATCATTGCATAATCTTATTACATTTCACTACTAGACTTAGGATTTATTCTAAGTCCCAATATTTCACTTAACTAGCTCCCAATATCTAAAAACCCTAAAGTTCTAGAAATTATATTGTATTCAGAACGTGATATTCACGAAATTCCTGAAGTTCACGAATTCCCAAGTACACGAAATTTCGGAGGTTCACGAAACATCAAAGTATACAGAATTACGAAGTTCATAAATTCTTTAGAGTACACGAACTCGAAGTTCTCGAAATAGGGTTCACGAACTAACATAGGTTCGGATACTTCTATTTGTGTACTTTTTCGTGTACTTTTTTGAATACTCATCTTTTTCTGCATAAAGCATCCCAAAAAATTTTCCAAGACTTGGGTAGCTAGTTATAGGTTCCTTATGACCTTATCAAGGCGCTGGAACCATAAAGGAACGGACTTTATGCATAAAGGTATGACCTTTAAGCATTGGTTCCATTTTGTCTAAAAATCGTAACTTTTATGAATCAACCTCTTACCTGGTGTTTGATGATCCTTTCTGTAGCTTCCCGTGTGTTTCCTCCTTGTTTTCATCGAGCAAAATCCGTTTCTTATAGCTCATGAACATCCACTTCGTGTACTTGAGAGAGTGTGCTTCCAGCCAAAGATGAGCACGTTTCCCAAGGCACTCATATATATAGGCCAGGTTCATGACCTAGTTCAAGAAAATGGAGCTCACGAAGCTTCATTTTGTGTACTTTCATCTTCGTGAATTTAATTTCCTGAAATAGGTTCTATTACCCCCCATTTTCGTGATCTTTTCATCTAGTTTACCCTTTTGCATTTCTTTCCAGCAAGTTAATTATCCATTTGGGGTGTTACATTACATATTTATTGTCTTACTGAAGCTAAAGAACACGGTCCATAATTAAATATATACATAAAGAATAGATGATATATAAAGAACCAAAGTTTAATTCTCATTAAGATCTAGCTCATATATTAACTTTCAATAAACTTGTATTGCGGTTTGAGTAAAGATAGCACTAGAAATTTCAAACACATACACGTTAACATGACACTACATGACACGACATGTAACATGTTTAGTGTTTACCCTTAACATGTTTCGTGTCTAAAACAGGTCGATACACTAAGACCCATTTATTTGCGTGTATAAACATGTAAAAAACTGTTAAGACATATGTATACATGTTAAGACCCGTTATGAATCGTTAATACCAATTAAGTAACAAGAGTTGATTCTTCTGGGTCCTAATTCATGGGGCTTGGTATAAAGTTGGTCGGATCGCATCCGGGTGGATAGTCACCTGTTGCATTGACCTTTGGGAGGCTAGATGGTCCAGCTTCTATGTCGAAAGGATGTGCAGTAAACTGAGCTCCTATTTCCATTGAGTATGTTGGGAAAATAGGTCTTCGTGGTGTATCTTGAATTATAATAAATTTTCCTTTATTATCTTCTGGTCCTGCCATTTCTTAAATTATGTCAACACAAAAAAACTATATAGTTAGTGAGTGGGCGTGTATACATATATATACACATACGTAATTTCCTTCCATGTGTAATTTCCCTATTGCTAGGACGTATGTCCCTCCAGCTTTGGTCCCAATTATTGCAGTTAAAGCCTAGGAAAAAAATTTTCCTCTTTTTTTACCTAGTTCGCTGAAACCTTTGGCTCTGGTACCAAACTATCACACCCCAACTCAGGGACAAGGTGCGACGACGGGTAGTAACCAAATGCAGCGGAATTTACTAGTGTGTTACAACAATCACAACTATCACTATTATAATACATCGTTTGGAAAGAAATAAAAAATAGAAAAATAATTAAGTTTACAACCCAATCGAATAATTTAAATTTAAAATTTTATTTCTGTCAATCTTCGATTCTAGGATCGTAACTTGGACGACTGTGTGCAGGGGTCTTTCCCAGACAGTACATACTCAAAATACGTCAACATAATGATGCATATTAAACAAGATCACAATAAATCATGTTTCCACAACCCATGAAAGTCCAAATGTTGTTAATGATGCCATATGTTTACGTAGATATATGTCACAATATGTTACTAACTATCAGTGGGTGGTTTTTTCATGTACAATTTGGGGCCCACTGTGTGCGGGGGTCTTTCCCAGATAGTACTACCCATATATCTCATGGCTCCTTCCTGAGTTAATGATTTTGGTAGAATAATTATTCTTGGTAGCTATGTTTGTTCTTGAATAATAGTATACCAATGTATGTAAAATTATTTAGGAGTATGTACCTCAGTTCCCCAAAATATTTAAAAAGAAAAAAGGAGCACATGAATCTTACCTTGGCACAAGCTTGAGTGTGTTACAGTTGGACAACTCCAATTAGTAAGGATCCCTAATTTCATATAATTTGTCACTAATAGTGAAACGAGACATAGCACGCGTGCTCGTGACTTAAGTCATGTATTTTAAGGTGTTAAATAAGGGCGTTTAGGATTTTGGTGACATATTCTGCCAAGACTTAATAAAATTTCTGGTTAGGAAATGATAGATATGAATGTTTTAAGTAGTGCAAATTTACGTATGACTACTTAGTAATATTGTATATACAAGCAAGTCCCATAATTCACTTGAAAATAATTCTGTTGAGTTTATCAATTATTTTTATAAAAGAATCTTGTAAGTAGTAATAATATTTTTTTAAATCATAACTTAGTGTTTCAGTAAATGCCATCTCTTCAAAATACATTTTTTTAATGTAAAATGCATTTACAAAATCAATCAAAAGTGTGTGAATTTATTTCAATGAATAAATGAATCATTGTATGATTTGAGTAGAACTTCTATAAATTTTTAAATACCTTTGAACTCTTTGTAAGGTTATGTATAGTAGATAATATTTCATAAAATTATAGTTTCAAACATATTAAGTATTTGGGTTGTTATAGGTATCGTATATGCCTGTACGGTGTGAAAAAATACAACTATGAAGGAAGTTTTTTAGCAAGTAGTTAGGTACCTTATTTTTAAGGCTGAATAACACTTGAGTCATGAGCTTCAAGAGAATCAAGGAGGCTGATGTCAGGATCAGGATTAAGACAATAACTGTTGAGGGTTTTACTGAATACTAAGTAGCGGAAACAAACAGATTCAGCAATTTACACAAATACTAAAACAGAGATCAAATGAGCAGACAAACATTCATCAAATTCATCATGCATTAACCATTTATCATCAATTACAAAAGGAGCTAGGATCAGGAAACAGACTTCCGATCACAAAGCATCACTAGGTTGTTCTATTTTCTCTTACTAGAACTTTCTCTCTCTAGGTGGCTATACTCAGAAATCTCTATTGTGTGTGTTACCCTAATTTTGTTACATCCCATTCTATTTATAGACAATTGAGGCCCATGTAACATCATTACTTAGAGCCCAAAATACATTGTAATGAACAAAGGGATATGCTGTCAAAAATAATCTTGTCAGCGTCTTAAGTGTCATTATAACTGTTCAACACTTGTTCATTCGGAAATGATCGGAGTGTGCACAAGTTGAAGATTCGCAAATGTTCTAACTATGCAACGCTTGTTCATTTGCCAATGATCTGAGTGTGCACAAGTTGAACATTCATAAATGTTCTAACTGTGCAACACTTGTTCACTTGCTAATGTTGCATTCTGTTGAAGTATTAGCTTATACAATATCATCTGCAATGATTGTTATCTAATCAATTGATAATAGTGTTTACATGTTCTATATTAAACATATAAATATGTTAGTGTTACATAATGCACAAGTTAATACACATGAATTAACTATGTTATTATCTAGGATAATTTAGGAAATAGCATCTATCATTTTATGTATCCAACAGCTGAGACAAAAGTGGGTTTGTATGGGAAGAAGAGTTAGTATAGTAGTTTTTATAAATCATGAATTTATGACTTGAAGATTGAAAGAATTCAACGGTTTATCGCGTTACCTTTTTGGGACGAATTTTTGGAATTATTCATGGAAATTTAGTCTTGATCGGAAACCTTTCTAGGTGTAATAACTTGCTGCTATATCAAGAAAGAAAAGATAACAATTTGAATAAAAGAAAACGAACATAAGTTTTTACGTGGTCAACTTGTGATTCAAGGTGCAAAGCTTTGAATGAAGAGAACTTGTTAGGCATGATATCTTAAACTTCTATGGAAATCGTTGGATTTTTCAAGATTTCTCAAGATCTAGTGAGATCCTTCACATATTATAGCTGGATACTTTTGAGATTTTTAATTGATATCTTAGATATTTTGGCAATTTACAAACCGATGGAAATAATAAAGTAAGAAAAGAAATAATAATAATAATAATAATAATAATAATAATAATAATAATAATAATAATAATAATAATAATAATAATAATAATAATAATAATAATAATAATAATAATAATAATAATAATAATAATAATAGGAACAATATCTACACAGATTAATGGATTGCATGCAAATTTAAATTAGATGTGAATATACATATATATATATATATATATATATATATATATATATATATATATGTATGTATATATCTATATCTATGTATATATATACATATATGTATGTATATATATACATATATACATATATACATATATACATATATCTACATATATACATACATATATGTATATATATACATACATATATATATATATACATAGGAATGGGTTCAAATACTAACCCTCTCTTACGGCGCTAACCCATTAACTTTGGCAAAAAATGGCCGAATCTTGAATTTTTTTTTTAAACATCATTGTAACACAATTTGAACACCATGTTCAGTTTTGAGTTTTGGCTAATTCATCACCGTTTAAAAAATATCATCGTTGTAAGGTTTTTGCTACAGTACTGTAAGTTTTAAATATTTAAACACCTACAGTACTGTAAGAGCCCAAACGGTGATGAATTAGCCAAAACTCAAAACTGAACATGGTGTTCAAATTGTGTTACAATGATGTTTAAAAAAAAAATTCAAGATTCGGCCATTTTTTGCCAAAGTTAATGGGTTAGCGCCGTAAGAAGGGTTAGTATTTGAACCATTCCCTATATACATATATATATATATATAATGCTAAAAAGGAAGGAACTTATTATTTTTACATGTATACATGCCTCTGCATAAATAATATGGTTTGTGGAATTTGAAATTGAATCCATGTGTTCTCAAATGAAGTTTATGTACAAAATCCAAAATATTGAACTAAGCATTTAGAAATTTAATGAACTTACTTGCTTATGCGAATTCATGGATATATATATATATATAGGATCCGCATCCTATAATAACCCTCTCTTATTGCATAACCCGAAATAACTCTGCAAGATGAACCCGAATCTTTGGTTTTTTTTCAAAATCTTAGTTTTACATGTACAAGAGTATGTTCTTTTATGTGTTTGAGCAAATTCTTTTTCGTTTGAGATCCTACATCAATGTAATATTTACAGTGTTGTAAGGCAAATTACATTAATGTAGGATCTCAAACGAAAAAGAATTTGCTCAAACACATAAAAGAACATACTCTTGTACATGTAAAACTAAGATTTTGAAATAAAAAACCACAGATTCGGGTTCATCTTGCAGAGTTATTTCGGGTTATGCAATAAGGGAGGGTTATTATAGGATCTTTACCCTATATATATATTGTGGTGTTTCAATCTTAACATGTTTGATGGTTTTTTGAGCCTTATAACTTATCATAATTTTTGTCTAAAAAAAATTTTTTGACCCTTAAATCGGGGTTGTTACATCCTCCACTACTTATAAATGTTTCGTCCTCGAAATTTATGTGGTGCTAATATTTAGGGTAGGGTTTTGAAAGGTGATAACTAGTAAAATTAGCATATGTAGACGATAAATTAGCAAACTACAATGCCTTATCTAAAAAGATGAGCATTATTGCGTTAGTAAATGATTTGAATTAATCTTCAACAACTGCAGGTTTTGTTGATTTGGCTAGTGGATCAAACAGCTGAGGATATTTCTTTTTCATTTCATCTTCGCTTTCCCATGTATATCCGGGTCCTCGTCTCGAGTTCCATTTCCATGAAATGATGTTTGTCATTGTCACACCCCCAAATTCCCACTCGTGGTGTCAGTCCACGTCGGTGTGACGTGGCCAGAATCACAGCTCAACATCATATAGAACAACTCTATATGCAATTTCTAAACATTGTTTAACATACAATTTACAAAATAGTTTGCAGCGGAAATCATATAATCATTGCAGCGGAATAATATGTTTAATACAAAGGCGGCGGAAATATAATTGTTTAACAACGGATATTGAAATGACAGACACTACGATGTTTGATAACCATACATATCCCAAAATAAATATTGCTTGAAAGAAAATCATAAATAATGCATGCGGATCCTATGCTCGATCCTCTAAGTGCATTCACGGCTTCCATAGCCTGCTAGTTACCTGAGAATACAAGTTAGAAAAAGCATCAACACAATGGTTGGTGAGTTCACAGGTTTTGATATACATATAGTAATAAAAGTGTGTCATGCTGTTTATCAAATGTTAGTATCGAGCCCTAGGCTCCAAGTGTCAGTGCGTCACTACCGAACTATACCTGTTTGTACTTGCCTCCACTGTGTCTCGTACACACAGTAAATTAGGTCAGAGTTTGCACGGGTTATGACACCCAGTCAATATTGTGCCCCGTGGGGTTGGTCATACCCTAATGGATCCATCTAAATCTACCACGTTGTTCGTACATTAACGGTAAGACTTTGTGAGGACTTGTTACGAGTTCAACACTTAATGTTTGTCCAATAAACCAGCATACACCAAAAATGTTTGTACAGTAATAAATGTTTGACTCGATGTAACTAGTATTCTCCCCCTATTTAAAAGCGTTTGAAAAGAGTAAAGAGGGGTCGTAAACTCACCTTAGTGATGTGAATGAAAGTACGCGTAAGCTCCTCGAGAAAGTAGCCGTCGGTCACCAGCAAAATATATCGTACACCGTACGTGAGTTCGTGTATGTGACCGTGCCAGTGTTTGTGTTTGTGCTCGTATTTGTGTCCAACAACCCTTGGTTGTTCATGTTTGTCCGTGTCGGTCCACAGAGACCGTGTTTGCTCGTGTTGGTCCACATTGACCGTGTTTGACTGTGTTGGTCCACAATGACCGTGTTTGATCGTGTTTGACTAGAGTTGCCCAAAGTTGACCGTGTCAAGTCAACGACCCGTTGGTGAACCGTGTGACGGTTGTGAATCGTGTAGCAATCGTGTAAGTGCTCGTCGTGTGCAAAACGCGCAAGTCGCGTCTATGGACAACTTACTATTTATAGTAAGTTTCCCTTTTTGGAAAGTTCATAAAGCATATCGGTTTCATAGTTCTAGCATGCTCATTTGTCCTACGTGATCATGTTAACACATAGCACATCATCATACAAAGTCACGTAGGTCGTTTATAACATGTTAGCACATAAAAGTTTCCTAAAGTGGAAAGTTTCCATTTATAGCATACGTGACATCGGAAACCATCTAACTTAGCATCTATTCATCATGTTATAACATATTAAGTCGTTTAGCATGCTCCAATCATACAAAATATTCACATGTTAGCATTTCTAAAAATAAAGTTGCTATAAATAGTAACTTTGTGGTTTTTTGCACAAAAATGACCTTCCAAGCATTCCTAAACCATTTCTATGTTACAAAGCATCATAATAAGCCATTTACCATCATGTAAACATATCAACATAACCTAACTCATCACTTAGCAATATTTCATCAATAAAAGTTACTAAATATAGTAACTAGGTCAAAATGACTATAACCAACATCTAAATCATATTCTAATCATCACTATCATTCTAAATACATTAAAACAACATTTTTATACACATGCATGATCATCATTGTCACCAAATCACAATTTCATAGATAAAAAGTTACTAAAAATAGAAAGGCTCATCAAAAATCAACATTTTAACTATTTTAAACAAATCCAACCATGTAATGATCTTCCCACATCATCAATAAACATTTATAAACATCCATAATCAACTCAACAACCATGGATCATACATGCATGGCAATCTTTCAATACATTATGAACAAATCATGAAATCTACAATTACACAACACCATGGATCATCATGAAATGCATTCTAATCATTCTAGATCATCATAAAACATAGTAAAATCATCAAACCCAGAAAATAATTTCGTGCATGTGCTTCAAAGGTGCTTGCATGTGGGTATGAGGTCTTGCATGTGTGTGTAATGGTGGTTTTAAGCCACAAGAAGTGTAGAAACTACCTTCTAAGACTCCAAGAAGTACTAAAATGATGATGAACAACTTGTGGGTCTCCTGGACAGCAGGAACTCGCAGCAATGGCAAGGTGGTGACGATTCTTTGAGCTTCAAGGTAGTTACCAAGCTTCAATCTCCAACTTCCAAGCTTCAAGAATGCTCAACAATGGTGGTTTTTGGGTGAAAATATGGTTTGCAGGTGGTTCTAGTCGAGGATAACCGAGAGGGTGGCGTGAAGGTTGAGGAAAAATGATTAAAAGATGTAGACTAGCCATAATGTTCTTGGATTTACAAGATTTTGTCGCCTGGGCGGCGTCGCCTACCGCGGTCAAAGGCAAAAAGGAGCTTCGCGTAGCGCGGCGGATTTCGGGATTCAAATCCTCCCGAATCTCGTCGCGTATCGCGATAGTGTTTATCAGTGGGCCATCGTGTACCGCGATGGGTCCCTGAAGAGCCCAATAAGCCCAATTTAATGTGTTTGATCCGTTCGTCACTGTTTTCACGTCTACGAACTATCATTTGGCCTCAATTGAACTTCCAAGTTCAATGTGTGAGTGTTTCGTGAAGTTTCGAGTGTTGTGCTACAAAATGTGCTTGACGTTCACCAACGTTCGTGTGTTTTGACACGTGTGTGCTGTTTGTCGATAATTCATCGAATTATCCTGTCATGTCTCAATGTTCGCACAGTCGTGCCACGTGTCACACTAAATTAATCTAATTCTAGTGCCACGTGTACACAAAGTTTTTAAATAAACATTTAAATAAATAATAAGCTGACCTGGAAATTATGGGGTGTCACATCCTCCCCTTGTTAGAAAGAATTTCGTCCCGAAATTCAACTCGTGGTGTCAGTGTTTGTCTGCTCCGCGAACAGGTGTGTGTACTTTTGTTTCATCTGGTCTTCACGTTCCCATGTGAATTCCAGTCCTCTTCGCGAATTCCATCGCACTTTCACAATCGGTATCTTGCTAAGCTTGAGCTTCTTGGTTTCCCGGTCCATAATTTCCACCGGTTCCTCAACGAAGTTCAATTGTTCGTCGATCTGAATTTACTCGAGAGGAATAACAAGTGTCTCATCAGACAGGCACTTTTTGAGATTCGAGATGTGAAACACGTTGTGCACGCTGCTCAACTTGTCTGGTAGATTTAGCTCGTAGGCCACAGGGCCTATTCGTTTAGTGATCTCGAAAGGTCCAATGTAACGTGGGTTTAACTTGCCTCGTTTGCCAAATCGTATGACTCCTTTACAAGGCGAGACCTTGAGTAACACTCTGTCCCCCACTTGGAATTCCAACGGTTTTCGTCGCTTGTCAGCGTAACTTTTCTGTCTATCCCGAGCTGCTGCCATCCGTTTACGTATCTGCACGATTTTCTCCGTCGTTTCGTGCACAAGCTCTGGGCCGGTCAGTTGGCTGTCCCCAACTTCCGCCCAGCAGATGGGTGATTGACACTTACGCCCGTAAAGTGCCTCGAATGGTGCCGCTTGTATGCTTGTGTGGTAGCTGTTGTTGTACGAAAACTCAACTAACGGTAGATGAGTCTCCCAGCTACTTCCAAAGTCGATAACACATGCCCGGAGCATGTCTTCCAGTGTCTGTATGGTTCGCTCACTCTGTCCGTCCGTCTGCGGGTGGTAAGCGGTACTCATGTCCAATCTCGTACCCAAAGCCTTATGCAAAGACTTCTAGAAATACAACGTGAACCGACTGTCACGGTTAGATATGATCGAGATTGGTACTCCATGTCGAGTGACCACTTCCTTCAGATAAATCCGGGTGAGTTTGTCTAACTTGTCAGTCCCCTTGATGGGTATAAAATGTTCAGACTTTGTTAGTCGGTCTACGATAGCCCAGATGGTATCGCAACCACTTGCCGTCTTTGGCAGTTTAGTGATGAAGTCCATGGAAATCTGTTCCCATTTCCACATCGGTAATTCCGGTTGTTGAAGTAACCCTGATGGCTTGGTATTCAACTTTGACCTTCGAGCACGTTAGACACTTACTAACGTAAGTTGCTATCTCAGCTTTCATGTTCGGCCACCAGTAGGTTGTTTTCAGATCGTGATACATTTTGTCAGAGCCCGGATGTACGGAATACCGGCTCTTGTGAGCTTCGTCCATCACTACTTCTCTTAGTCCCCCGTAGTGTGGAAACCAAATTCGATCCATTAAGTAGTAAGCTCCGTCATCCTTTACTTTCATCTGTTTATCCATACCACGCATGGCTTCGAGGGTGAGATTTTCAGTTTTCAGAGCTTCCTGTTGTGCGATTCGAATCTGATTTGGTAGTTCCGAATAAATCGTGAGTTGTAGGGCACGTACGCGTTTGGTTGTTTCCTTCCGACTCAACGCGTCAGCCACTACGTTTGCTTTACCCGGATGGTACTTGATGGCGTAATCATAATCGCCGATGAGTTCGGCCCATCTTCGTTGCCTCATGTTTAGCTCCTTCTGGTCGAAGATGTGTTGTAGGCTTTTATGATCAGTAAAGATAGTGCATTTCGTGCCATACAAGTAGTGTCTCCAGATCTTCAAAGCGAATACCACAGCTCCCAATTCAAGGTCATGAGTCGTGTAATTCTTCTCATGTACCTTCAGTTGTCGTGAAGCGTATGCTATCACCTTATCGCGTTGCATCAACACGCAACCGAGTCCTTGTTTCGAGGCGTCGCAATATACCACGAATTCATCGCATCCGTCGGGCAGGGATAGGATAGGTGCAGTACATAGTTTCTACTTCAACAAATTGAAAGCAGTTTCCTGTTTGTCGCTCCAATCGAACTTCTTATCCTTATGGGTCAGGGATGTCAGTGATTGGGCAATCTTTGAGAACCCCTCAATAAATCTCCTGTAGTACCCGGCTAGTCCTAGGAATTGTCGCACCTCAGTCGGAGTCTTGGGTGCTTCCCGGTTCTTGATGGCTTCAATCTTGGCAGGGTCTACGTGTATCCCATGTTCGTTAACCACATGTCCAAGAAATTGGACTTCGCGAATCCAAAAGTCGCACTTTGAGAACTTCGCGTATAGCTGCTCTTTCTTCAGTAATTCCAAGACTATCCTCAGGTGTTCAGCATGTTCTTCCCGATTCTTTGAATAAATCAGAATGTTGTCAATGAACACTATTACGAATTTGTCAAGGTAAGGTTTGCACACTCCATTCATGAGGTCCATGAATACTGCTGGTGCGTTGGTTAGTCTGAAGGGCATAACCAGGAATTCGTAGTGTACGTATCGGGTTCTGAAGGCAGTCTTAGGAATATCATTCTCTTGTATCCTTAGTTGATGGTAACCCGATCTTAAATCGATTTTCAAATAGTAGCTCGACCCTTGCAGCTGGTCAAACAGATCATCTATTCGTGGCAATGGGTATCGATTCTTGATCGACACCTTGTTCAGCTCTCTGTAGTCGATGCACATACGGAATGATCCGTCTTTCTCCTTTACAAAAAGACCGGTGCTCCCCAAGGCGAGAAGCTCGGTCTGATAAACCCCTTGTCTAACAGTTCCTGCAACTGGTTAGACAGTTCTTGCATCTCAGTTGGTGCTAGTCGGTATGGAGCTTTGGCAATCGGTGCTGCTCCCGGGGTGAGGTCTATCTGAAACTCGACTTGTCGTTTCGGGGGTAGTCCAGGTAGATCCTCGGGGAATACTTCGGGAAAATCGCGGACTACAGCGATGTCCTCAATCTTCCTCTCCTTCTTCGGTTGCTCTGCGATGAGGGCTAGTATTGCAGTGTATCCCTTTTGTAGATACTTGTTCGCCTTCATGCATGACATGATGTTCAGTGGTACTCCCCGTCTTTCCCCCTGAATTGAAATATGTTCTCCATTCTGCAACGTCACTCGTACGATCTTCTCGTTGCATACAATCTCGGCTTGGTTAGCGGATAACCAATCCATTCCAACGACCACATCAAAACTTCCGAGTGTCACCGACATTAAGTCGATTTCGAGTTCGTGATCCGCCAACACCATGACGCATCCTCGAAAGACGTGTTGTGTTTCAATTAGTTTGTCGTCGGCTAACTCTACAGTGTACTTGTAGTCTAGTGGTGTTGGTGTAATAACTAGTAATTTACTAAACTCACTAGAGATAAAGCTCCTATCGGCACCGGTATCAAATAATATGCTAACATAGACATTATTTAAAAGGAACGTACCGGTCACGATATTTGGATCGTCCTTGGCTTCTCCCGAGCCAATCACAAATGCTCGGCCTTTAGCCACTCCACCGCCGGCTTTCTTCAACTAAGGGCAATCCCTCCTCATGTGACCCAGTTTTCCGCACTCATAGCACACTCGGAGGGTGTTCTTGTTGTTGTTCTGGTTGTGGTTTGGGTTGTTGTTGTTGTTAGGGAACTTGGATCTGCAATCCTTGGCCATGTGGCCATGTCGTCCGCACTTCAAGCAACGATATCGCTCGCATTGCCCGAAGTGGTGATAAGAGCATAGATTACATAGTGGGTACTTCCCTTGATACACACTCCTTCCCTTGTCATCAGGTTGGGTGGCAGTGAATGCTCTGGCAGGTGCAGATCGTTGTTGTTGTTGGGGTTGATGAGATTGATGGTGGCTGGGTTCCCACTTCCTCTTCTGGCTTTCTTGAGGTTTCAGGTGTTCGCCTCGCTTGGGTAGCTTGCCCTGAGCTACAGCTTGGTCATTTAACTTGTGAGCCAGTCTGATCAGTGGTTGGATGGTGGTGAGGTCAGATGCAGTCACCATACTTTGAATTTGTTCGGGCAGCCCAGTAATGAACTGCTCGATCTTCTTATACTCCGGCGTTACCATTGCTGGGCATAGCTTGCACAGCTCGTGAAATCGAGTGCAGTACTGCTCGATTTCAGAGCCCACCATCTTCAGCACCCAGAATTCAGCTTCCAGTTTCCTAATTTCATCACGAGGACCGTATTCCTCTTGTAGTAGTCGGGTGAAGTCAGTCCAACTCATGGAATTAGCACCATCTAATCCCAATGTCTGAACATGGGTATTCCACCATGTGAGGGCTGGTCCCTCCAGTGTACCGGTTGCGAATTTAACCCTGTTCTCCTCCGCACAGTCGCACATGGCGAACACAGACTCAACCTTTTCTATCCAGCGGAGCATCCCAACAGCTCCCTCAGTCCCCTTGAATTTGTGTGGGTGGCAGTTCAGGAAGGATTTAAAGGAACATCCTTTCCCATTGCTGCTGTTTGACCCTGTGTGTCAGAAACCAGTGTCGTGTGTTAGTATCGTGTTAGCTACACTATGTTAGTCACGTTAGGCAAATTGTTAGTACCGTTGTGGTTTCCACTAGTTTCGCTATGTTGGCGACTTGCTTCATAGTCGGCAATCGCCTTGTTGACCCGTCGGTCAACCATCATTTTGATAACAGCGGCATCCAGTGTCCGCCTAGCAGGACGCGCGTACGGTCCTCTTCCCGCCATGTATGATTCTATACATAAAGGATAGAGTATTAGTTAGCACATGTTAGAGTGTTAGTCCAAACGTCATGTCAGATGTCAGGTAAGATGTCATGTTAGTTGTCAAGTCAGATGTTATGTTACCAAACAATCATGGTCAAAATACAATAGGTAAGACAAAGCATAATTCTCATTAAATAAAGCTTGAAGTACAATAATTTCAAAAGGAAACAGTAACATGAGTTCTTCGAGCACATCCCGCTCGTTTAGGCAAATACAGAAAGAAATACTATCTAATCCGAGTTCATGGTAACATGTGAAATGTCACTGTCCGCTCCGTCATCATCATCCTCGTCCTCCTCAGGATCCTCGTCAAAATCCTCCTCTTCGAGGTCATTAACCTCGAATTGAGGACCATCATCCTGTGGTGGTTCCTCAATGAACTGTGCAGCCCATGCGTTCAGCATGGCGTCGCTGGCTTGAACCATCGCTTGAGTCTCCTCGTTGGCGACCCGATTCTCCGTGATACGTCCGTCATGCTCCTTCAGGATGTCCACCATTTGCCCATGCTGACTCATCAGCTGGGACACCTGGAGACGCACGGTCTCCACCTGCTCTTCTAACCTCTTGTTATGCCTTTCCAGGCGGTCGCTCTTCTCTCGAAGAACGCGGACCTCGTCTGATAACTCCCCGTTCCTCCAGATCTCCCGTCGTGTGCAAGCCACATGTGCTGCAAAGGCCTGCTCCAACGGCACTCCGAGTGGTGGTAGTCGATGACCTGGAGTCGTGTTGCCAGGATAACGATACGGAGGTACCCTCTCACCGATAATCCACTCCTGTATCATCGTAGGGAACCATCCCCAATACCGAGCTCAGTCCGCGTGTCGAGCCCGTCTCTCCATCTCGGCATCAACCTGGGCCACTATATCGTGGACCCGTCGTTGGCTCTCTGCAGCCATATCCTCAGTGGTCGGGAGTCTGTCTGAGCCTCTGCCGGTATCGTCGTTGTTGGCCATTCTTGTAAGTCTCAAGTTAGTAAACAATAGTTTAACGTACTTAAAATCATCATTAATGTGCAAGTTCTATGTGTAGTGTCTAAAGTTGAGCAATGGCTATAGTCTAAGTTTACTACATGCAAACCTAGTTCTCTATAACCAAGGCTCTGATACGAGTCTGTGACACCCCCAAATTCCCACTCATGGTGTCAGTCCACGTGGGTGTGACATGGCCAGAATCACAGCTCAAGGTCATATAGAACAACTCTATATGCAATTTCAAAACACTGTTTGACATACAATTTACAAAATAGTTTGCAGCGGAAATCATATAATCATTGCAGCGGAATAATATGTTTAATACAAAGGCAACGGAAATATAATTGTTTAACAAAGGATATTGAAACGACAGACACTACGATGTTTGATAACCATGCATATCCCAAAATAAATATTGTTTGAAAGAAAATCATAAATAATGCATGCGGATCCTATGCTCGATCCTCTAAGTGCATTCACGGCTTCCATAGCCTGCTAGTTACCTGAGAATACAAGTTAGAAAAAGCGTCAACTCAATGGTTGGTAAGTTCGCAGGTTTTAATATACATATAGTAATAAAAGTGTGTCATGCTGTTTATCAAATGTTAGTACCGAGCCCTAGGCTCCAAGTGTCAGTGCGTCACTACCGAACTAGACTTGTTTGTACTTGCCTCCACTGTGTCTCGTACACATAGTAAATTAGGTCAGAGTTTACACGGGTTATGACACCCAGTCAATATTGTGCCCCGTGGGGTTGGTCATACCCTAATGGATCCATCAAAATCTACCACGTTGTTCGTACATTAATGGTAAGACTTTGTGAGGACTTGTTACGAGTTCAACACTTAATGTTTGTCCAATAAACCAGCATACACCAAAAATGTTTGTGCAGTAATAAATGTTTGACTCGATGTAACTAGTATTCTCCCCCTATTTAAAAGCGTTTGAAAAGAGTAAAGAGGGGCCGTAAACTCACCTTAGTGATGTGAATGAAACTACGCGTAAGCTCCTCGAGAAAGTAGCGCGTCGGTCACCGGCAACCAATATCGTACACCGTACGTGAGTTCGTGTATGTGACCGTGCTAGTGTTTGTGTTTGTGCTCGTATTTGTGTCCAAAAACCCTTGGTTGTTCATGTTTGTCCGTGTCAGTCCACAGAGACCCTGTTTGCTCGTGGTGGTCCACATTGACCGTGTTTGACTGTGTTGGTCCACAATGACCGTGTTTGATCGTGTTTGACTAGAGTTGACCAAAGTTGACCGTGTCAAGTCAACGACCCGTTGGTGAACCGTGTGGCGGTTGTGAATCGTGTAGCAATCGTGTAAGTGCTCGTCATGTGCAAAACGCGCAAGTCGCGTCTACGTGATCATGTTAACACATAGCACATCATCATACAAAGTCACATAGGTCGTTTATAACATGTTAGCACATAAAAGTTTCCTAAAATGGAAAGTTTCCATTTATAGCATACGTGACATCGGAAACCATCTAACTTAGCATTTATTCATCATGTTCTCCAATAATACAAAATATTCACATGTTAGCATTTCTAAAAATAAAGTTGCTATAAATAGTAACTTTGTGGTTTTTGCACAAAAATGACCTTCCAAGCATTCCTAAACCAATTCTATATTACAAAGCATCATAATAAGCCATTTAGCATCATGTAAACATATCAACATAACCTAACTCATCACTTAGCAATATTTCATCAATAAAAGTTACTAAATATAGTAACTAGGTCAAAATGACTATAACCAACATCTAAATCATATTCTAATCATCACTATCATTCTAAATACATTAAAACAACATTTTTATATACATGCATGATCATCATTGTCACCAAATCACCATTTCATAGATAAAAAGTTACTAAAAATAGAAAGTCTCATAAAAATCAACATTTTAACTATTTTAAACAAATCCAACCATGTAATGATCTTCCCACATCATCAACAAACATTTATAAACATCCATAATCAACTCAACAACCATGGATCATACATGCATGGCAATCTTTCAATACATTATGAACAAATCATGAAATCTACAACTACACAACACCATGAATCATCATGAAATGCATTCTAATCATTCTAGATCATCATAAAACGTAGTAAAATCATCAAACCCAGAAAATAATTTCGTGCGTGTGTGTCACACCCTCAATTTTCAACTAACGGAATCATACCGTTTGGGAACGTGGCAAACCAGGATCTCAGATCATTAGACATAACGAAGACCTCTATATGAATTTCAAAACATACTTTGGTCATAACATCAGAGTTTTCAAAATTTGCGGAAGCGTTATAAAACCAGTAACAGTTGTAAAATGTAAAATACAATACAAAGTTTCAAATGTTCAAATCCAAATATCTAAAATGTTTAAAATGCATGCGACTCTATCTCCTAGTCCATGCCAGTCTTTATTGCGCGCCTTAGCGTCCTGAGAAAACATGTAAATCAAGTCAACACAAAGGTTGGTGCATAACACAGGTTTTAAGTATTCACAGTGTTCAAAAAAACAGTTTGAATATCAAGTTTGCAGATAACATAATCACACATGCACAGTCATGATAGCTAGTCATATAAACTATTTACATAAGTGGTCGACACCGAAGCTGACGAATTGCCATGCTATAGCATGTTTTTGCCTTGCCACTATTGTCTAGCACAACAATAGTAAAATGTGTTTGGTCAGTTAAACACTTGCGTAGATCCCATCTACCAAGTGAGGTTTGTCAAACCTAATAGATCTATTTCCAACTACCACGCTTTGCGCTACGGCAAACTAAACGATTCGATGTGTGTAAGGACTTTCAATTACTATGTTGTCACATAATGTAAACAGCTAACTCATGCAAGTGATATGTATCTAAAAAGAGTTTGTTGCACATGTTTTCTCCCCCAAAACAGTTTAAATTAAGAAAGGGGCCGTGTACGCACCTTTGATTGCAGCAGAATGATCACACACTAAAAGCTCGTGTAGGAAATCCTCCTACGAAGAATCTGTGATTAAACAATAACCTAAAGTTATTCGGAATGTCGTTTTGTGCTTGGAATCACATACGTGTCAACACACGTATGTTAGAGTCTTAAGAATGTGCATACATATGTACGCGTGCCTTTGAAATCGTTTAAATAAAATCATATTTGATTTTATTTAATTAACCGTAATTATACGCGATTTCGTTTTCGTATTAAAATATAATTTTTATTATTCTAATACATTCGGAACTGAATTCTGGTTCTAATGCCACTGAAACGAGTCGAATCGTAGTTCGTACGCGAAAGTTATGATAAAAATACCAAAATAGTCTTAAATTCTCAAAAATGGTGGAACCCGGGATCTAACCCGCGACCCCTCACTCCCATCACACGCATCTTACCACTCCGGCCCGCTAGGGTTTCGCATTAGACATCCGGAATAAATTGTTTTAACCTTTACTTAGCCGGTTTCCCTATTTCTTACTATAGCCGAAGCTTTAACCCTCTAATTGATCATGAATTCGAATCCGATTGACCACAAGACCTTAGGGCTTTGATTCCCATTGTTCAAACGAGTTTAGAAATGTGATTAATTTGATCAACAAATAACAGAAAGTTCCAAATCCTGGTTCATCCTAGTTTCGAACTTCATCACATTCCCAATGAATTCAAATTGATCAAACACAATATCATAAAGCTCCAATTCGATGGGTTTTTCATCAAAAAGAGAATTTCGAGCCTAACAGTAGTATTTAATTTGAATAACACATTCAATTGATTCAAAAACCTCTAACTGGTTTCATTTAAAAAAACTTAAAACTCGAACACTAACAATTCGTTATAGTTTGATAAAATTATCATGTGCTTACCCTCAATCGGAACACTCTGAATCTAACTATAATAATCAATTTGAATCTTGAACTCGTTTGTATAAAAATCCCCAAAACCGTTTTGCTCAAGAACCCTAGAAATCGAAATGTTATAATTCGATGTTGATAGCCGAAATTGATTTGGGATTAACCTTAGTCGGCTATTTATGAAGCTACCCATGTAATCTATTTCGATTATTACACTGATTAAACAAGAAACCCCCAAAACCGTTCTTAAAACAAGCCCTAGAACTCGAATCCCATTAAACCGATATTAGAAATTGAAATTGATATGTGTTTATCCTTAATCGGCCATGTTAGAAGATGTAGGAACGATAACTTACTTGATTTGCTGATGAATTGAAAGAGATCCCTTCTAGCCCTAGGTTCTGCTTCTATGAAATCCAATCCTTCAACTCGAAGCTTCTGATCTTGAATTCTCGTGTGGGAAAGACTCTAAGAATGCCGACTAAAGTTCAGGAAGCTTCAATTGCATGAACTTCTGTCGAATTATATGGTTTTGCTTATACAAGTAACGGTCTTGAAGAACTAGATCGATATTTGGTTTAATTCGGCTGTTAAGATGTTATTAATACTCGAAACTGTTAATAATCATTTAGATATTGATTGTAGCCGGTTTAATTCCATTGTAACAGCCCATTGATTGCAAATTTTGGAATTCCCCAAATCGTTTTAGACTAATTTTGACTTTCCTAGTCAAAATTGTGTGATTTATTAAATTCTAAGTAAATCTCTTATAATCTAAGTGTAGTATACTCTATTATGTTCAAACCTAAACCTTCTAATTTGATTTTTGAAACATCAATATCATTTCTGCCAATTCTTGTTAACGGATCTAACCCGACAATATCGAATTTTCACTAATTGAGCCGATTGAACATTATTGGGCTAAGTTATCTCAATTGGGCCTAATAATCCTAACTGGGCCTACTTCCATCTGCTTGGGCCTTACAAAATACAATTAGGCCTACCTTGGGCCTTGGATTTGTAATTGGGCCTCTCTTGGGCCTTGAATTTGTAATTGGGCCTTCCTTAACCTCATTGGGCCTTACTGGGCCTTCCTTGGCCTTACTGGGCCTTCTTTGGCCTTACTGGGCCTTCTTTGGCCTTACTGGGCCTTCTTGGGCCTTACTGGGCCTTCTTTGTCTTATTAGGCCTGTGATCTAACCACTTTCAGTTAACGAGGTTAATCCGAAAAGTCGGATTGTCACATCATCCCCTTGTTGAAGGAATTTTCGTCCCGAAAATTAGTAAATGTTAGGAGTAATTAGGAAACTACTTACGAGTTTAAATCGTACGTGTTAGTGTGATTTGATCATTCTGTGTGCTTGTGTGTACTCATACACAACATCTAATGCTTGTAACATCACAACTAAGTGTGATCGTTCAATGTGACTGTTTGCGTGTACACTAGTTAGTTCACCTAACTGTGACTGTTTGTGTTTGATCATACTGTGGTGTGTAACCTCACACATAGTGAGTGTCTGTAACTGTTTGTACTATGCATTCCCGCACATAGCAAAATGTGTGTAACTAATCATGTATGTACCACCATAACATGTAACATATGAAATGTAGCACATAAAATGTATAAAATGTAATGTAGCACAAATGTTTATAACAAAACCAATTGAATAAAGTGTTTGTGCTTACAGTTTGAAATTTGCAGTGTTGATGTGTGAAGCACACGTCATCCCCTTGTTGAAGGAAATTTCGTCCCGAAATTTAACGTGCGCTCTCAGTGTTAGCAATAGCTGTTTTGAATAGGTGGGGATACTTCTTCATCATCTGATCTTCCCGTTCCCATGTGAATTCAGGACCACGTCTTGAATTCCATCGAACCTTGACTATCGGAATCTTGCTTTGTTTAAGTTGTTTGACCTCCCGGTCCATAATTTCTGCTGGTTCTTCAATGAATCGTAACTGTTCATCTACTTGTATTTCTTCCAACGGTACAATCAATGTCTCATCAGAAAGACATTTCTTTAAATTCGATACATGAAAGACATCATGAACTCCACTGAGTTCATCCGGTAATTTAAGTTGATACGCAACCGGGCCAATCCTTTTCAGAATCTCAAAAGGTCCTACGTAACGTGGACTAAGCTTCCCGCGCTTGCCGAATCGTATCACACCTTTCCAAGGTGATACCTTTAGAAGAACTCGGTCTCCTACTTGAAATTCCAACGGTTTTCGACGTTTGTCCGCATAACTCTTCTGTCGATCCCGAGCCGCTGCCATACGGTTCCGGATTTGTACTATCTTCTCTGTCGTCTCGTGCACCAGTTCAGGACCTGTTATCTGACTGTCACCAATTTCAGCCCAACAAACTGGTGAACGACATTTGCGACCACACAAAGCTTCAAACGGTGCTGCTTGAATACTTGTATGATAACTATTATTGTAAGAGAATTCCACTAACGGTAAATGATTCTCCCAGCTGTCACCAAAGTCAATTACACAAGGTCGTAACATATCCTCAAGCGTTTGAATCGTTCGTTCACTTTGACCGTCGGTCTGTGGATGATAGGCGGTACTCATATCCAAGCGAGTCCCCAATGACTTATGGAGTGATTTCCAAAAGTTGGAAGTAAATCTGGCATCCCGATCTGATATGATAGAGATTGGCACGCCATGCCGTGCTACCACTTCCTTGATGTAAATGCGAGTCAATTTTTCCATCTTGTCAGTTTCTTTGATTGCTAAGAAGTGTGCAGATTTCGTTAATCGATCGACAATTACCCATATCGTATCACAACCACTCGGTGTACGGGGTAACTTAGTAATGAAATCCATCGAAATCTGTTCCCATTTCCACATCGGTATCTCTGGTTGTTGCAGTAAACCAGATGGCTTCTGGTATTCAACTTTGACTTTCGAACAAGTCAAACATTTGCTAACGTACTTAGCAATATCCGCTTTCATGTGAGGCCACCAATACAGTGCCTTCAAATCATGATACATCTTGTCTGATCCCGGATGGACTGAATACCTGGACTTGTGTGCTTCATCCATCACTAGTTCCCTTAAACCTCCATACAAAGGTATCCACAATCGATCAATGAAATAACGAATTTCATCAGACTTAACATCCAACTGTGTTTCCATTCCTCGTAAAGATTCCTGTACTAAGTTTTCCGTTTTCAAAGCTTCGAGCTGAGCACTGCGTACCTTGTCAGGTAAGTCAGTATGTATTGTCATCATAAGTGCACGAACCCGTCTTGTTCCTGTTGTGTCTTTTCTGCTCAAAGCATCAGCTACCACATTAGCTTTTCCCAGGTGATACTTAATCGCACACTCATAATCGTTCAACAACTCAACCCATCGTCGTTGTCTCATATTAAGCTCCTTCTGATCAAAGATATGTTGCAAACTCTTATGATCAGTGTAAATAGTACACTTAGTTCCATACAGATAATGCCTCCAAATCTTCAAAGCAAAAACCACTGCTCCTAACTCCAAGTCATGAGTAGTGTAATTCTTTTCGTGTGTTCGTAGTTGCCTGGAAGGATAAGCAATCACTTTATCACGTTGCATCAACACACATCCCAAACCTTGTGCAGATGCATCACAATACACCACAAAGTCTTCCGTCCCTTCCGGTAAGGACAGAATCGGTGCACTACAGAGTTTCTGTTTCAATAACTGAAATGCAGCTTCCTGTTTATCCGTCCAATTATACTTCGTTCCCTTATGCGTAAGAGCTGTAAGTGGTTGAGCGATCTTTGAGAAACCTTCAATGAATCGTCGATAATAACCTGCCAAACCAAGGAACTGTCGTACCTCGGTAGGAGTCTTTGGTGCTTCCCAATTCTTAATTGCTTCAATCTTCGCTGGATCAACATGTATACCCTTTTCATTAACTATATGCCCCAAGAATTGTACTTCTCGCATCCAGAAATCACATTTCGAGAACTTAGCGTACAATTGTTCCTGTTTCAACAATTCCAATAGTAGTCGAAGGTGTTCAGCGTGTTCTTCTTCAGACTGTGAATAGATGAGAATGTCATCGATGAAAACAATGACAAACTTATCAAGATAAGGTTTACAAACACGATTCATGAGATCCATGAATACAGCTGGAGCGTTTGTCAACCCAAATGGCATGACCAAGAACTCATAATGGCCATAGCGCGTCCTGAATGCTGTCTTTGGAATATCCTCCTCCTGGACTCTTAGTTGATGATAACCAGACCTGAGATCAATCTTCGAGTAGTAACTCGAACCTTGCAACTGATCGAACAGATCGTCATTCTGGGTAACGGATACCGGTTCTTGATAGTAACCTTGTTCAATTCCCGGTAATCGATGCACATACGGAAAGTCCCGTCCTTCTTCTTAACAAACAAAACTGGAGCTCCCCACGGTGAAAAACTAGGTCGTATGAAACCCTTATCCAACAACTCTTGCAATTGTGTAGATAACTCTTGCATCTCTGACGGTGCAAGTCGATAAGGCGCCCTAGCTATCGGTGCTGCGTCTGGTGTAAGGTCGATTCGGAATTCCACCTGTCTAATAGGCGGTAATCCCGGCAAGTCTTCTGGAAACACCTCCGGAAATTCACAGACTACTGGTATATCTTCAATCTTTTTCTCAGCTACCGGCTTTTCAGTTATAAGTGCTATAACTGCCGTATGACCTTTACGCAGACATTTGTGTGCTTTCATACAAGATATGAGACGCAGTGGCGTACTGCTCTTCTCGCCTTGTACATACAATGTCTCTCCCTGCGGAAGAGGTATGCGAACAATCTTTTCATGGCATACGATTTCAGCCTGGTTTTTGGACAACCAGTCCATGCCAATAACTACATCAAAACTACCTAAAGTGATAAGCATAAGATCAACTTCCAATGTCTGACCCATCAAATCAAGCATACATCCCTTAAAGATTTGTTCAACTACTATTAACTTACCATCAGCTAATTCCACAGTGTATGGACTATCTAAGGCAGTGGGACTAACATTTAGCAACTTAGCAAGTGAACTAGATACAAAACTCCGATCGGCACCAGTGTCAAATAACATAGAGGCATAGTGATTATTTAAGAGGAACGTACCCGTAACGATGTTGGGATCCTCCCGTGCTTGACGTCCTCCAATCACAAACGCCCTGCCCCTAGCACCATTGTTGTTGTTGTTATTGTTATTGTTGTTGTTGGTGCCATTACCATTACCGTTGCCATTCCCATTGCCATTGACAATATTGTCCCCTCCTTTCTTGAGTTGCGGGCAATCTTTCTTAAAATGTCCCATCTTGCCGCACTCAAAACAACCCTTCTGTGCGTTGTTCTGGTTGTTATTCTGGTTGTTGTGGTTGTTTTGTAGCTCCCCGCGACAATCCTTAGCCGCATGTCCAATCTTGCCACACCTTTGGCATCTAGCTCTATCACACTGATTACCTGTATGATGATACCCACACTTGTTGCACTTTGGGTGCTTACCAATATAACCCCCTGATGATGACGATTGCTGACCACTGCTTGAATTATGATAAGACTTGTTTGAGTCTTGCCTCCAGTTTTGCTGATATGATTGTTGGTTGTGACTCTTTGAGTTGTTACCTTCCCACTTTCTTTTATGATCTCCCACCTTGGTAGCAGATGTTCGTTTAGGCAGAGTCCCCTGTAACACTGCCTGATCAGTAAGCTGATGCGCTAAACGAACAGCTTGTTGAATGGTGGTGGGATTTGCTGAAGTAACCAACCCCTGAATCTGAGGCACTAGTCCCCCAATGTATCTTTCAATCCACTTACTGGCTGGAGTAGCCATGTGTGGTAAAAGTCTGGCCAATTCATGTGACCTGGTTGTGTACTCTTCAATATTTGACCCCTCCATCTTGAGGTGCCAGTATTCTTCCTCTAATTTTTGCATCTCACTACGAGGACAGTACTCCTCCTGCATTAAAGTTTTGAAGCCATTCCAAGTTAAGGCATTGGCCTCACCCAACCCCAGAGTCTGAACATTCGAGTTCCACCAGGTTAATGCTGGACCCTCCAATGTTCCCGTTGCAAACTTCACTTTGCTCTCGTCAGGGCAGTTGCACATTTCAAACACAGACTCCGCCTTTTCAATCCACCGAAGGAGTCCAATGGCCCCCTCCGACCCTTTGAAATTGTGTGGTTTACAGTCCAAGAACATCTTGAACGTGCACACCTGTGGGTTAACCAGTCCCCCAGCTGGACCATGTGGTCCTGCGTTGTGTGTCTGCGCATATTGTGCGATTGCCTCTGCAACTCTGTTGTTAATTAGCTCGTTGAGCTCAGCGACTGTCATGTGAACGTTTCCCTCAGCCATTAGTTTCCTATTTACAAGAAGTGTTAGCATGCTTGCAAAGTCTAATGTAACATGTGTAAGTAACACAACAAACACAACATATAATGTATAAATCAATACAACTGTTGGCAATAAATAATAGTTCTTCAATAGATAGAAATTTGATTTGAGTACAATACTTTTGAAATAACATAAGTTTTCAAACTACTAATGTAGGAACACAACCCGTTCCTAATAAGTTTAAACAAAACAAACAAAGAAAAAAGAAAAAAAAATCAATCATCCTCAACGGTGGATTCAGGATCGGAATCAACAACTGGTGCTGGTTCCTCCTCCTCCTCCTCTTCATCCTGTTCCTCGTTCTCAGAGGCCACTAAATCCTCCAAGGCTTCAATCCTGCCCTCCAAAATCTCGGCTCGGTTCTCCGAAGCTTCAAGACGATCAATCAAGTTAATCATCTCATTCCGCATATCATGAACCAGATGGGCAAGTTCCTCTTGCCTCTCATTAGCATCCCATTGTTCCTGAGAGTTTTGTGCGATCCTATCTTCTGCCTCGTACAAATCCTCGCGCAGTTTGGCGATCTCCTCAGCGTCCGTCCTTTGCCTCTTAGGCTCAGGAGCATCTAGTACTGGTGGTGGATGTGTAGAAGGTCCCTCAGCAGGGATCTGCCGAGTGCCCTCCACTGACTCCTCCTCCGGATCCTCATCCGGGTCCTCATCTGGATCCTCCTCTGGATCCTCCTCCGGGTCCTCCTCCGGATCCTCCTCCGGATCTGAGTCATCCCTCTCATATGGTGGAGGAGATGGAATAGGTGGTGGTGGTGATGATGGTGGTGCTGGAACTATCGGTGCCTCGTCCTCAGAATCATCAATATAAATGTAAGGTACTGATGATGATGCCATGCCTGTTACATAATACTATATGTAAGTGCAATGCCATGGAATGTGTAAACAAGTCAATTACATAATACCATATGTAATTTCTAAGTAATAAGTGTAAGCATATGTGTCTAATGTCTAACAGTCATAGTCTAAGTCTACAAATGCAAACCTAGTTCGCTATAACCAATGTCTCTGATACCAATCTGTCACACCCCCAATTTTCAACTAACGGAATCATACCGTTTGGGAACGTGACAAACCAGGATCTCAGATCATTAGACATAACGAAGACCTCTATATGAATTTCAAAACATACTTTGGTCATAACATCAGAGTTTTCAAAATTTGCGGAAGCGTTATAAAACCAGTAACAGTTGTAAAATGTAAAATACAATACAAAGTTTCAAATGTTCAAATCCAAATATCTAAAATGTTTAAAATGCATGCGACTCTATCTCCTAGTCCATGCCAGTCTTTATTGCGCGCCTTAGCGTCCTGAGAAAACATGTAAATCAAGTCAACACAAAGGTTGGTGCATAACACAGGTTTTAAGTATTCACAGTGTTCAAAACAACAGTTTGAATATCAAGTTTGCAGATAACATAATCACACATGCACAGTCATGATAGCTAGTCATATAAACTATTTACATAAGTGGTCGACACCGAAGCTGACGAATTGCCATGCTATAGCATGTTTTTGCCTTGCCACTATTGTCTAGCACAACAATAGTAAAATGTGTTTGGTCAGTTAAACACTTGCGTAGATCCCATCTACCAAGTGAGGTTTGTCAAACCTAATAGATCTATTTCCAACTACCACGCTTTGCGCTACGGCAAACTAAACGGTTCGAGGTGTGTAAGGACTTTCAATTGCTATGTTGTCACATAATGTAAACAGCTAACTCATGCAAGTGATATGTATCTAAAAAGAGTTTGTTGCACATGTTTTCTCCCCCAAAACAGTTTAAAATAAGAAAGGGGCCGTGTACGCACCTTTGATTGCAGCAGAATGATCACACACTAAAAGCTCGTGTAGGAAATCCTCCTACGAAGAATCTGTGATTAAACAATAACCTAAAGTTATTCGGAATGTCGTTTTGTGCTTGGAATCACATACGTGTCAACACACGTATGTTAGAGTGTTAAGAATGTGCATACGTATGTACGCGTGCCTTTGAAATCGTTTAAATAAAATCATATTTGATTTTATTTAATTAACCGTAATTATACGCGATTTCGTTTTCGTATTAAAATATAATTTTTATTATTCTAATACATTCGGAACTGAATTCTGGTTCTAATGCCACTGAAACGAGTCGAATCGGAGTTCGTATGCGAAAGTTATGATAAAAATACCAAAATAGTCTTAAATTCTCAAAAATGGTGGAACCCGGGATCGAACCCGCGACCCCCCACTCCCATCACACGCATCTTACCACTCCGGCCCGCTAGGGTTTCGCATTAGACATCCGGAATAAATTGTTTTAACCTTTACTTAGCCGGTTTCCCTATTTCTTACTATAGCCGAAGCTTTAACCCTCTAATTGATCATGAATTCGAATCCGATTGACCACAAGACCTTAGGGCTTTGATTCCCATTGTTCAAACGAGTTTAGAAATGTGATTAATTTGATCAACATATAACAGAAAGTTCCAAATCCTGGTTCATCCTAGTTTCGAACTTCATCACATTCCCAATGAATTCAAATTGATCAAACACAATATTATAAAGCTCCAATTCGATGGTTTTTTCATCAAAAAGAGAATTTCGAGCCTAACAGTAGTATTTAATTTGAATAACACATTCAATTGATTCAAAAACCTCTAACCGGTTTCATTTAAAAAAACTTAAAACTCGAACACTAACAATTCGTTATAGTTTGATAAAATTATCATGTGCTTACCCTCAATCGGAACACTCTGAATCTAACTATAATAATCAATTTGAATCTTGAACTCGTTTGTATAAAAATCCCCAAAACCGTTTTGCTCAAGAACCCTAGAAATCGAAATGCTATAATTCGATGTTGATAGCCGAAATTGATTTGGGATTAACCTTAGTCGGCTATTTATGAAGCTACCCATGTAATCTATTTCGATTATTACACTGATTAAACAAGAAACCCCCAAAACCGTTCTTAAAACAAGCCCTAGAACTCGAATCCCATTAAACCGATATTAGAAATTGAAATTGATCTGTGTTTATCCTTAATCGGCCATGTTAGAAGATGTAGGAACGATAACTTACTTGATTTGCTGATGAATTGAAAGAGATCCCTTCTAGCCCTAGGTTCGGCTTCTATGAAATCCAATCCTTCAACTCGAAGCTTCTGATCTTGAATTCTCGTGTGGGAAAGACTCTAAGAATGCCGACTAAAGTTCAGGAAGCTTCAATTGCATGAACTTCTGTCGAATTATATGGTTTTGCTTATACTAGTAACGGTCTTGAAGAACTAGATCGATATTTGGTTTAATTCGGCTGTTAAGATGTTATTAATACTCGAAACCGTTAATAATCATTTAGATATTGATTGTAGCCGGTTTAATTCCATTGTAACAGCCCATTGATTGCAAATTTTGGAATTCCCCAAATCGTTTTAGACTAATTTTGACTTTCCTAGTCAAAATTGTGTGATTTATTAAATTCTAAGTAAATCTCTTATAATCTAAGTGTAGTATACTCTATGATGTTCAAACCTAAACCTTCTAATTTGATTTTTGAAACATCAATATCATTTCTGCCAATTCTCGTTAACGGATCTAACCCGACAATATCGAATTTTCACTAATTGAGCCGATTGAACATTATTGGGCTAAGTTATCTCAATTGGGCCTAATAATCCTAACTGGGCCTACTTCCATCTGCTTGGGCCTTACAAAATACAATTAGGCCTACCTTGGGCCTTGGATTTGTAATTGGGCCTCTCTTGGGCCTTGAATTTGTAATTGGGCCTTCCTTAACCTCATTGGGCCTTACTGGGCCTTCCTTGGCCTTACTGGGCCTTCTTTGGCCTTACTGGGCCTTCTTGGGCCTTACTGGGCCTTCTTTGTCTTATTGGGCCTGTGATCTAACCACTTTCAGTTAACGAGGTTAATCCGAAAAGTCGGATTGTCACAGTGTGGGTATAAGGTCTTGCATGTCTGTGTAATGGTGGTTTTAAGCCACAAGAAGTGTATAGACTACCTTCTAAGACTCCAAGAAGTACTGAAATGATGATGAACAGCTTGTGGGTCTCCTGGACAGCAGGAACTCGCAGGAATGGCAAGGTGGTGACGATTCTTTGAGCTTCAAGGTAGTTAGCAAGCTTCAATCTCCAACTTCCAAGCTTCAAGAATGCTCAACAATGGTGGTTTTTGGGTGAAAATATGGTTTGCAGGTGGTTCTGGTCGAGGATAACCGAGAGGGTGGTGAGAGGGTTGAAGAAAAATGATTAAAAGATGTAGACTAGCCATAATGTTCTTGGATTTATAAGATTTTGTCGCCTGGGCGGCTTCGCGTACCGCGGTCAAAGGCAAAAAGGAGCTTCGCGTAGCGCGGCGGATTTCGGGATTCAAATCCTCCCGAATCTCGTCGCGTATCGCGATAGTGTTTATCAGTGGGCCATCGCGTACCGCGATGGGTCCCTGAAGAGCCTAATAAGCCCAATTTAATGTGATCCGTTCGTCACTGTTTTCACGTCTACGAACTATCGTTTGGCCTCAATTGAACTTCCAAGTTCAATGTGTGAGTGTTTCGTGAAGTTTTGAGTGTTGTGCTACAAAATGTGCTTGACGTTCACCAACGTTCGTGTGTTTTGACACGTGTGTGCTGTTGGCCGATAATTCATCGAATTATCCTGTCGTATCTCAATGTTCGCACAGTCGTGCTACGTGTCACACTAAATTAATCTAATTCTAGTGCCACGTGTACACAAAGTATTTAAATAAACATTTAAATAAATAATAAGCTGACATGGAAATTACGGGGTGTCATAGTCATCTATACGCACCTCTTCATGCAGTATGTTTAAGGACTCATCTGCCAAGCATTTCTTTAAATTTAACACATGAAAGGTGTTATGGATATCACTAAGCTCTTGAGGTAATTCAAGCCAATAGGCTACCAAGCCAATTTTCTCCACAATTTTGAATGGTCCAATATACCTAGGGCTTAACTTATGTCTTTTCCAAATTGAATAATACCTTTCCAAGGTGAGACTTTTAGCAAAACCTTGTCACCTAATTCAAAATTTAATGGTTTCCGCCTTCTGTCTTCTAACTCTTTTGGCGATATATTGCTGCTACAAGCCTATATTTTTTTCTTCATAGTTTTGTCGTTGTTTCATGAATAACCTCGGGCCCTGTGAGCTGACTATCACCAAATTCTACCCAGCACATAGGAGATCGACATTTTCGTCCATACAAAGCTTCAAAGGGTGCCGCTTTAATGCTTGTGTTGTAGCTATTGTCGTAGGAAAATTATTCTAGGGGTAGGTGAGTATCCCAACTTCCACCAAAAATCTACAACACATAATCTAAGAATGTCTTCTAATGTCCACTCATCTGACCATTAGTTTGCGGATGAGATGTGGTGCTTTGGTCCAAACGAGTCCCTAAAACTTGCTGAAAAGTTTTCCAGAATCTGGAAATAAAACGACTATCTCAATCAGATACGATTGAGACACGTACCCCATGTCTTGATACAATTTCATTCACATATAATTGGGCTAACTTTTCCATCTTGTAATCCATATGGCATCATGACCTCTTGTGGTTCAAGATAATTTTGTGATAAAATCCATAGGAATTCTTTCCCATTTACATTCAGGAATTTCAGGCTGTTGTAGTAAACCATAGGTCTTAAGATGTTCGGCCTTGACCTTAGAACAAGTCAATCATTTCCTTACATAAGTAGCAATGGCTTTCTTCATTCCTGGCCACCAATACTTACTTTTCAGATCCATATACATCTTATCATTCCAAGGGTGTATTGAGTATTTGGACTTATCAGCTTCATCCATTATTACCTCCTGTAAATTACCATAGATCGGGATCCATGTTTGATCGTTAAATTTTTGGGTGTTGTTATCGCCAGACACAAACTTCTTTTCTGAACCATTTAATCCTTCCTTTTCACGTTGGTCTCCTTAAGTGCTTCTTCCTATGCTTCTTGTTGAGCTTCTTGAATATGGGAGATCAGCTTTGTTTGCAAGGTCATTTGCAAAGCGCGTACTCTGAGTGGTTTAACCTTCTCTTTTCTGCTTAAGGCATCTGCAACTATGTTTTCCTTTCCAGGATGGTAGAAAATTTCACAGTCATAATCGCTTAGTAATTCTATCCATCTTCTTTGTCTCATATTTAACATCTTCTTGACAAAAATGTGTTGGAGACTTTTGTGGTCGGTGTAGATGACAAACATTGTTCCGTAAAAGTAGCATCTCCAAATCTTCAGTGCGAACACCACCGCCCCCAATTCTATTCATGGTTTGTGTATTTCTTTGCACGCAACTTAAGTTGTCGAGAGGAATAGGCAATTACCTTTTTCATTGCATTAGAACTCACCCAAGTCCCTGGTGTGATGCATCGTAATATACTAGAAAATTGTCTGTTCCTTCGGGTAGAGTTAGTATGGGTGCATGCACAAAATTTGTCTTAAAATATCAAATGCCTCTTTTTGTTATCTCCCCATTCAAACATGACATTTTTCTTGGTAAGCGATGTTAATCGTTTGGAAATTTTGGAGAAATTCTCTATAAAACACCTATAATAACTGGCTAATCCTAAAAATTGTCTGATTTGAGTAGGAGTTTTTGGAACTTCCCACTTATTGATGGATTCTATCTTTGCTGGATTTTCTTGAATTCCTTTTCCACTTACGACATGCCCGAGAAATTGAACTTCACGCATCCAAAATTCACATTTTGAGAACATAGCGTAAAGTTTTTCCTTCCTTAGTAATTCTAAAATCAACCTTAGATGTCTCTCTTGATCCTCTTTGTTTTGTGAATAATTAATAATATCGTCGATGAATACAATTACAAACTTTTCCAGGTAAGGTTTACATACCCGGTTCATGAGGTCCATGAAAAGAGCCAGTGCATTTGTTAAGCCAAAAGGCATTACTAAGAATCATGGTTGTAGAAGTCGCTAGGCGCTAGTCGGGCGGCGAGGTACCACCTAGGGATTAATCGGGATTAATCGGCGCTAGGCGGATTGGAATTTTTATATGTAATTTTACATATATTTAATATATACACACATTAATATCAATAATATAATAGAATACTTCAAATATATTAAAAAATAAACTAAAACATACTGAGTGAAGTACTTCAAATTACAAACTTAAACACAAAATTCAGAGTTTATGGATGGATTACGATGTTTAGTGGCAGGGTTCAACGTTTCAGATGTTGGATTTGATGTTTTAGAGACATATTACGTATTTGGGGTTGAGAAATGTCTCGAATAATCATTTATCTGGTCCTTTTTACTCGAAAAAAGCCAAAAAAACTAAAAAAACAAAAAAAAAAAATAGGCCGCCTTGGGGGCGCCTAGGCCGCCTAGGCACCGCCTAGGGCAAAAATTACAAGGAAGCCGGGCGCCTTGCGCCTAGGCGGCCGCCTAGGCCGATTTTTACAACCCTGCTAAGAATTCATAATGGCCATACCTGGTTCTGAATGCGGTTTTTGAAACATCAACTTCCTTAAATTTCAATTGATGGTATCCAGACCTCATGTCCATTTTGGAGAAGTAGCTGGATCCTTGTAGTTGGTCAAACATATCATCAATTCAAGGAAGAGGGTACTGATTTTTCACGGCTACTTTTTTCAAATATCGATGGTCTATACACATTCTCAATGTTCCATCCTTCTTTTTAACAAACAACACATGTGCTCCTCATGGGGAGAAACTTGGTCTAATAAACCTTTATCCATAAGCTCTTGTAGTTGTATCATTAACTCTTGCATCTATGATGGTAGGAGTCTGTATGGTGATTTAGCAACAGGGGCTGCACCTACTGCCAGATCGATTCGAAATTCAACTTGTCTTGCTGGCAGACGTCCAAGAAACTCATCAGGAAATACATCAGAGTATTCTGACACAACAGGTACATCTTCAATTTGTTTCTCTTTTTCTTCACTTAGCACGTATGCTAGGAATGAGATACATCACTTTCTTAAGCATTTGTTGGCCTTCATGACGGGATATGGTATTAAAATTCTCCCTTGACCTTTGTCCATGGATAACTAGTATTGTCCCGTCTGTTTTAGGAATCATCAAAAGTTTCTTATCACAAAAAAATTCTGCTTTATTTTCTGCTAGCCAGTCCATACCCGCAACAATATCGAACTCGCCTAATTGCACCGGCATTAATTTTAATTGGAATAAATTACCATCAAAATTAATGGTACAAATGTTTATTATTTCACCAGCCTCAATTGTTTTACCATCTGCTAGTTCTGTGGTATATACATTAGTTAGCTTAGAAGAGTCTAACTTAATCCTAGGTCTAAAGTTTGTTGAGACAAAACTTTTGCTTGCACCAGTATCAAATAATATGAAGGCATAGTTATTATTTACTTGAAACATACCAGTTATGAAGTCAAACTCACCATGGGCATTTTCAGCATTCATAACAAAGGCTCTACCTTATGGGCTTCCAATAGTGTTTTTTTTCTCCTTTAGTTTCGGGCAATCTGGGCAAAGATGATTCGGATCACCACATTCATGACACTTGGTGGGGGCAGTTATTTTGGAACTACAATCTTTGGTCGTATGACCCTGTCAGTTGCATTTTTAGCACACATACGATTTACACTCCCCCAAATGAAACTTTTGACACTTTGGACACTGTTTAGCTGTGCATTCGCCATGATGGTGGCGATAGCACCTATTGCATAATGGCTGACTTCCTTGGTATGCATTCTTTTCTTGATTATTTTTTTCAACAATCTTTCTAGATGGTCCATTGTCGCTCCTTTTGGTATTATTACTAGAATTTCCTTCAGTTGATTAGTTTTCATACCATTTCCTTTTGAAACCTACCTTATCAGTCCCCTTTACTTCATTAGAGCGAAGTATCTCATGAGTCAAGGTCCCGAATAATTCCACAGCTTCTTGGAATTGGATGGTTTAGCTGCTTTTACCAAACCCCAAATTTGTGGAATTAGACCTCATACATATCTTCCTATTATTTTAGGTTTGGGGGTAAGTAAATGTGGCACCAAGCGTGCCAATTCATCAAAATGATTAGTATATTCTACATGCTCCTCAGGACCATTCATAATCAACTTTAGAAATTCGAACTCCATTTTCCCAATCTCGTTGATGGGGCAATATCTTTTAGTGAGAGGCCCCAAGCTTAGGTACCTCCCAAAGCTGGGTTTGCATCATCGTCACATATTTCATAAACCCAAAACTTTCATAATCATGCAGCGGAATTTAAACATAGTTTGTCAAAACATAAATACATGTAATTTTCTATATTAAAACATATCAGATTTCCATAACCGCTGGATCTTTTAACGTCATGCCACGGGCTCCATCCTGTCCTCGTACCTATTCTTCGACATGACATACATACTAAAAAGTAAGCTTACGCTGGTGAGTTCTATTTTTCATAAAACATCATTAACATCATGTGAGTTACAACATCGTTTACTTAAAACATGATGCATTCGTCATTCATAACCATAACACATAATCATCATACAACCACTGTTACTGACCGTAAACATTGGGCTTATGCCGGCACAAGGCTCCATTAAATTGACTTGTCTTGCCAAAGCTTTCTGTAGATCCTTACTTACCCAGTACAAGTAGTGGAGCATCCTCATACTTACCACATAACTAATATGGGAGCATTAACATACTTACCCCATAAGAATATGGGAGCAACATCATACTTACCCCATAAGAATATGGGAGCAACATCATACTTACCCCAGAAGAATATGGGAGCAACATCATACTTACCCAATAAGAATATGGAAGCAACATCATACTTACCTCATAAGAATATGGGAGGAACATTATAATTACCCCATAAGAATTTGGGATAACCTCGTATATCATAACATGTTATGTTAGAATCTTTTCATCATAACATTATAACATACCATCATCATAAACAAGTCATGCTAGCATCTTATCATCATAACATCATAACATACCATCATCATAAACATGTCATGCTAGCATCTTATCATCATAACATTATCCTAATAGCTTAGGACTTCATCATCATTTAGCTATCATCATAATAATCATTATCATAGCACATCATCTTACTTACGTCATCACATACAGTCATACATTCGACAACATAACACATCATCATGCATTAATCATTCATGCACATCATCTTAGTACTTTATCAAACATCTCATATCATCATATAGCAACATAGTAGCATGTATGTCAGCCCAAAACATATTTACACAGAACATGTATAAAAGAGGTCATCTAGAACTCACTTGATAGTGGAGTGGCTTTTAGCTTCCTAAACCGAATTTCCTTGGCTAGGACTCAAGATTCTACATCATCGCATCGTCTCATTACATTTCATTCCTATACTTAGAATTTATTATAAGTCCTCATCTTTCACTTAACTAGCTCCCAGTATCCGAAAATCCTAAAGTTCTTGAAATTAACATAGTATTCGAAACATGATGTTCACAAAATTCATGAAATTCACGAATTCCTCAAGTACACGAAATTACTGGAGTTCATGAAACATCAAAGTATTCGGAATCACAAACTTGACGAATTCTCTAGAGTACACGAACTCATGGTTCACGAAATAGGGTTCACGAACTTGAAGTTCACGAATTAGAGTTCACGAACTAAGGGTTCACAATCTAAGCACAGGTTCGGGTACTTCTATTCGTGTACTTTTTCGTGTACCTTTTCGAATGCTCATCTTTTCTACATAAAACATCTCAGAAAAACTATCCCAGACTTGTGCATATAGTTATAGGTTCCTATGGCCTAACCAACGCATTGGAACCAAAAAGGAACGAACTTTATGCATAAAGGTATGCCATTTAAGCATAGTTTCCTTTCTGTCTAAAATTCATAACTTTTACGAATCAAACCCTTACCTGGTGTTTAATGATGCTCTCTGAGCTTCCCATGTTTTTCCACCACATTTTGATCGATCAAATGTCGTTTCTTCTAGTTCACGAACAGCCACTTTGCGTGCTTTAGAGAGAATGCTTTTAGCCAAAGGTGAGCACGGTTCCCAATGCACTCATATATATAGACAAGGTTCACGAAAATGAAGTTCATGAAATGGGTTCGTGTACTCCAGTTCATGATATTCTGTTTGGTTTGTTTTTCATCTCTTTCCTACAAGTTAATTATTCGTTACCCATTCGTAAGTTCAACCAACTTGCATAAAAATTGGGGGTGTTACAAGTCTCCCCCCATTACAATAGGTTTCGTCTCGAAACTTGCCTTGTTACATCTCGAACAAATGGGGATACAATCTCTTCATTTCCTCTTCGGTTTCCCACATAGCGTCTGAACCTTTCCGATGCCTCCATTGTACTTTGACTTATTGAATCGTTTTGTTCCGTAGTTGCTTTTCCTTGATTTCCATGATCGTGACTAGTTCATTAATATAGTCCTATCGGTTATCCTCCTCGATGTCATCCAAAGGAACATGTGCTTGCTCATCCGCCAAGCATTTCCTAAGATGTGAAACGTGAAAGGTAAAATGGATCCCGTTCAGCTCCTCTGGTAGGTCCACTAGATACGCGACCTTCCCTACTCGTGCTTCTATCCGAAGCAGTCCCATGTACCTCGGACTTAGCTTTCCTCTCTTTCGGAATCGAATGATTCCCTTCCATGGTTATACTTTCAGCAACACGTTATTGCCAACATTGAACTCTATTGGTCTGCGACGCTTGTCTGCGTAGGGCTTTTGGCGATCTTGTGAGGCTTTCATACGTGAGTTTATCACTCATAGCTTTTCTGCCATATCGATCACAGCATCCTTGTTTCCCATTTATTTATGTTCAACTTCACCCCAACGCACTTGGGTTCTACATGGTATAGCATATAACACCTCACAGGGGGAAGTCCGATACTAGTGTGGCAACTGTTATTATAAGAAAACTCCACCAATGGCAAGTGGTCATCCCAGCTTCCTCTAAAATCTATAATGCATGCCCTAAGCATATCCTATAGAGTTTGGATAGTACTTTCCGACTGTCCGTCCGTCTGGGGATGATAGGCGGTGCTGATGTTCAATCTTATTCCCATCATGTCATGAAACTGTTTCCAAAATCTGGAACTCAACACCGTATCTCTATCCGACACAATGAATATAGGGAATCCATGTCGGGTCACAATTTCCTTCACGAACAACTCAGATAACCTTTCGGACGTATATGTTTCCCTGATAGGGAGGAAGTGTGCACTCTTCGTCAAACGGTCCACAATCACCCATATGGTATCATGCCGCTTAGCTGTTCTAGTTAGCTTGGTGATGTGTTCCCATTTCCAATCCAGTGCCTCTAGAGGTTGCACATATCCATAGGGCTTCTGATGTTCAGCCTTCACTTGCGCACAAGTAAGGCACATGTTCTCATACTTCATCACGTCAAACTTCATCCCTGGCCACCAATAGTCTTTTCATAAGTCTTGATACATCTTTGTCGCACCGGGATGCACATAATAACACGATTTGTGGGCTTCATCTAAAATCCTCTATCGAATGTCCCCATTTCTGGGCACCCATATTCGACCGAATCGTACTTTCACAACGTAATGGTTGTCTTCCAAGCTCTTCACCTGCACAAAGACACGTTCAAAGCCCACATTCCCTTATTCTAAGCCTTTCGTTGCGCCTCCTTGAGCTAATTCAGAAAGCAAGGCGTTATTACCAAACTGTATGACTTTACCCGTATGGTCGGATGCTCGGCCTTACGACTTAAAGCATCTGCCACCACATTGGCTTTCCCCGGGTGATATAGAATATCACAATCGTAATCCTTTAGTAGCTCAAGCCATGGTCTCTGCCTCATGTTAAGATCTTTTTGTTCCAAGAAATATTTCAAACACTTGTGGTCGGTGTAGATGATACTCCTGACTCCATACAATAGTGTCTCCATATTTTCAATGCAAACACCACTACAGCTAGCTCGAGATGGTGGGTCGGGTAGTTAGCCTCATGAATCTTTAATTGGCGTGAAGCATAAGCTATCACCCTTCCCCTTTTCATAAGTACACATCCCAACCCTTGTCGTGATACATCAGCATACACAACCAAATCATCATTTCCATCCGGTAATGCTAGAATAGGAGCTTGGGTAAGTTTATGCTATAGCATTGTAAACACATGTTCTTGGTTCTAGCCCCATTCATGCTTTACGTCTTTCTTCGTAAGCTTCATCAATGGTGTAGCTATCTTGGATAAGTCTTGAATAAATCTCTGATAATAACCAGCCAAACTAAGAAAACTGTGTACCTCTGTCAGTGACTTTGGAGTGCTACATTTCATAACCGTTTCCACTTTAGTTGGGTCAACCATAATGCCTTCTAGGTTCACCACGTGACCCAGAAACTCCACTTCCCGTAGCCAGAAGGTGCATTTGGAAAACTTAGCATAAAGTTTCTCTTTCCTCAAGGTCTCTAATACCTCTCGTAAGTGACAAGCATGATCTCCCTCATTCTTCGAATAAATCAAAATATCATCAATAAACCCAATCACCGATCGGTCGACATACCTTGTTCATCAAATCCATAAATGTTGCAGGAGCATTCGTCAATCCAAATGACATAATGAGAAACTCGTAATGCCCATAACGTGTTCAGAAAGCAAACTTTGGAATATCCTGCTCTCAAACTTTCAACTGATAGTAACCAGATTGGAGATCTATCTTGGAGAACTAGCTTGCACCTTGTAATTGATCTAACAAATCATCCATTCCAGGTAGAGGATACATGTTGGTTACAGTCAAGTTTTTTAGTTCCCAGTAATCGATACACATCCTCATGCTTCCATCTTTCTTCTTTACAAACAGCACCGGTGCTCCCCAAGGAGAGACACTTGGTTGTATAAACCTTTTTCGAGAAGTTCTTGTAGCTGGGCCATCATTTCTTTCATTTCGTTGAGAGCCAAACGATATGGTGTTTTGGCGGCGAGTTTGGCCCCCATCACTAAGTTGGTTTAGAACTCAATTTCCTGTTCAGGTGGTAATCCAGGAAATTCCTCAAGGAATACATTAGGGAAGTTACACACCATGTGTACATCATTAATTGTCCTTGTATCACGTTCCTCAATCACATAAGCCAAGTAAGTTCAACACTCTCGCCTCATCATATCATCAGCCTTGATCATCGAAATGATCTTTGCCGTATACATCGCTTTATCACCATAGATCGTAACAGGACTCCTATTCAATGCTCATAAACATATAATATTACGTCAATATAATATGTTAGCCTCATATATGGCTAGCCAATCCATACCCAAGACCATATCGAAACCTCCTAAGGTTATAAGAAACAATCGTACGGGGAACCAATGACCTTCTATCCAATATAACAATCATCTATAGCCTCCGTCACCCTGGTCATCCTACAAATAGTTGTCTCTACATCAAATAGCCGATCTATCTTCTTAACCTCCCCACGTAACCAATCATAGAAGGTAGAAGATCAAAACACATACTGGCACTAGAATCAAACAATACAAATGTAGGAATATTGTTTATAGAAAAGGTACCTGTGACCACATCAGGGTCCTCCATAGGATCATCCTTGGTCATTGTGAAGGCTCGGACATTAGCTTTCTTCTTATTGTTCTTCGTTATTTCCATCGGCATTGATGTTCCTTGCCTTTGTCTTCTGACAATCGTTGGACAGATGTCCATACCCCTTGCACCTAAAACATTGGGTGACATTCGGACAATTGACAGAAAAAGGCCCCGTCTTCCTGCATCGAAAACATAAATTAGTGCCCCCCAGGCACTGTCCCGAGTGGCTCTTGCCACAATTGTTGCATCGGCCCGTATCCTCTTGCTTTATCTTCTTTTTAGAAAACTTTCGTTGGTCTGTTTGGCCTCTCTTGATTCCGAGGAACACTTTCGTCTTTGACTCCTCCTTGACTGGCTCGTCAGCTAGCACATTATCTCATACTATCCCATTGAGCTCCACAATTAAATCAAACATCTTGGGAGTGTTTGCCTTAACATGAATTCGAACCTTTGGAGGCAAGCCCTCCATGTACAGTTTCACCCTATGTTCCTCAGTAGCAACCAGATGAGGAACAAGCCTCGCCATCTCATTGGATCTTGAAGTGTATTGCCTGTGGTTCAGGCTCCCAGCCTTTAGAACCAAAAATTCCCTTTCCACCTTGTCAAGCTCATTCTTAGGGTAGAACTGCCTGGTGACCAATTCCTTCAGATCATCCTACTTCATCTTCTCCATTTCTGCAGCACTTTTTGATTGTTTGAATGTATTTCGCCAATGAAATGCCTCCTCGACAAGAGAGTGAGCTGCAAACTTTACAGCTTGGTCGACTTGACACTCACTGATGGAGATGACAGCTTCCATAGTTGATACCCAGTGGCAGGTGGCCACTGCATCTTTCTTTCCATCAAAGGTTGGTGGATTGAATCCTTTGAAGGCCTTGTAGTCACAACCCTTCAGTTTCCCATGCTGGCCTGGCCGCTTTTTGTCTCAATGATCAAGACTTCCTTATCTCCCTTGGAGCTTTCCTTGTTTCCTTCAGACTTGTGCTTTAGTGCATCTTTTAATGACTTAGCAATCATTGCCGTCATCTTCTCATCTATGATCTTGTAGACCTCATCAAAAAATGCCTTTATCATGATAGGCTCCAGTGTGAACTCTTTTTCATTTTCATGTTGTTCGCTAGTCTCGTTTTCTCCTTCATGCTTGTTTTCTTCCACCTCGACACGTGGTTTTTCAGTCTCCTGCTGTTGCTTTCGTGGTCTACCCTTGTGTCCTGCCATCTAGTTTTCTACAGGATGCAACAAACGACTAGTCAATAAGGAATCGATTTAGCATGGAATAAGTGTTGGAAATTGTTAATGATGCTGAGCACGTGTTATTAGCCATTTACCCAACCTATAGGCTCTAAACAACTCCCATCCCATCTCATCAAATTTGCACACACTTGGCTACCTTTCTTGCTTCTATCTATTTCTATTACATCACTACCTAGTTCATACATAACATTCAGTTAGTGGCATTCGTTCATCTGTGGTTGGCAATCCGCGTCATTTTATCCCATTCTCAGTTTAAGTCTTGGCCTTTTGAATGCCAAGATCTCTCAAACTATGGCTCTGATATCAACTTGAGAGGCCTCAAGCCCGAGTACCTCCCAGAGTTGGGTTTGCATCATCGTCACATAGTACTTAAACCAAAAACTTTCATAATCATACAGCGGAATTTAAACATAGTTTGTCAGAACATAAGTACATGTAATTTTATGTATTAAAACATATCAGATTGCCATAACCACCGGATCTTTTAACTTCGTGCCACAGGCTCCATCATGTTCTCGTACCTATTCTTCAACCTCACATACATACTAAAAAGTTAGCTTATGCTGGTGCGTTCTGGTTTTCATAACACATCGTAAACATCATGTGAGTTACAGCTTCATTTACTTCACACATCATAGATTCGTCATTCATAACCATAACACATAATCATCATACAATCATTATTACTGAGCATAAACAGTGGGCTTATGCCGGCACAAGGATCCATAACATTCACCTGTCTCGCCGAAGCATTCCGTAAATCTATATTTACCCAGTACAAGTACTAGAGCATCCTCATACTTACCCCATGACTAATATGGGAGCATCAACCTACTTACCTCATAAAAATATGGGAGCAACATCATACTAAGCCCATAAGAATACGGGAGCAACATCATACTTACCCCATAAGAATATGTGAGCAACATCATACTTACCCATAAGAATATGGGAGCAACCTCGTATATCATAACATGATATGTTAGCATCTTATCATCATAACATCATAACATACAATCATCTTAAACATGTCATGCTAGCATCTTATCATCATAACATACCATCATAAACACGTCATGCTAGCATCTTAGGATTTCATCATCATTTAACTGCCATCATAGTAATCATTATCAGAGCACATCATCTTACCTTCATCATCACATACAGTCAGGCATTCGTTAACATAACACATCATCATGCATTAATCATTCATGCACATCATCTTAGTACTTTATCATACATCTCATAGCATCATATAGCAACATAGTAGCATGTATGTCAGCCAAAACATATTTACACAGAACATGTATAAAAGAAGGTGTCTAGAATTCACTTGATAGTAGAGTGGCTCTTAGCTTCCTAAACCGAATTGCCTTGGCTAGGACTCAAGAACCTACGTCATCGCATCGTCTCATTACATTTCATTCCAAGACTTAGAATTTATTTTAAGTTCTTATATTTCACATAACTAGCTCCCCGTATCCAAAAACCCTAAAGTTCTCAAAATTAACATAGTATTCGGAACATGATGTTCAGGAAATTCATGAAGTTCATGAATTACTCAAGTACATGAAATTACTGGAGTTCACGAAACATCAAAGTATTCAGGATAACAAAGTTCACGAGTTCTCTAGAGTACACGAACTCAGGGTTCACGAAATAGGGTTCACGAACTCGAAGTTCATGAGTTAGGGTTCACGATCTAAGCATAGGTTCGGGTACTTCTATTTGTGTACCTTTTTTGAATACTCATCTTTTCTGCATAAAACATCTCATAAGAGCCATCCCAGACTTGGGGACCTAGTTATAGGTTCCCTATGGCCTTACCAACACATTGGAACTAAAAAGGAACGAACTTTATGCATAAGGGTATGACATTTAAGAATAGTTTCCTTTTTGTCTAAAAATCATAAATTTTATTAATCGAACCCTTACCTAGTGTTTGATGATCCTTTCTGTAGCTTCCCGTGTGTTTGCTCCTCGTTTTGAGCGATCAAAAGTCGTTTCTTGTAGTTCACGAAGAGCCACTTCGTGTACTTGAGAGAGAATGCTTCCAACCATAGGTGAGCACGGTTCCTAATGCACTCATATATATAGAAAAGGTTCACTTAGTTGGTTCACAAAAATGAAGTTCACGATATGGGGTTCGTGTACTCCCAGTTCGTGATCTTCTATTTGGTTTGTTTTTCATCACTTCCCTACAATTTAATTATCCGTTACCCATTCGTAAGTTCAACTAACTTGCATAAAAATTCGGGGTGTTACATTTGTCATTATATTTCTGAATTCAATCCAGCTCATATGATTTACAGCATTCCTACCGTGGGTTTGTAGGACCACTTTCCACCATGCTAGGGCGGCATCCGTTAGGGAATGAGTCGCATATCGTACTTTGTTTCCCTCCACGCGTTCACTTATGTCAAGAACTGCCTCTATCTCTTCCAACCATCTAACAGTTGCTATAGCTCCTTCAGATCCATAGTAATTACTAGGTTTATAGGCCATGAAAGCCTTGTAGGAGCACCCTGACCAGCTCCTCTATTTTCACGATTTTCTTCTTCGTTTTCGATGTTTCCGCCACCAATTCCATATTCATGAGTCTCACTGTTTTGGTTTAAATTTTCATGTTGATTAAGTGATGCATTGACATGTGCTATAATGGTGGGTAGAGAATTTGTGAAGGTTTTCTGTAATAAGTCGTTGTAGCGTTGCATCATTGTTGGCAGTGGTGTTGGTATTAATGTTTTCTTTGGAATTTGAATTGTTTGTATTTGCATTTGAACCATTTGTATTGGGTGGGTGTTGTGGACCTGATCGACCACTCGCTCGGGAGGTCATACCAGCTCTCTGGTTTATAATTCATCCTCGTCCTACTCCTCGACCACGACCTCATCCTTGACTTCATGCCATTGCTATAAAACATATGGTTTAGCATATAATAGATGACAATTATTAGATATATATGAAATAAAATTTTAGGCATTTCATTCATATTAGCCGATTGCGTTACAAAACTGGACATAAGCTAAACGCTAAATGTCGATAAAATAAAGATAACTACTTGATATTGGACCCAATGGCAGGCCACTTGTGTCATTACAATAGATAAAAATAAAATAAAATGATACGATGAGAATGGATACTAATGGTGAAGACGGTGACGATGAGGTCAAAGTGTGCGCTCGACATATTTGCTGATGCGCATCAAGGCCTTCTCGAACCGATTGGCCCAAGTAGTGGCCCTGTTCCATTGCTGCACAACACGGTCATAGTCATCATGTTGTATCCAGGCATGATCCATTGCATGGTTTATGGGTAGAGACTCTGGTTCTGGTAATGCTAGTAGGGGCTGGTTTACTAGTAAAGGCCCAGAAAAATATCGGTGTTCCACTATCGGGAAATACTGTGATACACTAGAAAGACGTGGTCATGTCTGGTAGGGGTCATCAGAATGTCCAGACATTCCTATGTGTACACTGTGATGTGCCTTTACATCACGTCCAGGTTGTTCAACATAAGGAAATGGTACTGCTGGGGAATAAGGTGGCAACACAGGTGGCACGAGTGGTTCAGCTCATTCGGGCACCTGGGCGAACCGACATACCTGCCAAATGTCTGGCTCATGGGGCTACACCGGTTCGAGAGCGGGTGCTTCTATGTGTACTACTCCCATTAGATGTCCAAGAGTTGTATGGCTCAATCGTGGGCTCTAATTCTTCTGGGGCCAATTCATGGGGCTTGGTATGTAGTTGGTCGGACCGCAACCTGGTGGAAAGTTACAGGTAGCATTGACCCTCAGGAGCCTAGATGGTCCTGCTTCTATGTCGAAAGGATATGCATTAAACTGCTAGTTGCATTGAGTATGTTGGGAAAATTAGTCTTGGTGGTGTATCTTGAATTATAATAAATTTTCCTTTATTATCTTCTTGTCCTGCCATTTCTTAAATTTTGCCCACACAAAAAAAAAGTATATAGTTAGTGAGTGGGTATGTATACATATATATACATATATGTAATTTCCTTCCAAGTTTAATTTCCCTATTGCTAGGATGTATGTCCTCCAGCTTTGGTCCAAATTATTGCGGTTAAAGCCAATGTAAATTTTTTTTCCTCTTTTTTTTATCTAGTTTACTGAAACCTTTGGCTCTGGTACCAAACTAGCACACCCCAACTCAGGGACAAGGTTCGATAACTGGTAGTAACCAAATCCAGCGGAATTTACTAGTGTGTTACAACAATCACAACTATCACTATTACAATACATTGTTTGGAAAGAAAGAAAATAACAGAAAAATAATTAAGTTTGCAACCCAATTGTCACACCCCGAGCCGGCGGGATAGGATCGGTTGTCCCGTCGGGCGGAAGGTTCCCGGGGCGCGATATCGTGAGTGATAATCGGATTGATCAGATTGTTATATGGCACATGATACCTAAATGAGAAATGCTAAATATGATAGAATTACAAAGTTAAATTACATCAGTATTGTTTATAATTTAACAATGTAATTCTATCATATTTAGCATTTCTCATTTAGGTATCATGTGCCATATAACAATCTGATCAATCCGATTATCACTCACGATATCGCGCCCCGGGAACCTTCCGCCCGACGGGACAACCGATCCTATCCCGCCGGCTCGGGGTGTGACAGATTGGTATCAGAGCCATGGTTATAGAGAAATATAGGTCATTTATTTAAACGGTTTGGCCTAGACTATAACCTAGGGACCCTGCATGTAGAGAACATAGGAACTAGGAATTTACTTGCATTGTGTCTTCTGCATTCGATCATTGCACTAACCAATGTTATATTGGTTATGATTAGAATGTCACCAAGAAGACAACCATCACCGCCTCTACCTTCGCAAGAGACGGATCCAGCAGTCGAGGCACTTGCAACACTGATCACTGAACAGTTGGTGACGATTCTCCCTGGAATCATCACCCGGATCAGGAACAGTGAGGAGTTTGCTAAGAGTTTCCCACTACTTGCTGCAGAGAAGAAGGAACCGGAAGGAGGAGAAACAAGCAGGAAGCGAAAGCGGGGTTGTTCTAAGAAATCAAGAGAACTCGTAATCTACACCGAGGCCATTCCCCTTCGTCAGATGGTCGTTGCTCCAGAGTCAGAGGGTCGTAAGTTTTATGCAAGCAAATTTCCTTTATGTGCCACGTGCGGTCTTCACCATGCTAAGGATAAACTATGCAAACATTGTCTGAACTGCGGGGGAAAGGGACACTGGAGTCGTGATTGTAATAATCCCCCTACTCATAACCAGAATCCTGGAAACACTACATATCCTCTTCCTCGATACAGAAAGGATTGTTATGTGTGCGGATTATCCGAACACATTTCACGAGACTGCCCCGTGAGGATATCTTCCACAAGTCCTGCCCATTTTAAGGGAAAAGCTCCCCTCTGTTCAGTTTGTCACCACCATCATCGAGCTGAACTCTCATGTGTACCATGCACGCATTGTGGAGAGACGGGACACTGGAAGCAGCAGTGCAGGTCATCAACAACCTCTACTCCCCGTCAATATGTTGGTGCATATCCAAAATGTGCCAGATGTGGTTTTCACCATGATGAGGAGAAACCTTGTAAACGCTGTCAGAATTGTGGAAGATACGGACACTGGATCCAACAGTGTCGGTTGAATTCGACTAGGAAACAGAAACAAAAAGCGAGCACCTCTACTTCCTCTCAACACAACAACAACTGCTACACGTGCGGAATGCACGGACATTTTGCGAGGGACTGTTCTAGGAAAATGCCTCTAGCAGACCCAGCAGTCACTGAGGAACTACTTGCTTTACCAGCTCCTGGGGAACATTCGGAGTCCGATGACCCCACAGGTATGCATATTTCATACTGTTATGTTAAATTGCTTATCAGAGTGCTAATTTTAAAAGCATACTCCATTGTGACTTTAGAAACAATGAATTCAAGGAACTGTAAGAAGTTAGTTGCAAATAAGATAATAGGAATGGTAACCTAACAAAGTCTTGGATTAAATAAACGTTAAGTAAATAAATAAAGGTAGGGTGAATCTTAATTACAGTCTAGTTACTATAATTAGGAAAATAACCTTATTTAGTAGAATAATAGAAGGCCATAGATAGTTAGATGCTAAAGCCAGTATGTAAACTATTATTCCGTCACCTAGAACTATAGAACTCGAATCATTTGATTTAGAGAACCTCGGTTCTACGATATCAGGAAAGGATGACCTTAAGAACTGTGCTAGAATCATAGCTAAATTAGGATAAGTAAACCAAGAGAAAGCAGTTAGGAATGCAAGGCAAAGATATACCAAAGATAAATATTCCGAATAAAAGATGGGCATTCCAAGTTATGGTAATGCTATTCGGATGGAAGAACGCTCCCGTGGTTTTCATGAACCACATGAACCGAGGGTGCATATTGTATCTGGATCAAATTATCATTTCCACTAAGGATGGTATACTGATTCATCTTAGCGACAAGACAGAACGCGAACAACATATCAGGGATAATCTAGAGCTGTAAAGGAAGAACAATCCTATGTTAAATTCTTAAATTGTGAATTAAGGATAAGAACAATTAACGGTGGAAACAACATTTACAGTAAGTTTCAGTAAGTCACATGATTTTGGGTATGAGTGAAGTAAATATACATCACCTCACAGTGAGTATAGGATTACTTAGAAGGGATAAACCATTACCTTTATTCCAATAGTAATACCATATCTTAAGTAGACCTTCCCGACATATAAGACCACTTTCAAAGTTGAGAACAGATTAAACAGATGGTGAAGTATGTATACGGTTATATCAAATAACCTAAGAATTCACCATGTGACGTGAGAATCTTAACCAGACGATCAAGATTCAGAGTTGTCAGAGTCACTTATGAAAGCTTTAAGGAGTGTGTCAGGTGATAGAACAGAAAGACAATTTGAGATAAACTGGATGAAATGCCTACCACCAAAATGGTGGATTTCGGTGATAGGTCAATCCAGAAGAATTACTCTTGAGAAAGCACACGAACCAGATAATTAGTGCATTCGGGCGCCGATAAAATGTACTGAGAATTACAGAGATTTTATTGGTGGCCGGGAATGAAGAAAGACATAGCCGAATACGTCGGCAGATGTCTTGCGTGTGCAAGAGTAAAAGCGGAACACCAGAAACCGTCTGGTTTACTGGAACAGCCTGAGATTCCACTCTGGAAGTGGGAACAAGTAGCTATGGATTTTATTACCAAGCTACCCCGCACTTCCAGTGGTCACGACACCATTTGGGTGATCATCGATCGTTTAACAAAATCTGCTCACTTCTTGCCGATGCGTGAAACTTTCACGATGGATAAACTGGCAAGATTGTACATCAACGAGATAGTGGTACGCCATGGTGTGCAATTGTCAATTATTTCTGATAGAGACAGCAGATTTACTTCAAGGTTCTGGAAATCACTGCAGAAATCTCTAGGGACACAGTTAAATCTAAGTACAGCTTACCATCCACAAACGGACGGCCAAAGCGAACGTACAATTCAAACCCTAGAGGACATGTTGAGAACTTGTGTTCTAGATTTTGGTGGTAATTGGGATTCTCACTTGCCACTAATCGAGTTCTCCTACAACAACAGTTATCACAGCAGCATCGGTTGTGCCCCATTCGAGGCTCTTTATGGTCGAAAATGCCGGTCGCCGATCTGTTGGTCGGAAGTAGGAGATAATCGTATCACTTGGCCAGAACTTATACAAGAGACTATAGACAAGATAACTCAGATACAACAAAGACTACAAGCAACACGAAGCAGACAAAAGAGCTATGCTGATAAACGGCGCAAGCCGTTGGAATTCCAAGTGGGTGATCGTGTCATGTTAAAGGTTTCCCCTTGGAAAGGTGTATTCGATTCGCGAAGAAAGGCAAACTAACACCACGATATGTGGGACCGTTCGAGATCATCGAACGTATTGGTCCTGTGGCGTACAGATTGAGCTTACCAGATGAACTCAATGGTGTGCATGACGTTTTCACGTCTCGAACTTAAAGAAATGCCGTGCTGACGAATCACTCTTCATTCCACTTGAAGAGATTCAAGTTGATGAACAGTTGCACTTTATCAAAGAACCTTTAGAGATTATGGATCGCAAGGTTAAACAATTGAGGCGAAGCCATATCCCCATTGTAAAGGTTCGTTGGAACTCAAGACGCGGACCCGAGTTTACTTGGGAACGTGAAGATCACATGAAGTTAAAGTATCCCCAACTGTTTGAAGATGTGACAATCCGACTTTTCGGATTAACCTTGTTAATTGAAGATGGTGAGATCACAGGCCCAACAAGATATGTAAGGCCCAGTAAGGCCAAAAAAGGCCCAATAGAGCCAAGGCAAGCCAAATCACAAACCTGAGGCCCAACGTAGGCCCAATGAGGCCCAAGATAGGCCCAATTGTAAATATGAGGCCCAAGGTAGGCCCAATTGTATTTATTAAGCCCAAAAGGGTTAACCTAGCCAATAATGTTCTAAGTGGCCCAATTAGTGACAATTCGGCAATTCGGATTAACTCCGTTAACTATGGAATAAACCGAAATGTTATGTGATCGAACAAAAATAAATTAAAAGGGTTTGAATTAATAAAAATCGGTCCAAAAATCAATTCAATTGCAAAGATTGAATTTGTAATTGGTTAAAACACTAGTTGACTTTTAAAGTCAAAATTCGTCTTGAAAATCATATGGAATTTCGAAATTCACATTTAATCCGAGTTGTAACCGAATTAAACCTCACTAATCATCACATTGATGATTATTAACAACTACTATACGTTATTACTGCATTAATCACCGAATTAAATGATATAATGAACCAAAACGTAGAAACCGTAGCTATGAATGCCAAGACTATATAATTCGTCCATGATACTTCGAATTGAATTTCCACAAAGTGAAATCGGCACCCTTAGGGTCTTTTACATACATCAAATTGATCTAAGAAGTTTTGGATTGAAGAAAACGATTGAGAGGTGGCCGAAACCCAACCCCATAGTCGATCTACACCAATTCGAAGTCCATCCAGGTAAAAACTCATACCTAAACATCCTAAACAGGCCGACTAAGATTTACCCTAAGACAATTTCGTTTATAAACATCAAATTGGATGAACTCTATTTCTAGGGTTCCTTATCAAGAATGTTTTGGGGGTTTACAAACAATCGAACTTAAAAATCAAATTAAACAGCATCAACAGTTTCAGAAGAGGCCGATTAACATAATCTCTATGTTAATTGTAGCAAACAACAACGAGTTATTCAAAAACGATTTCTAGGGTTCATCACTTAAAGCAATTTGGGGGTTTTGATTCAAACGCGTTTAAGAATTTGATTAAATCACACAGAAACTTTCGGAATCATGTGTTTATTGAAAACCATAAGTCAATTTAATTAAACAACAACGAATTGAAGGATTTCGAATTCTAGGGTTCATGAATAAAACCGATTTAGGGATTTTAGATTGAATGAACTTGGTTTTCAAATTAATTGGTACAGATGGTTTCGAAATAACTAGTGTAATGAAAACCCTATGATTTTTCAGATAAACAATAACGAATTTGATGAATTTGAGTTGGAGATTGAGATTTTGGCTTGAATTCGGTCAAAGTATAAAAATCGTATGATTTTGAATGATATAGATCAATTAACTGCTCATATCAACTCGACTGGACTTGATGGACAATAACCCCATGGTTTCAGGTTCGATCGGGTTCGAATCTGGGCTCAATTGGGAATCCTTTGATTCGGTTAAAGAAAACAAAGGGAACCCGATCCTTTATTGGTTAAAACCATTTAAAAAGAATCATGTTAACGAAATCTGAACCAGATGAGTTGGTAAGGAGAGTGTGGGGTGAAGGGGAGGTCGTGGGTTCGACCCACGCCTCTCCCATTTTGTACAAAAATCATATTTTTACAATTTTAATCGTAACTTATTCATTTTAACTCCGAATTAACCCGTTCAAGTTTCGTTGGAATCGTAACGGAGTTTCGAACCATATTAAATGATAAAAATTATATTTTTATCAAAAATTTCGATCACGTATATTTACGTGCATATAAACGTAATCGTATATGTTTATACAATCTAATCAAACGAACACAAATTCGCTCGTATTTACGTATGTACATTTCTAACACTCTAACATACGTGTGTTGACACGAATGTGATTCCAAACACAAAACGACATCCCGAATAACACAACGTTACTGTTAAAACACAGATTTCTCGTAGAAGACAGTTTACGCGATTTCACGTGTATTTGATCATTCTACTGCAATCAAAGGTGCGTACACGACCCCTTTCTTATTTTAACTGTTTTGGGGGAGAAACCATGTGCAACAAACGCTTTTAGATACATATCACTTGCATGAGTTAGCTGTTTACATTAAGTGCAAAGATAGCATTACAAAGCCTTCCATTTCGAACCGTTTAATTTGCCGTAGCGCAAAGCGTGGTAGTTGAAGATAGATCTATTGGGTTTGACAAACCTCACTTGGTAGATGGGATCTACGCAGGTGTTTGACTGACCAAACACACACATTACTATTGTTCGTGCTAGACAATAGTGTTAAGGCAAAAACATGCTATAGCATGGCAATCGTCAGCTTCGGTGTCGACCACTTATGTAAATAGTACAAATGACTAGCTATCATGACTATGCACGTGTGATTATGTTATCTGTAAACTTTATATTCAAACTGTGGTTTCAACATTTGTGAATGCTTAAACCTGTGTATGCACCAACATTTGTGTTGACTTGATTTACATGTTTTCTCAGGACACTAAGGCACAAGCAAGGACAAGCAGGGACTAGAATATTGAGTCTCATGCATACATTTCAGTTCAAGTGTTTTTAGCTTTGCTCAATTAAGACATTGAATACTATTGGAATTGTATTTTACATTTAAAACCATTATGTTTTGTTATTGATTTTTAAAACGCTTCCGCAAACATTGAAATTTTGATATTACAGTTTTAGACCAAAGTATGTTTGAATATCATATAGAGGTCTTCGTTATGTCTAATGATCTGAGATCCTGGTTTGTCACGTCCCAAACGGTATGATTCCGTTAGTTGAAAATTGGGGGTGTGACAGATTGGTATCAGAGCCATTGGTTATAGCGAACTAGGTTTGCATTTGTAGACTTAGACTATAACTGTTAGACATTAGACACCAACTTACACGATAGTTGGTATGCACTTACATATGGCATTATGTAACAGACATGGCATCATCATCTACACCTGCTCACACTGAGGAACAAGTTGTAGCATTGTCAGACATCATGACAAGGAGGATCGAACCAGTGGATGATACAAACCACTATGAGGAGGAAACACATATTCGGCAAAGGGGGAACAACCAATATTGGCAATGGTTTCCTGATCTCATACGCAGCTGGGTGTGGGAAGAACGAGTGCCATCACCACCAACTGCCAACACTGCTAATAGCCTTTGGACGTTACCTGCTCTAGGATATCCACTAGAACAGGTATTTGCTGCTTTTGTTGCACGTATGGAGCGTGAAATCCGCAACATGCGGGAAGTAGCGGGGATGATCACAGAACTGCTTGAGAATAACAACTGGCTGACACAAATGTGGGATAACCTCACTGAGGAGTTGGTTAGGACTAATGAAGAACAGGAAAATTTGGTGGAAACGATCTGGATGATGCGAGGGCTGAGGAAGCCAATTTACGGGCTGGTGCAGCAGCGATGGAAGCCAATATAGTGATTGACTTGGCTGGGGAGGCCATGACCCTCATCACTGGGCATATGCGTTACCAGCATGGTGCAGTGACTGGTCCAGCAGAACTGGAAGATTCATCATCAACTGTTGATCAACCAAACGATGGAATCTAGTTATTTCAGTTACTTTCTAATTAACAAACTTATATGAGTGGGTTGTACTCATAAAAGTAGATTTCGTGTTTAGTTGTTTTGCATTTTTTTTGACAAACAATTGTAAGCACTAGTTTATCATAAATGATTGAGGATTGCTACCTTAATGGCTATGGTAGTGTGTTACATTTACTTTGTACATGAGTGATGATTATGCGATGGGTGTAGTCTCATTATGTATATTTGTAAATAGGAAGATCATGATTGGAGGGGACATTAACATGACTGCAACGGAAGTTGAGGCACTTATTAACACTCAAATTACCGAGACAATCGCAAACTATACGCAAACACACCAAACAGGACCACATGATCCAATGGGGGGACTGATAAACCCACAAATGTGCACGTTCAAGACATTCTTGAACTGTAAACCACGTAATTTCAAAGGATCGGAAGGAGCCATTGGACTTCTTCGATGGATTGAACAGTCAGAATCGGTGTTTGAGATGTGCAATTGTCCGGAAGAAAACAAGGTCAGATACGCTATTGGTACTTTGGAGGGTTCAGCCTTGACATGGTGGAACTCTATCATACAGACACTCGGTTTGAATACGACCAATGCCCTTACCTGGAACGGATTCAAAATCCTGTTGCAGGAAGAGTATTGTTCCCGTAACGAAATGCAAAAACTTGAGGATGAATACGGGCAACTCAAGATGAAAGGTTCTAATATTGAGGAATATACTACTCGATTCCAACAATTAGCAAGACTTTTACCGCACAGGACAACCCCATCTAGCAAGTGGATCAAAAGATACATTGGAGGGCTGGTAGCTCAAGTTCGAAAATTGATCATATCTGCAAATCCTACCACCATGCAGCAAGTTGTTCGACTGGCACACCAACTGACTGATCAAGCGATGCAACGGGGAACATTACCCAAACGAACTGTAGCAGCTAAGGTGGGAGACCACAAAAGAAAATGGGATAGCACTGATTCCAAGAATTTCATTCAGCAGTCATTTCAACAGAACCGCAAGCAGGAATCCAATAGGATCCATCCAAACAATAATCAACCGACATCGGGAGGGTATAATGGTAAGAACCCAAAGTGCAACAAATGTGGATTCCATCACTTTGGGAATCAATGTGACATATACCGATGTCAGCGATGCAGAAAGATGGGTCACGTAGCAAAAGACTGTCGAGGGGAACTGCAGGCAACCCCACTCGACCGTAGCAACACACAGAAGGGATGTTTGGAGTGTGGCATGCCTGGACATTTCAAGAAGAAGTGCCCACAACTCAAGAAAAGAAGGGCTAATGATATAACTGCAAAAAGAAACAGCAACAACAACACAAATGTTGCTAGAACAAGGCTTTTGTGATTGGAGGACGTCAGGCACGAGACGATCCCAACGTCGTTACGGGTACGTTTCTCTTGAATTATCACTCTGCCTTTATGTTATTTAACACCGGTGCAGATCGGGGTTTTGTATCTAGCAAATCTTGTGAATTGCTAAGTATTAGTCCTACTGCTTTAGAAACCCATACATTATAGAACTAGCTGATGATAAGTTAGTTGTTGTAAACCATATTCTTAAAGGATGTGTTCTTGACTTGATGGATCAAACACATGACATTGACTTTATGCCTACCGCCTTAGGCAGTTTTGATGAAGTCATTGGCTTGGATTGGTTGTCCAAACACCAGGCTGAAATCGTGTGCCATGAAAAGATCGTTCGTATACCTCTTTCGCATGGAGAGACACTGTATGTACAAAGTGAGAAGAGCAGTACGCCACTGCGTCTCATATCTTGTATGAAAGCACACAAACGTCTGCGTAAAGGTCATGCAGCAGTTATAGCACTTATAACCAAGAAGCCGGTAGCTGAGAAGAAGATTGAAGATATACCAGTAGTTTGTGAATTTCCGGAGGTGTTTCCAGAAGACTTGCCGGGATTACCGCCTATCAGACAGGTGGAATTCCGAATCGACCTTACACCGGATGCAGCACCGATAGCTAGAGCGCCTTATCGACTTGAACCATCTGAGATGCAAGAGTTATCTAGACAACTGCAAGAGTTGTGGATAAGGGCTTTATACGATCTAGTTTTTCACCGTGGGGAGCTCCAGTCTTATTTGTCAAGAAAAAGGACGGGACTTTCCGTGTGGGCATCGATTACCGGGAACTGAACAAGGTTACTATCAAGAACCGGTATCCGTTACCCAAAATTGACGTTCTGTTCGATCAGTTGCAAGGTTCGAGTTACTACTCGAAGATTGATCTTAGATCGGGTTATCATCAACTTAGAGTCCAGGAGGAGGATATTCCTAAGACAGCATTCAGAACGCGCTATGGCCATTATGAGTTCTTGGTCATGCCATTTGGGGAGACAAACGCTCCAACTGTATTCATGGATCTCATGAATCGTGTTTGTAAACCTTATCTTGATAAGTTTGTCATTGTTTTCATTGATGACATTCTCATCTATTCTCAAACCGAAGAGGAGCATGCTGAACATTTTTGCTTGCCGTTAGAATTACTGAAACAAGAGCAACTGTACGCTAAGTACTCGAAATGTGACTTTTGGATGCGAGAAGTTCAATTCCTGGGTCATATAGTCATTGAAAAGGGCATACATGTTGATCCAGCGAAGATTGAAGCGATTAAGAATTGGGAAGCTCCAAAGACCCCTACCGAGGTAAGACAATTCCTTGGTTTGGCAGGTTATTACTGACGGTTTATCGAGGGATTCTCAAAGATCGCTCAACCACTTACAGCTCTTACACACAAGGGAACAAAGTATAACTGGACGGATAAACAGGAAGCTGCATTCCAATTGTTGAAGCAGAAACTCTGCAGTGCACCGATTCTGTCCTTACCGGAAGGGACGGAAGACTTCGTGGTGTATTGTGATGCATCTGCACAGGGTTTGGGTTGTGTGTTGATGCAGCGTGACAATGTGATTGCTTATGCTTCAAGACCACTACGACCACACGAAAAGAATTACATTACTCATGACTTGGAGTTTGGAGCAGTGGTTTTTGCTTTGAAGATTTGGAGGCATTACCTGTATGGAACTAAGTGTACCATTTACACTGATCATAAGAGGTTGCAACATATCTTTGATCAGAAGAAGCTTAATATGAGACAGCGACGATGGGTTGAATTGTTGAATGACTACGAATGCGTGATTAAGTACCACCCGGGAAAGGCTAATGTAGTAGCCGATGCTTTAAGCAGAAAAGATACTTCAACAAGACGGGTTCGCACACTTATGATGACGATACATACTGACTTACCTGACAAGGTACGTAGTGCCCAGCTGGGAGTCTTAGAAAATGATAATTTAGTACAGGAATCCTTACGAGGAATGGAAGAACAATTGGAAGTCAAGTCTGATGGAATTCGTTATTTCATTGATCGACTATGGATACCTTTGCATGGAGGATTAAGGGAACTCGTGATGGATGAAGCACACAAGTCTAGATATTCAGTTCATCCGGGATCGGACAAGATGTATCATGATTTGAAGGCACTGTACTGGTGGCCTCACATGAAAGCTGACATTGCTAAGTACGTTAGCAACTGTTTGACTTGTTCGAAAGTCAAAGTTGAATATCAGAAACCATCTGGTTTACTGCAACAACCAGAAATACCGATGTGGAAATGGGAACAGATTTCGATGGACTTCATTACTAAGTTACCCCGTACACCGAGTGGTTGAGATACGAGATGGGTAATTGTCGATCGATTAACGAAATCTGCACATTTTTAGCAATCAAGGAAACTGACAAGATGGAGAAACTAACTCGTATTTACATCAAGGAAGTGGTAGCATGACATGGAGTGTCAATATCTATCATATCAGATCGGGATGCTCGATTTACTTACCGCATATCATCCACAAACAGACGGTCAGAGTGTACGTACGATTCGGACACTCGAAGATATGTTAGGAAAACCATTTACCGTTGGTGGAATTCTCTTACAAGATCCGGAACCGTATGGCAGCGGCCCGGGATCGACAAAAGAGTTACGCTGACCAACGCCACAAACCGTTGGAATTTCAAGTAGGAGACATGATTCTTCTAAAAGTGTTATCTTGGAGATGACACAATACATAGGACCTTTTGAGATCCTAAAAAGGATTGGTCCGGTAGTGTATCAACTCAATTACCGAATAAACTCAATGGAGTTCATGATGAATTTCATGATTCGAACTTGAAGAAATGTCTTTCTGATGAGACATTGGTAGTACCACTTGAAGAAATATAAGGGGACGAACAGTTACGATTCATCGAGGAAACAGTTAAATGTCTTTCTGACCGAGAGGTCAAACAACTCAAACAAAGCAAGACTTCGATAGTCAAAGTTAGGTGGAATTCAAGACGTGGTCCTGAATTCACATGTGAAAGAGGAGACCAAATGATGAAAAGGTATCCCCACTTATTCAAAACAACAACAAACATTAAGAATGCACGTTAAATTTCGGGACGAAAGTTCCTTCAACAAGGGGATGATGTGATATTTCACACTCTAACTGTAAGCACAAACAAGCACAAACACCTTATACTATTGATTTTAGTATAAACAACTGGGCTGAACACCAGCACCAGCTTTGCAGAATGCAAACACAAACATTTCATATTAGTACATACATGATTGATTTCAAACAATGTACTACATTTCATGGTGGTACAATCATGAGCGATTAAACAATAGTAGTGCTACAAATAGAAGGAACCAGAATAATTGTGTAAGGTAAATTGACGAGTACAGGGGCCCATGTAATCGTGAATTTACAGGTACACATGAATTTTGGAAGTTTCTATTTTGTCAACTACATTCAAACATTTGCTATGTGTGAGATTACATAGTACAGTATACAAACACTTTATTCCATTGGTTTTGTTACAAACATTTGTGCTACATGACATTTTATACATTTTATGTGCTACATTTCATAAGTTACATGTTATGGTAGTACATGCATGATTAGTTACATACAATTTGTTATGTGCAGTGTTGCATAGTACAAACAGTTACAGATACTCACTATGTGTGAGGTTACACAACACAGTATGATCAAACACAAACAGTCACAGTTAGGTGAACAACTAGTGTACACGCAAACAGTCACATTGAACGATCACATTGAGTTGTGATGTTGCAAGCATTAGACTTTGTGTGTGAGTACACACAAGCACACAGAATGATCAAATCACACTAACATGTACGATTTAAACTCGTAAGTAGTTTCCTAACTACTCCTAACATTTACTAATTTTCGGGACGAAAATTCCTTAAACAAGGGGATGATGTGACAATCCGACTTTTCGGATTAACCTTGTTAATTGAAGATGGTGAGATCACAGGCCCAACAAGATATGTAAGGCCCAGTAAGGCCAAAGAAGGCCCAATAGAGCCAAGGCAAGCCAAATCACAAACCTGAGGCCCAATGAGGCCCAAGATAGGCCCAATTGTAAATATGAGGCCCAAGGTAGGCCCAATTGTATTTATTAGGCCCAAAAGGGTTAACCTAGCCAATAATGTTCTAAGTGGCCCAATTAGTGACAATTCGGCAATTCGGATTAACTCCGTTAACTATGGAATAAACCGAAATGTTATGTGATCGAACAAAAATAAATTATAAGGGTTTGAATTAATAAAAATCGGTCCAAAAATCAATTCAATTGCAAAGATTGAATTTGTAATTGGTTAAAACACTAGTTGACTTTTAAAGTCAAAATTCGTCTTGAAAATCATATGGAATTTCGAAATTCACATTTAATCCGAGTTGTAACCGAATTAAACCTCACTAATCATCACATTGATGATTATTAACAACTACTATACGTTATTACTGCATTAATCACCGAATTAAATGATATAATGAACCAAAACGTAGAAACCGTAGCTATGAATGCCAAGACTATATAATTCGTCCATGATACTTCGAATTGAATTTCCACAAAGTGAAATCGGCACCCTTAGGGTCTCTTACATACATCAAATTGATCTAAGAAGTTTTGGATTGAAGAAAACGATTGAGAGGTGGCCGAAACCCAACCCCATAGTCAATCTACACCAATTCGAAGTCCATCCAGGTAAAAACTCATACCTAAACATCCTAAACAGGCCGACTAAGATTTACCCTAAGACAATTTCGTTTATAAACATCAAATTGAATGAACTCTATTTCTAGGGTTCCTTATCAAGAATGTTTTGGGGGTTTACAAACAATCGAACTTAAAAATCAAATTAAACAGCATCAACAGTTTCAGAAGAGGCCGATTAACATAATCTCTATGTTAATTGTAGCAAACAACAACGAGTTATTCAAAAACGATTTCTAGGGTTCATCACTTAAAGCAATTTGGGGGTTTTGATTCAAACGCGTTTAAGAATTTGATTAAATCACACAGAAACTTTCGGAATCATGTGTTTATTGAAAACCATAAGTCAATTTAATTAAACAACAACGAATTGAAGGATTTCGAATTCTAGGGTTCATGAATAAAACCGATTTAGGGATTTTAGATTGAATGAACTTGGTTTTCAAATTAATTGGTACAGATGGTTTCGAAATAACTAGTGTAATGAAAACCCTATGATTTTTCAGATAAACAATAACGAATTTGATGAATTTGAGTTGGAGATTGAGATTTTGGCTTGAATTCGGTCAAAGTATAAAAATCGTATGATTTTGAATGATATAGATCAATTAACTGCTCATATGAACTCGACTGGACTTGATGGACAATAACCCCATGGTTTCAGGTTCGATCGGGTTCGAATCTGGGCTCAATTGGGAATCCTTTGATTCGGTTAAAGAAAACAAAGGGAACCCATCCTTTATTGGTTAAAACCATTTAAAAAGAATCATGTTAACGAAATCTGAACCAGATGAGTTGGTAAGGAGAGTGTGGGGTGAAGGGGAGGTCATGGGTTCGACCCAAGCCTCTCCCATTTTGTACAAAAATCATATTTTTACAATTTTAATCGTAACTTATTCATTTTAACTCCGAATTAACCCGTTCAAGTTTCGTTGGAATCGTAACGGAGTTTCGAACCATATTAAATGATTAAAATTATATTTTTATCAAAAATTTCGATCACGTATATTTACGTGCATATAAACGTAATCGTATATGTTTATACAATCTAATCAAACGAACACAAATTCGCTCGTATTTACGTATGTACATTTCTAACACTCTAACATACGTGTGTTGACACGAATGTGATTCCAAACACAAAACGACATCCCGAATAACACAACGTTACTGTTAAAACACAGTTTTCTCGTAGAAGACAGTTTACGCGATTTCACGTGTATTTGATCATTCTACTGCAATCAAAGGTGCGTACACGACCCCTTTCTTATTTTAACTGTTTTGGGGGAGAAACCATGTGCAACAAACGCTTTTAGATACATATCACTTGCATGAGTTAGCTGTTTACATTAAGTGCAAAGATAGCATTACAAAGCCTTCCATTTCGAACCGTTTAATTTGCCGTAGCGCAAAGCGTGGTAGTTGAAGATAGATCTATTGGGTTGGACAAACCTCACTTGGTAGATGGGATCTACGCAGGTGTTTGACTGACCAAACACACACATTACTATTGTTCGTGCTAGACAATAGTGTTAAGGCAAAAACATGCTATAGCATGGCAATCGTCAGCTTCGGTGTCGACCACTTATGTAAATAGTACAAATGACTAGCTATCATGACTATGCACGTGTGATTATGTTATCTGTAAACTTTATATTCAAACTGTGGTTTCAACATTTGTGAATGCTTAAACCTGTGTATGCACCAACCTTTGTGTTGACTTGATTTACATGTTTTCTCAGGACACTAAGGCACAAGCAAGGACAAGCAGGGACTAGAATATTGAGTCTCATGCATACATTTCAGTTCAAGTGTTTTTAGCTTTGCTCAATTAAGACATTGAATACTATTGGAATTGTATTTTACATTTAAAACCATTATGTTTTGTTATTGATTTTTAAAACGCTTCCGCAAACATTGAAATTTTGATATTACAGTTTTAGACCAAAGTATGTTTGAATATCATATAGAGGTCTTCGTTATGTCTAATGATCTGAGATCCTGGTTTGTCACGTCCCAAACGGTATGATTCCGTTAGTTGAAAATTGGGGGTGTGACAGAAGAAGAAGCTGTACCCGATCACAACTCTTAAATTGCGGGACGAAATTTCTTTAACAAGGGGAGACTGTAACAGCAAGTACCAGATCGTCCGGCAAGTCCGTACGGTACGTGTACTTTATACAGTAACTATGTGTACTTATACGATTGTAAACAGTACTTGAATTAACAGGATCTTAAATACAAGAAATCGTTGTACGTATTTTCGTATAAACTTAAATACATTAAGTACAACGTACATTTGGAACATTAGTTACGTTTATTAAGTGAAAACTTAATTACGGTTAACACAACAAATCACGAGAAACAACGGTACTCAAACAATATTCAGAAAACATATCGGTTGCGATCTGATGTCCACAAATGACAGGAATCAGATGACCGACAAGTCAGTACAAGAACAATGTGAAAACAGGAAGTTTAGTTGAGTCCGACAGTGAGGAAACACAATCCAAACACAATTACAGTGTTATTTCAGAATAACGAACTGACATTGTGTTTGCGTGGGTGACGATTCACACAAACATATCTGTGAGTTTAGAGTTCTGAAATAATGACTGAAAAGTAGAAAACAAAAGTCAGAAAGCAAAACCATCGTCGTATTCGTTCGGGTGGCGATTCGAACGAATTACGCGCGAAGGTGACGCGATCTGACGAAACGAAAACGAAAACACGACACGAACGAAAGTAATTTAATAAAATAAAATAAATAACATTTTACAATTTTGAAACTCATCAAAATCATTAAAATAAACTCTTTTTATTTAATTCCATTTAAAATACGCGTAATTTTCCGGATACGCGTCCGAATTACGAACCGAGCAACAAAAACGAACCCGAATACCCACCGGGTATTTAAAACCCAAAAATGAGAGTTTCTCTCATTTCTATCACCTTCAACCTCTCTCCAAAACCCAAAACCCGGCTACCACCATTTTTAGGGTTTTCTCAACTTCAAACCTCCATAACTTCCTCATTTCTTCACCAAATCACCCCATCTTTGGACCAAATCGAAGCTCTCATCGTGCTCTACACGAAAGTACAGCAGATCGGGAGAGAAAACCATCAAAAATGAGGTAAATCCGAGCTCAAACATGACGATTCTAGGGTTTTGTAACCCTAGGTTCGGAACCCTTTAAAAACCGGCTTTTCATCTCCAAAAAACCTGCAACTTATGATCACAAGAAACTTCCTCAGCATATCCTACCCTCGAAATCACCTGGAACCCAGACCGAGACATCCAAGTTCGAACCTTAATTGCTCACAGCTCGACGAATGAGCAAGGGGGAATGAGACTTGCGGCCGAAAGGCCACCCTCCTTCGGCCATTCCCCTCTTCGCCATTCATTCGATCGGAGGTGTTCTCATTCGGCCGGACCTCTCCACATTCGACTGGATTCCATCATTCGTCGGTTGCTCCTTCGCTGGACCAAAACTCATTCGCCTATGTCCCAATCGGTGCACACATTCGGCCACAACCAAGACCACTCATTCGGCCATCCACACCCACATTCGAACACCATCACCATTCTTCCAAGAACCCTAAGCCAACCGCCATCTACTCACAGACCTTGTTCAAAACAACTGTTGGGCCCAGACATCCAACCATATTAATTCCTTCGGCCCAGCAAGGGCCCAACAGCCCTTTATTCGGCTCATAGTCTTTTGTGGAGGCCTAATTCACTCGGCCCACTCCTGGCCCAATTTACTTTCAGTTGGACCAACAGCCCACGACAGTTATAAGGCCCAGATATGATTCGGCCCAACTAAATTGAGTTAATAATTATCTTGGCTAGATGATAATTAGTTCAAGTCCAATAGGCCCATGAGGTGTAACTGACCCATAACATCTCTTGACTCAACAATCTTGAACAGGCCCAACTGTAGGTTCATTCGGCCCACCACAGGCCCAAGTCAAACAACTACTTAATTCTTTGGCCCAACAGCCTACTACACAAGACCCACAGTTTTGGCCCAAGGACTAATTTGCTTTGGGCCTTGATGAAATCCATGGGGCCCAGCAAATTCAGCCCGAGGCCCATAGAAATTGATCCCAAGGCCTACTTTTAAGGCACTTGTCCTAACTTTGGGGCCACTTTGCAAATGACTTGGCCAATAGCCTACTTCTGGCCCAATTATGGTTCCTACAACCCATTGTAACTTCAGGCCCAACAATTCTTGCCTGGGCCCACCTCTGGCCCAACAATTTTCCTCGTGGCCCAATAGAGGCCCACAAGGCCACTTGATTTCTAGGCCTTGTAACATTTGGCCGGGCCCTTGTATTTCAACAGCCCATATCCTTGGCCCACACGTTCCAATAGGCCTCACAACTCTCAATTGTTTAAGGTTATCCCAAGGCCCAACTTGTTACACCAAGGTCCAACAAGTAACTTGGTCACATTGTTCGGTCCATATACCATGATTAGGCCCACATGGATTCACTACATTTCATAAGATCAAAATAAGATATGTCAAAAGAATGTTTGCTTAATTAATTCATAATTATGCAATAAATGTTCAAAACGTACAAGATCAACAAAGATGAGTTGGAAACTAAGCACTAAGTCTTCCATCAAAACAAATAACTTATAACTAATGACAAGATGATAACTTATAATATCATTGACTTGAATCAAACATATGGGACCGAACAGGGATCATGACCAAGTCTTACGCGTATTAGCCAACTTTAGGGCTAACATCTACATTTACACACACAAAACCCTACAAACTTATACTTATAAGTCTTAACAACGTGAAATCAACACAGGAACTTGAAAACAAACTCAAATACAATACAGAGCGCGTGCATTCTTTCGTTTAAGCTAAGTCAACCCAACAACTACAAGGTGAGTTCATTGCCCCTTTTCTAACATTTTGTTTTAAAACGCGGGGCTGAGAAGCATGCGTAAACTGTTTTATGTAAATTGTTTACTTGAATGTTTTTATATGTTTACATGTATAACTGTTATCTTAGACTCCCGTTTAGGTAACTGTTATGTATCAAAGAACTATTTCAAAGAACTACTTTCAAAGAACTAAAGACCTTAAACAAAGAACTATTTTCAAAGATCTATTTTCAAAGAACTAACGATCTATTTTCAAAGAACTATTTCAAGAAGGTGTTGTCAAAGAACTAACGATCTATTTTCAAAGAACTATTTCAAGAAGGTGTTGTCAAAGAACTAACGATCTATTTTCAAAGAACTATTTCAAGAAGGTGTTGTCAAAGAACTAACGATCTATTTCAAAGAACTAAGTACAAAGAACTATTTTGAGGAACATCTGGGAAATGCTCAAAGATAACATGTGCCAAAGAACTAAAGAACTAAAGAACTATGGACGGTCTAAAGAACTATGAAAGCCTATATATCAAAAGATGTCCTAGCTAGACTGATTGATTATAGGTCACATGTTTGATGAGGTTTACAGATCTCCTTTAATACTAAGTACCTTGATTGACAGACTAGTCTACTCGAGTTGACCAAAGGCCCCAATCGTTAGGACTTAGATTTTATTGAATGTTTATTTATTGATTTAATTAAGCATTTATAACAAATTCTACAATTGCTGTTTTAATCATATTTGTATGATGAACATATGAAATCAAGAGGGATTTCAAACGATTGCAATTACAGGAACAGAGAACAGAGGGATCATGGGTGTTTAAAGGTGTATGGTAGGTAAAAACGCTTAATTATCATTAACAACAATGTCCTATGCGGATTAGTATGTGGTGGGACGTCGTCTGGGCGGGGTTGTAGCCTTGACCCAGGGGTATGCCCTATATATAAGCATACCGATCTGGATGATACATGTGGTGTTAATGAGGTTAGGGTCTTTACCGAAAGAAGGGTTCAAAACATTTTCAAATTTACAAAACTATATGAACTCACCAACCATGTGTTGACTTGATATTTTTGCATGACTTCTCAGGTGACGAACAGGTCAATTAGGAAGTCATTACTTCTGGGCTAGGACTTCAATTAGAAGACTTAGTATTTTGGACCTGCATATTTTTGAAGACATCATTACACATACCATTTGTATATCTTGTGTAAATACAAGATAGAAACTTATGATGTTAATAGTAGATTTACATTGTTAAATTATAAACAATACTGATGTAATTTAACTTTGTAATTCTATCATATTTAGCATTTCTCATTTAGGTATCATGTGCCATATAACAATCTGATCAATCCGATTATTACTCACGATATCGCGCCCCGGGAACCTTCCGCCCGACGGGACAACCGATCCTATCCCGCCGGCTCGGGGTGTGACACCAATTAATTAAATTTAAAATTTTATTTCTGTCAATCTTAGATTCTAGGATTGTAACCTGGACGACTTCGTGCCTAAAGTGCATTATTCATGATTTGTGCCTGAAATAAATACTCAAAATACGTCAACATAATGTTGGTAAGATCATGCGATTTAGACACTAAATTTCAAGTGTAACATCACAATTTTTCTAATACAAGTTATTTGAATTTACGTATGTGTAATGGATAATATACTTGTAGTGGAAAGTACGAAAAATAAAACAAGTTAAAGACTCAAAATCGTGTACTCGAACTCAATATCGAGTACACTAGTTCTCGAAATTACTGTAGTCGAAATCCTACATTTCGAGTACGAGGACACTACTTATAAATAAGACTGCATTGGGAAATGTGCGAACATTTGGCTGGAAGCACATTTCCTCTCGAGTACACAAAGTAGTGTCCAAGAACTTCAAGAATCGAGCTTTGATCGACCAAACGAAGGAGGAAACACACGGGAATCTACAGGAGTGATCATCTAGCATCAAGTAAGTGATCTAAACTAAAAAGTTAGGATTTTTAGACAAAAGTGAACTTATGCATAAAGCTCACACCTTTATGAATAAAGTTTGAAACTTTGAGGTTCCAGTGTGTTGGTAACAACCTAAGGAACCTGTAACTAGCTCCCCATGATCTTAGATGAAATTCCAAGATGGTTTATGATAAAATCATGAGTACACGAAAATATGTTTATGTGAATACTCGAAATCAGGTTATCCATTTTGAGTATGTGAAATACAAGTATAAGGATTCGAGTACTCATGGGGTTTCGAATACACAAGGAAATTCGAGTACACATGGGAAAAACGAGTACACCAGTATTTTGAGTACTGGTGATATTTCGAATACTCTAGTTTCAAGTATATGATAGTTCGGGAATGTAACAGTTCTCGAATACTGGGGAGGCTGGTTAGGAAGTTCTGAGGACTAAGAATATATCCTAAGTCTACGAATGTAATGTAATGAGGCGATGTAACTAATGTTGGTTCTTAAGCCATAGCTAAGGAGTTCGGCTAAGGAAAACAGAAGCTACTACCAGGTGAGTTCTAGACGCCCTATTTCATGTTCACTGTTTTGGCCTGGCATACTTGCTTATGTTATGTTATGATGATATGTTATGAATGACGCATTCTATTATGTGTGTTATGTATGATGAAATGAGCATGCAACTGTGCCAAGTATGATGAATACATGAAACGGAACATGATAACGAAATCCTAAATGACTAGGATGTAAGTAAGAAACTATGATGTATGAATGAGGAATAAATGTTAGCATAATAGGAAGACATGATGTAGGATTGATGAAAAGATGCTAATGTTATGTATGATGTGACAACTAGTACCTGACCGGCCGGCAAGTCCGTACGGTACGTGTACTATCTACAGTAACTATGTGTATATACATGTGTGTAAACAGTGTTTGTATTAACAGAAGTCTAAATACAAGAAATCGTTGTACGTATTTTAGTGTAAACTTAAATACTGTAAGTACAACATACATTTGAAACATTAGTTGTGTGTATTTAAGTGAAAACCTAAGTACAATTAACACAACAGATCATGAGAAACAACAATGGTTATGTGAATAACAGAAACAAATCGGTTGCGATCTAATATCCATAGATGACAGGAATCAGATGGCCGACAATTCAATGTGAAAAAAATGTGATATCAGGGTGTTAGTTGAGTCCGACAGTGAGGAAACACAACTCAAACTATATTACAGTGTCGTTTCATAATAACGAACTGACAGTGTGTTTGCGTGGGTGACGATTCACACAAACATATCTGTGAGTTTAACGTTCTGAAATGATGACTGAGAAGTAGAAAACAAAAGTCGGAAAGCAAAACCATCGTCGTGTTCGTTCGAATGACGATTCGAACGAATGTTAGGTTTTCATTATGAGATGGTGCTCTGCCCACAATTAACCAACCCTTTTGCCATTTTCAAGTTCATTAAGTCCATTTAATGATGGCAACATTCTAACTCTCTTTACTTCTGTTTCTCTATTTTATACAGATTTATTTTTTTGATTTGCTGATAAATTTGAATAAAGTTCAAATTCATATGATATGTTGATGTGTTGACAGGCACATACAGACAACACATATGGTCCATATCTCTGAACCTTAAACCTTTCTATTTATAAGATCATTATTTGTTAATTGATTCTTATGTTTAAGTGTTTAGTGATTTCAGGATTTGTCACGGATGTTGCAGTGCTGACAACCAAAGTTATAATGCTGAAAGTCAACTCATTGAAGATAGAGATGCTGACAAGTTCTCAAAGGATTCTTCAATGCTGACATCTTAAAGTTACAGTGCTGACATTCAAAGTATATTGCTGATGATGTTATCTCATTCAAGGATATTGCAGTGCTGATGAATAAATCTTGATATGCTGATGACAAAGTGTGATGCTGATAGGATATGTTGATGATTACAAGAGAGCCAAGTATTCAACAATGCTGACATTGAACTCTTGAATGCTGACAGCCAATTCTCAATGACAGCTTTATGAGTTCAAGTGCTGATACTTGGATGCTGATAATGACAACTTACATATACAATGCTGACATCCAATTTTCAATGCTGACAGCAAGTATATTGTAATGCTGACATTAAGATGACTGCTGATAGTCATTGCAATGCTGACGACTAAATGTTGCAATGCTGAAGTTCAAGTCTGCTGTTGCTGATGAAGAATCTACAGATGTTTTTGTTGTTTTTTATTTGTTTTGCTGAAATCAGTTATGACATGATATAACTGATGTGACGTTTATTGTTATTTTTGATAGCGATGATCCGTTAGGGCAGTTATGTAGGTCTGAAATAGGTTCTATAAATAGGACCTTTATGTCTTTCATTAGTACGCTTTTTGATGCTTTTGTACTCTTTCTGGTGATTACACACACTGTAATTCTCTGAGAGATTTCTGATCTACAATCAATATAACTGCCTTTAATATTCATCATTAATTCTTAACTGTTCTTATTAAATATGTCTTGAATATTAATTACTGTGGGTGTTGTTATTTGGATTGTTTCTGAACTTAGATTGATGCCTGTTTCCGCCTAGCAATTGATCGAAATCATAGCTTATTGTTATCATCAGATCTCAGATTATGATCTGATCCGATCCTGACAATTGGTATCAGAGCCTTGCTCGATATTTGATTTTTTCTGAAAATCGAAAGCTGAAGTTATGATTTCTACGATTAATAGCTGATTCTAGCCTGAAATCGTATAGTTTAGAACACCAAATTTAAATCAGATCAATTCGTTAAACTAATTAACATGGATTGATTGATTTGTTTTACTGTGTGTGTCTTGGTGAAACTGTGTGTTTTTGAGATTTCAGACTCATAGCTTAATATTGTGAAAACAATCAAGCGTTTTCGATTACCCATCACTTGTTGATTTGTAATCGATCTGATAGTTGATACTTGTGATCTGATTCACAGATTTCATCTCTCAAAGCGTCAAGTAGTTATTTCCGGTTTTACTGTTCAATTGATTTTCGATTCTTCTCAATAGATCGCAAATCTTTGAAAATAGTATTTCTGTTGATTTTGTTACTTACCTAGAATTGTTTCTGATTACTATTCCATCATTTGAAACAAAGTATTTGGACAAATTTGGACTAGGTTATTAGATTCTGAAATAACTTTAACTCATTAGAAATTCTAAGTAAATTTTAACAGAAATGCAGATCAACAAGCACAACCTACTGTGTCTGTATATTCTGAATCAGGTTCTTCTGGTGCTAAACCCCCTGTGTTGAAGAATGCAGCTGATTTCCAACAGTGGAAGCTTAGGTTTCAAAACATATCGATAGCATGATCCAGAGATGTGGTGCTCGATTGTCGAAGGTCCATGTTCCTGCTGATTTGAGTGAAGAAAACAGATTGAAGTATCACAACAAAAGCTTACCTCTCAGAGGAATTAATCTGAGAGATGATGAGAAAAGAATGGTCAAAGTGGATATTAAAGCCTATGGTACACTTAAATCTGCTTTACCAATGGAAGTGTTGGTATGTGTCAAGGATTTTGAAACAACTAAAGTTTGTGGGATCAGTTAGAGGTGATGTTTGCTGGAAATGAAGAAATCAAGAGAATGAAAAGAGATAGCCTCAAAATGATGTTTGACAACTTCAAACACATGTTGGTGAAACTGTACTCAACAAATCCAACGATATGTGCAATTGATCAATGAACTAAAAACCTTTGGAATCAAGTTGATAATTATGACTTAAATCTTAAGTTATTGAATACACTGCCAGAGAGCTGGAATGAGAAGGTTACATTGATCAAAGAAACCAGAAAGCTTGATGAAGTAAAAATTGAAGAGATGATTGCCAAACTTGAGGCGATTGACATGGATGTCAAAGCACGAGCATCTACTGCTCAAGTTGGTCAATATAAGTTTGTGAAGACTGCGGGTGTTCAAGGTGGTGTTCAAGCCTTGGTTGTTGAAGAAGGGAGGAGTAATTCTCAGTACTCTTCAAATGAAAATGTTGGATTTGGTTGTATATTCAACTCCCACACCTCAAGCACCACAGACACCTCTATCACAAAATGACTCTCAACAACATTTTTCTCAGCAACATTTTTCTGTAAACACTAATTCTGTTGAGCAGCAAGAAGCTTGCAAAGCATTTATTGCAAGCTTTGAATGTTTTGCTGCAAGTTCTCTTGCAAAAGCTCAATTACTCAACATGATCTTGAGGAAATAGATCCAAAGGATGTTGAAGAAATGGATATCAAATGGCAGATGGCCATGGTTGTCTTGAGGCACAAAAAATTCTGGAAGAAGTATGGTCCCATGAAATTTGAAGCTGATAAAACAAAAAGTGGGTATTGATCTTGATAAAGTAAGATGTTAACAACTGCAACCTTTATGGTCATTTCTCACGTGATGCAAAGCTCCAAAGGACACCTCTAGATATCAGTCAAATCAACAATCAAATCAATCTGCACCTGTTGTTCAAATGAAAGCTATTGAACCACCAAAACCAAAAGCACTTGTGGTAACAAACAACTCAGAGATTTTGATTGGAGCAAGTATGCTGGAGTATGATCCGCACAAGCATGCTGCTGTGAGAAAAAACTTCAAGAAGACACAGATTGAAACACTTCTTGCTTTAATGGCACTGGGAAATGAGGTACCAAAACCATGTTCTGATGAGGTGTAAAATCAAGCAAGAAGTTTCAAAACAACACATAGCTGATTTACAAAGAGAATATAAGCCAATGCAGATTTGAAGAGAAAACAGTGGATAAATGACAAAGTCACACATGAAAATAAAATTAATTCTCTGTTAATTGATAATGAAAAACTTAAAAATGAGAAATTAATTTACAAAAAGAACATGATGAAAATTTTTCAAAATTAACAAAAAGCTCTGTCTGATTTATCCATGTACTCTGAAACTTGAAAGTTTTGAAACTTTTCAAACACGTGACTAATCTGCTTAATAGTCAACTTCAAGGAAAGTCAAAGGCAGGGTTGGGTTTTCATGAGGTTCCACCTCCATACAATGAAAAACTATACACCCATGCCTGAGTCAATGACCAATCCAAAAGTGGTATTTCAAAATTCTGAATCTCAAAATCAGAAAAGAGTGTAATTGTGCTGATGACTCACTTTTTTTCTTCTAAGAATTTTTGTTGGCTGAAAATACCTCTTGAGTATTTGAAATCATCAATGAAAATAAATCTGAGATAAATCTCCTCGATGCTTTGAAATCATCATTGAAACTAAATCTGAGAATTTGATGGACCTTGAGAATCAATCAAATTTGAAAACAAACAAAAAAGTATCTAATTCCAATCAGAATTTAGAAAAAAAAAATGAGTCCAAGTCATCCAATTCAGATTCATCACCAAAATGCCACAATTTGCAAAAGCTTGTCTCACACAAGGAAACAGTGAACATACAAATCAAAGAATCATTTAACAAAATATCTGAATTTATGGAGAAAAAGAAAAGATTGCAAGATAAACAATACTCTTCAGTTTCTGCAAACACTTCAAAGTACTGTTCTATATGTAGAAACAAACAATCATGATCTTGTTGATTGCTTCTTTCATCAACCTGGTTTGGAGGTGTATGCAGAACAGTAAAAGTGCAGTTTATTTTTCAAATAGTAAAATGACAAAACAAAGGGTAAATATGGAAACAATGCCTATCATTCAAGAAATTCCAAAGATTCTAGATTCAGACAACATCAATCTGAAAATAAAATGTTTGGGAATTATTGTCAGCCACAAATTACCCATATCAACAAATCAAGAGTTTCTCTCAGCAATGGCAATCTATGTTTGGTGGTTATCAACATCCCACACATAGTTTTGGTACTAAACAGTACTATATATAATGATGACAGCTATGGATACAACTTCACTCCACCAAAAATCAGAATAAGAACTTTCACAAAACAAAAACACAAAACATTTTCATGACAATTCATTTTATGAATCAGATCCAAGCAGTCATCATGCTGTTCACAAATAGAATTTGAAGAAATATGTTAATCAATCAAGTGGATATGATTCTTCTTCCTCTCTAAGGTTGAGAAAGGAAAGAAAATCAAAAGAAAAGTCTCTTTGAATCTTCAATTCACTCAAAATTGGAAAATAAAAGATGATTCTAAAAATAAACAAAAGGATGAATTGATTTGCCAGTTTATCAAAAATGCAGAAGAAAGTTACCTTTCAAACTTTGAAAACGGGAAACCCAAGACCTGGGAGGCTTGGGTTCCTTTTTAATTAATTTTGTTTCATGATTGAGGGGCATCCAAGGAGAACTGACAAACATCTGGTATGTTGACAGTGGATGTTCCAGGCACATGACAGGTAATGCTAACCTGCTTCATGATTTTCATAATATCAATGGTATTTCTGTTGCGTTTGGAGGAGATCAGAAGAGAAAGATCACTGGTACTGGAAGTAGTAAAGTGCAGAAATCTAAGCTTTGATAATGTAAGCATGTGCAGCAGCTTCAGTATAATCTGTTGAGTGTCTCACAGATTTGTGATAAAGGCTACTCGTCTTCTCACCAAGCAAGACTGCGTGATTGTTACGCCTGGTTTTAAAATCCTGATGATTGGGGGTGATGAGAACTCAAGAAGGAAATCATGTATACACTCTTGATATGGAGTCACCTCCACAAAACATCTCAAGAAACTTGTTTGCTTTCAAAGGACTAATGATGATTGAATCAACATTGTGGACACAGAAGACTTGCTCAATACAAACTTCAAATACATGAACAAGTTGGTAACTGGAAATAATCTGTTTTTGGATTACCACAAAAAGAATTTGTTTGTTTTGACCATTGTGCTGCTTGTTTGAAAGGAAAACAGAAAAGATCTTCTCACAAATCAATTACAGCAAGTGTAATAAACTCCACATTACAGTTAATCCATAGGATTTATTTGGACCTGTAAATGTGTTGAGTTGGGAAAGAAACAATATTGTCTTGTGATGGTAGATGATTATTCAAGATAGTCTGGGTGTTCTTCTTGAACAAGAAAGTGAAAACTGCTGATTGGTAATTCAGATGGTGAAAAGAATGAAAATCAAATGGGAAAATCAGTTATAGGATTCAGGAGTGACAATGGTTCTGAATTCAAAAAATGAAACATGGACAATTTTTGTCTTGAAAATGGAATTTCTAGAAGACAGTCAGTGCAGCAAACTCCTCAACAAAATGGTATTGCTGAACGGAAAAACAGGTCTCTAATTGAAGCTGCAAGATCAATGCTTGCAGATTCAAAACTTCCTTTATCATTTTGGG